>CM035437.1:66960649-67023149 GCA_020310875.1 Ceratopteris richardii | reverse complement strand
GGAAAGTGATCTAGGAGCTTGGAATATATGGAACATTAAAGATAAAAAGGCATTAGGCCAACTTTTCCTCGCATGTGATGAATTGACAAAGGGTCACATCATTGCATGTAATACTTCAAAAGAAGCTTTGGATACTCTAGTGATTCTCTATGAAGATAAAACACATTCTAAGATTTATCTCTAGAGGCCGGTTTAGTTTATACTTGAGAGATGCCCAGAATTTGACCATCAACCTTCCCCCATTGGATCATAGACCAAATTCACGTAGCTCACAAGAGATGGCCATGCAAGACCATCTTGCATGAATGTTGCACTCTCACATGGATCATCTATAGGTGCCTTGCATATGATATACCTATTTAGTGGGCCCTCTCGAGTCCAACAATTCAAAAGTAGGAAGGCATGTGCACCACCATCCAAGAGAATGAGAGGATCAATCTGGTGTGCTCAACCCAGAGGAGCCACCCTAACTCCTAACACATCTCTCACTCTAGAATGTGTTGTTTGCCCTTTTACACTCAGATTACCATGGTGAAGTACGAATGGTCCACAATTGATTTTCCCACCCATACCTTTGGATTTAGAGTTTTCTGGTGGTATTGGATTAAAGGAAGTGGGCAATGTCGACTTCAACGAGATCCTCAAAGGCATGAACCTTGAATCGGAAGAAGATGAAGGAGGCGATCACCAGCAGCATGAAGAGGAACATGATGAGTGACAACCATATGAAGAACACAACGAGAAGGATGACGAAGAAGAACAAGATGAAGAAGAACCTTAAGGAGCACTAGCCTATACGAATCAACTTCAGTGATTATAAGACACCATCCAGAATGTCCAAGAGTGAGGCCGACTTTCATCCCCCACTAGCCACGTACACATCTATCAAATACTAGGATAACAGAGAGTGGATCCCCATTTCATAGAATCCCTCCAAATTCTGACAAAAAATTGAGTAGTGGAAGCCATACATACCATGCTACAAAGACCACAACCGCAATATGACCAAAAACACATCGACACTAAGCCATAGCCCAGAAAGAATATCCAGATAGCCAAACCTTTGTTCAGACCTCACCCCATCTCGCCTACACCTCCTCCATCTTCACCTAGAACCCAACAAACCCAAACTGCCATCATGGCCATAGAAGCCACCCACCCAATAGAGCCCACTTTTCACACTGCACCTAATTCACCACCCCACACCAAAGCAACCACAACTATCATTGAAACCATCACCTCCACCCCTTCCTTTAGCCCACCCCTTCAAATATGTTGTAGTAGGAAACTCACCTCCCAGTGAAGGACTTCTCATATGTTTGGCATTTCCTATCACCCATGTGTCATGTACCATGGATCCTTATGCTTCCACATCCTTTTCCATATGTTCATCCGTGCATCAACCCCAAACACCTGCAACCACCCTACCACCATTTTGGGCATCATTTATAGAAACCATGCTCCAAGTCCCAGAACCATCAAGGGGGCCCTTATTCCATCACAACATCCTCACTATTCATGAACACCACAAGCACATCACCTACCATTCCCATCTATATGGTAGAATCAACACACATGGAACTATTCAACCCCATGGATATATCACCATGCACGGCACCACCCACTCCCCCTACACTTCCACAATCTCCCATTCCAACTCCACCAACATCACTGACACCTATCACACCATCATGCATTGCATTCACACTACCCATTCCCGCTTCCCTTCCCCTTGCATTTTCACCCATGTATACTGCATCCATTTCTTTACATAATGCAATTGATAAAATGATTCAGCATGGCTACAACAAGAATACCAACAGTTGGAATAATGCAATACCATCCTTATGGAGGAATCACAATAATTACAAGCCACAGTAACCAAACTCAAAGAGGAAAACCACGCATTATGAGAGCAGTATAACACACTACAATTCAAGAATGAAAAATGTGGATCAAGAAGCCACTAAGAATATCGAGATGTTGCACCATCAAATCGACAAAAATACGAAGCCGCAAAGAAACATGGGTCTTCTTGTGTTGGGGATTCTTGGGCAAAAAGGGACTTGTAGAAGAAGGAATAGGGAGAAGAAGTGAAATACAGACATCGGAAGCTTCTGTATATAGACTATAAAGAGAAAAATACAATGATGATGTATAGCTCAAAGCCAAATGCTCTCTATGCGGAATGCGTAATCTCAAAGAGTACACAAACACACAGGATTACAAGATACCCAAAGTTCTTTGTGCCACCAACCTTCTCTGCACCATACCTCCACCTTCTCCAAGAGCTTGCACTTGTGCACACCTTGCACTCAAGCTTCCACAATAGGGTAGGAGGGATGGACACCTTGTGTCGACGCACACACTACTTCAATGGGACCTTGTACCACCTTGGTTGCTTTGCTTAGCACTCCTCTACACACACACACTGAGTCACACTTCTTGCACACTTGGCTCACTCTTGCTTCTCTGCATCGCACACTCTGCAAAATATAACTCTTGTGAACAATTTGATTGTGCACTACTTGTGCACCTTGAAAACTGAACTTTGAACCCTTTGACTTTGACCAATTTGACTTTGACCTTTTGACTTTGAACATGTTGACTTTGATGGGTTCAATAGTTGCTCACCACTTAATGGGCTCTCCGTCCCGAAGAGCTAACAGCCAAACCTTGAGCAGAGCGGTTCACTTTGATACCTATTGTGCACAAACTTCAAAAGGACATTTGAGCAGCTACCAAGACTACCATGAGCCAGAAAGAAGAATCACTATTGAAGAACCAAAACTAGAAATTTTGCATTGAAGAAGCAAAAATTGAAGAATGGAGTGTAGGAAGGAAAGGTTAGGGAGTGCAAGTTCTAGGTGATCTAGAAAGCTTTACTTTGACTGATGCTAGGCCTTGAGCCTAGATATGATGATTAATGGAATTATTTGCCCTCCACAATCTCCAATTGTACTGCACTTCATTTGATCTATCTTCCTTTTGGGCACACCGACCATTTGATAAGGCCACTCTGAATCCTTCATTGGAATAATATCTCCCACGTACTCCATCTTTTGTATCTCTATTTCAGTTACTATGTGAATTAGTCTACAAAATTTCATTTTTACTATTCCAGCTTCTTCAGCCAATGGAATCTTGTGTTTCCAAAGACTCGTAGGTACTCCTTCCACATCCTTGTAAAGCCCTACACTAACTGCCATAAAAATTAACATAACATATGATATCCATACCAGTATCCATAATAAAGCGGCCATTGATATAGGGCTTGAAGTGGCTTCATCAATGCCGCACTTAAATGTTTTTCTTTTCTTCTCTCTTCTATGGCTTTTGCCTGGTTCACCCGAATCAGTAATCTGAATAAGCTTCTCTTTTTCTTCGGAGAGTTCATCTCTACTTGAGTTGTTTGGAAAAATTCCACAGCAGGAAGATGAGTCTTCTCTAAGTATCCAAGCCAACATGTTCTCTTCTTCATCTAAATCTGCCTCTTCATATAGATATGCCTTTGAGTTGCCCAAAAATTCTTCCTCCATACAAATACCAATTGTCTGCATGGTGTTGGTATGTCTTTGGTTATCTGGTCCTTCTTCTAAAAATATCTGCTCCAACTCTTTTCCCTCTTGCTTTACCCACATTGTGTCCTTACGCCAATCATGTAGCACATTGGCATGCTTTAACCAAGGTCTCCTAATCAACAGGGAGAAACTTCCATCTACATTGGCAGCCTTAAGACAACAAAATCCAAGTTAAAGATGGTACCTTGTATCTCAAATGTGACTACAAGGCCCATTCCCATAGGCCTTACTATGCTTTGGTCTGCCAATGTTATAGTGAAGTTGGTAGGTCTTGAAGGTTGTAGTCCAATCTTTTTCATGGTATGTTCAGGCATGAAGTCAATGCCAGAAACACCATCTACAATAACTCCTTGAAACTCATGCCTTATGATAGTGGTTGTTAGCTGAGGGCTCTTATAATCAGTGAGTGGGGCTTCCCCTGCAATTCTATCTTTATGTATAGCAGTTCTATCTTTATGCATAGCATATCCTTCCACATCCTTGTAAAGTCCTACACTAACTACCATAAAAATTAACATAACATATGATATCCATACCAGTGTCCAAAACAAAGCGGCCATTGATATAGGGTTTGAAGTGGCTTCATCAACGCCTCACTTAAATGTTTTTCTTTTCTTCTCTCTTCTATGGCTTTTGCCTGGTTCACCCAAATCAGTAACCTGAATAAGCTTCTCTTTTTCTTCGTAGAGTTCATCTCTACTTGAGTTGTTTGGAAAAATTCCATAGCACAAAGATGAGTCTTCTCTAAGTATCCAAGCCAACATGTTCTCTTCTTCATATAAACCTGCCTCTTCATATAGATCTACCTTTGAGTTGCCCAAATATTCTTCCTCCATACAAATACCAATTGTTTGCATGGTGCTGGTATGTCTTTGGTTGTCTGGTCCTTCTTCTAAAAATATCTGCTCCAACTCTTTTCCCTCTTGCTTTACCCACATTGGGTCCTTACCCCAGTCATGTAGCACATTGGCATGCTTTAACCAAGGCCTCCCAATCAACAGGGAGAAACTTCCATCTACATTGGCAGCCTTAAGACAACAAAATCCAAGTTAAAGATGGTACCTTATATCTCAAATGGGACTACAAGGACCACTCCCATAGGCCTTACTATGCTTTGTTCTGCCAATGTTATAGTGAAGTTGGCAGGTCTTGAAGGTTGTAGTTCAATCTTTTTCATGGTATGTTCAGGCATGAAGTCAATGCTAGAAACACCATCTACAATAACTCCTTGAAACTCATGTCTTATGATAGTGGTTGTTAGCTGAGGGCTCTTATAATCTGTGAGTAGGGATTCCCCTGCAATTCTATCTTTAGGCATAGCAGTTCTATCTTTATGCATAGCATATCCTTCCACATCCTTGTAAATCCCTACACTAACTGCCATAAAAAGTAACATAAGATATGATATCCATACCAGTATCCATAACAAAGCGGCCATTTATATAGGGTTTGAAGTGTCTTCATCAATGTCCCACTTAAATCTTTTTCTTTTCTTCTCTCTTATATGGCTTTTGCCTGGTTCACCCAAATCAGTAACCTGAAAAAGCTCCTCTTTTTCTTCGTAGAGTTCATCTCTACTTGAGTTTGGAAAAATTCCATAGCAGGAAGATGAGACTTCTCTAAGTATCCAAGCCAACATGTTCTCTTCTTCATATAAATCTGCCTCTTCATATAGATCTGCCTTGAGTTGCCCAAAACTTCTTCCTCCATACAAATACCAATTGTCTGCATGGTGCTGGTATGTCTTTGGTGGTCTGGTCCTTCTTCTAAAAATATCTGCTCCAACTCTTTTCCCTCTTGCTTTACCCACATGGTGTCCTTACCCCAGTCATGTAGCACATTGGCATGCTTTAACCAAGGTCTCCCAATCAATCGGGAGAAACTTCCATCTACATTGGCAGCCTTAAGATGACAAAATCCAAGTTAAATATGGTACCTTGTATCTCAAATGGGACCACTCCCATAGGCCTTACTATGCTTTGGTATGCCAATGTTATAGTGAAGTTGGCACGTCTTGAAGGTTGTAGTCCAATCTTTTTCATGGTATGTTCAGGCATGAAGTCAATGCCAGAAACACCATCTACAATAACTCCTTGAAACTCATGTCTTCTGATAGTGGTTGTTAGCTGAGGGCTCTTATAATCTATGAGTGGGGCTTCCCCTACAATTCTGTCTTTATGCATAGCATTTCTATCTTTATGCATAGCAGTTCTATCTTTATGCATAGCATATCCTTCCACATCCTTGTAAAGCCCTACACTAACTGCCATAAAAATTAACATAACATATGATATCCATACTAGTATCCATAACAAAGCAGCCATTCATATAGGGTTTGAAGTGGCTTCATCAATGCTGCACTTAAATGTTTTTCTTTTCTTCTCTCTTCTATGGCTTTTGCCTGGTTCACCCGAATCAGTAACCTGAATAAGCTTCTCTTTTTCTTCGTAGAGATCATCTCTACTTGAGTTGTTTGGAAAAATTCCATAGCACAAAGATGAGTCTTCTCTAAGTATCCAAGCCAACATGTTCTCTTCTTCATATAAATCTGCCTCTTCATATAGATCTGCCTTTGAGTTGCCCAAAAATTCTTTCCCCATACAAATACCAATTGTCTGCATGGTGCTGGTATGTCTTTGATTGTCTGGTCCTTCTTCTAAAAATATCTGCTCCAACTCTTTTCCCTCTTGCTTTACCCACATTGTGTCCTTACCCCAGTCATGTAGCACATTGGCATGCTTTAACCAAGGTCTCCCAATCAACAAGGAGAAAATTCCATCTACATTGACAGCCTTAAGATGACAAAATCCAAGTTAAAGATGGTACCTTGTATCGCAAATGGGACTACAAGGACAACTCCCATAGGCCTTACTATGCTTTGGTCTGCCAATGTTATAGTGAACTTGGCAGGTCTTGAAGGTTGTAGTCCAATCTTTTTCATGGTATGTTCAGGCATGAAGTCAATGCCAGAAACACCATCTACAATAACTCCTTAAAACTCATGTCTTATGATAGTGTTTGTTAGCTGAGGGCTCTTATAATCTGTGAGTGGGGCTTCCCCTGCAATTATATCTTTATGGATAGCAGTTCTATCTTTATGCATAGCATATCCTTCCACATCCTTGTAAAGCCCTACACTAACTGCCATAAAAATTAACATAACGTATGATATCCATACCAGTATCCATAACAAAGCGGCCATTCATATAGGGTTTGAAGTGGCTTCATCAATGCCGCACTTAAATGTTTTTCTTTTTTTCTCTCTTCTATGGCTTTTGCCTGGTTCACCCGAATCAGTAACCTGAATAAGCTTCTCTTTTTCTTCGTAGAGTTCATCTCTACTTGAGTTGTTTGAAAAAATTCCATAGCACAAAGATGAGTCTTCTCTAAGTATCCAAGCCAACATGTTCTCTTCTTCATATAAATCTGCCTCTTCATATAGATGTGCCATGAGTTGCCCAAATATTCTTCCTCCATACAAATACCAATTATCTGTATGGTGTTGGTATGTCTTTGGTTGTCTTGTCCTTCTTCTAAAAATATCTGCTCCAACTCTTTTCCCTCTTGCTTTACCCACATTGTGTCCTTACCCCAGTCATGTAGCACATTGGCATGATTTAACCAAGGTCTCCCAATCAACAGGGAGAAACTTCCATCTACATTGGCAGCCTTAAGACAACAAAATCCAAGTTAAAGATGATACCTTGTATCGCAAATGGGACTACAAGGACCACTCCCGTAGGCCTTACTATGCTTTGGTCTGCCAATGTTATAGTGAAGTTGGCAGGTCTTGAAGGTTGTAGTCCAATCCCTTTCATGGTATGTTCAAGCATGAAGTCAATGCCAAAAACACCATCTACAATAACTCCTTGAAACTCATGCCTTCTGATAGTGGTTGTTAGCTAAGGGCTCTTATAATATGTGAGTGGGGCTTCCCCTGCAATTCTATCTTTATGCATAGCAGCAGTCTTTGCCACTAAAGTTGTTGTGGAAGGCTCATCAATTATTTGCAAGAGCTGTGACCTAGATTTCACATCCATCGTTATTAAATAAAAAATATTGACCTCCTTTTTCATGGATTTGAGTAGTCTTAAAGCTTCCGATGTCAAAGAGCACTAGATTATGCTCTCTAACTGGACTAGACAAGATTTCATAATTACACTTTTGATTACAAGATCCCCACGTAGGGAGAACAATACAAAAATATATAACTGATACACGAAGTCCCACAACTCGAGACCGATAGGTATGGAAAACTGGACAAGAGATGATATAGGAGATCCCACAACTTAGGATTGTAAGTATGGAACAAGATATCTGGATTACAAGAACTCCCTCCACGGAGATGAACTAGATACAAGAAATAACTCGACAAGATCTCATACTACGAGATTACAAGAGGAAAAGACAGGATGTCCGAGAACTAGACTAGACAAGACTAGAACAAGGAACAAGACAAGGATTGGAACTAGAACTTGGAGAGTACTTGCTTGGCGGTCATGACTCCTTGAGCTCCCAAGACTGGTATTGGCAAGACTGATTATGAATGTGGCCAACCCCTCCTTATATAGTTTTCCCAAGGGTGATTACGAGTTGATGATGTCATCGATGATACCATCAACTAGAAACAAGACATCCGAGTGTCATAATTGAGTAAATAGATAGTCAATCTTGGGGTTTTGGCACATTTCGGACACAACAGTAGCATTAGTTTCTCCAAAATCATAACCAAACATGAGACATAGGAAATTCACATGTAATCTAAGGTTTAAGATGGTTTTCTTCGTGTCCATGACATCACCTCCCCCTCAAGCGACGAGTTCCACGAGGAGCGGCCATGTTCTCTAGCTTGGGTTTCATTGGATTCTTCCTATGGAATTCACGAACCTTGATTTTTGCTCTCTGAATATTTTTTGTAAGTTCCCAAGTACGATCACTGACATCATACCCCTTCCAATGAATAAGGTATTTCAATCTTCCTTGGGAGATTCTTGAATCAAAGACATGCTCAACCTTGAATTCTTCATTATCTATAATCTTGAAAGGTGGTGAAGGACTAGGTCTCCCTTGACCTTCCTTAGGTTCATCACAAGATAGGTCCTTTGAGCTTTTAGTGGTGCATTGTAGCGTTTCCAAGATCTTTGATGGAGTGCCTTGAGTAAGCACACCTCCTTGATTGAACTTGAACTCCTCTTTGTCCTTTATCTTCTTGTTATCTTCATAATTTGTATGCTCCATATCATTTGTAACGACTTTTTGGGCTTCAAAGATTCTTGATTCAGATTCTTAGTGTCTTCATTATTCAAGACTTTTGACTCTTGGACTTG
Source organism: Ceratopteris richardii (assembly GCA_020310875.1). Taxonomy (NCBI): domain Eukaryota; kingdom Viridiplantae; phylum Streptophyta; class Polypodiopsida; order Polypodiales; family Pteridaceae; genus Ceratopteris; species Ceratopteris richardii. The sequence continues at coordinate 67,014,241 of CM035437.1, read as the reverse complement.
GATTTCTTTTAACAACTGATTCTCACACTGAATTGCTTGATTGATAACATCCTCCAAGGTATTCGCTTGAGGCATGGATAGCAATAGATATTTGACTTCAAGATTGAGGCCATTTCAAAATTGATTAACCGTGTAGTCTTCTTGATATGTAGTTCCACAAAACAGCATCTTGACATTCAAGGCATAGCTTGAAACTGATCGATTATCTTGTTGTAGCAATCTTTTCATCTCTTGGACATGTTTGATCAAGTCCTTTATGGTAGATTGGATCTCCTTGCATAGCGAATCCATGGTGCTTGGTCTTGATGAAGGTAATCTTGCCAAAATATCAAGGGAGCACTAGATTGTGCTCTCTGACTACAGTAGACAAGATTTTTGAAATACACTTCTGATTACAAGAACACCCACGAAGGGAAAATGATACAAGAATATGTGACTAATACAAGATGTCCCACAACCCCGGACCGATAGGTATGAATAACTCGACTAGAGTTGATACAAGAGATCCCACAACCCGAGATCGTAAGTATGGAACAAGATATTTGGATTACAAGAAATTCCTCTTGGAAGATGAACTAGATACAAGAAAGAACTCGACAGGATCCCGTACTATGAGATTACAAGAGGACAAGACAGGATGTCCGAGAACTAGACTAGACAAGACTAGAACAAGAAACAAGACAAGGACTGGAACTAGAACTTGGAGAGTACTTACTTGGCGGTCACGACTCCTTGAGCTCCCAAGATTGGTATTGGCAAGATTGATTATGAATGTGGCCAACCCCTCCTTATATAGTTTTTCCAATGGCGGTTACGAGTTGATGATGTCATCGATGATGATAACCAAACATGAGATATAGGAAACTCACATGTAATCTAGGGTTTAAGATGGTTTTCTTTGTGTCCATGACATCCGATTCCTTAAGAGCATGGGCTCTATTTGGCTTATCAAACTCCTCATGAGCCCTGCTAAATGCATGCCCGATGGCATCACTAGTACCTATGAGATCTTCTTTTTGCCTTGCATCTTCACAAGTATTGACATTGTCTTTAGATGTCTCTTTGTCCTTGTTCAATCCATTAATCAATGACTCTTGACCTATGTCTAATTGAGCCTTCCCCTTTCTTCTTGTCTGCACTGCAAAAGAGTCAATTTCTTCTAATTTTACTACTCTGGTAGATGGTGATGGTACAACATTGACTTATTCTATTACTCTTTGTTTATTCACAAAGATCATTTGGATGTGGGACCCCGATGTAGATGCTTTGTTTTGTGGGTAGCAATGTGTGAAATGATCTATGGCATCTCGGCAATTCCTGCAAGGGGGGTCATTTTTTGGCAGAGCACATTTACTCTGGTAGTGCCCACATTCTCCACACCTAAAACAAATAGTTGGCCTTCTAGGCCCATTCCTAAAATTACCCCTAGGCCATTGGTTATAATTGTTACCTTGGCTGGGTGCTTCTACCATCACATTAGTTGGAGGTTGGGCTCCTCCTTGTGTGTAGTAAGTTGTGCAGGCATCCCTCGTGAGTGACATTCTTGAGCTTCATGACTAGCTTTCCTGCATAGCTAGCAAGTTACACTTAAAAGTGGACACTCACTTACCACATGACCCTATTTGCTACACATGGTGCACCATAATCCATCTTTGATGCCACCTCCTTTGAGTTCTTGTAACTCCTGTCGAAGTTGAGCCAACTCTTCTGCTTGGGCTTCCTCTTCTTTTTGTAGCTTTAGGGCCTCAATTTCTCACTTCAAGTGAGTTACTGCACTTTCCTCCTCTTTGTGGGGTTTGTTCCTTTTCAAGCTCTCAAGTTCCTTCCTTAGCTAAATTACTGGGTCCTTTGATTCTGTAGGATATGATAAAATGGAAGAGCTTGTCCCATATTGATGCCTAATCTACTCCAATCTTGTGGTTGTATTAATGAGCTCTTCTATTGTTGCTGTAGGTAGCACTAACTCTTTAATTTTACACTATGTTGAGATTGGAAGTGGTTTAGCCAGCCACTTCTTGATGAAAAAGTCATGTGGAGGGTCTGGTAATTTAGCCCTCAATGCCTTTTTGGAAAGGTCTCCCCATGACCTAGTCTTAGATTTTCTAACTCTTCAATAATATTTTCGACTATGTGTCCTTGTTGGAATTGTGTCTTAAATGCTTCTATCATGAGGTCCCATCTATCATGGACACAAAGAAAACCATCTTAAACCTTAGATTACATGTGAATTTCCTATATCTCATCTTTGGTTATGATTTTGGAGAAACTAATGCTATTGTTGTGTACGAAATGTGTCAAAACCCCAAGATCGACTGTCTATTTGCTCAATTATGACACTCGGAGGTCTTGTTTCCAGTTGATGATATCATCGAAGACATCATCAACTCATAACCGCCCTTGGGAAAACTATAGGAGGGTTTGGCCACATTCATAATCAGTCTTGCCAATACCAATCTTGGGAGCTCAAGGAGTCATGAACGCCAAGTAAGTACTCTCCAATTTCTAGTTCCAGTCCTTGTCTTGTTCCTTGTTCTAGTCTAGTTCTCGGACATCCTGTCTTGTCCTCTTGTAATCTCATAGTACGAGATCCTGTCGAGTTATTTCCTGTATCTAGTTCATCTCCCAGGAGGGAGTTCTTGTAATCCAGATATCTTGTTCCATACTTACGATCCCGGGTTGTGGGATCTCCTATATGAACTCTAGTCCAGTTTTCCATACCTATCGGTCCCGAGTTGTGGGACATCTTGTATCAGTCATTTATTCTTGTATCATTTTCCCTTCGTGGGTCTTCTTGTAATCAGAAGTGTAATTCCAAAATCTTATCTACTGTAGTCAGAGAGCACAATCTAGTGTTCCCCTGACACCATCTAGTGAAGTGATTATCGACAAATTGAATAAACCATTGGTCTGTTAATCCTTCTAATGTTGCAGGGAAAAGAATAAAAAATGCATCTTCTCTTCCCATCAGACCGCTTGTCTTGCATAAGGCTAAAAATCTCCTTATGTGTTCATCTGGGTCTTCTTGTGCTAATCCCTTGAAAGATGGAAATTTGATATTTAAACTAGAGAGTAGAGTTTCTAAATCTACCTGAGCCACCATATTCCTTACTGATGATGTTGATGATAAAGGGTTGGTTGACCTTCGAACTGCTTTTCTTCTTGTTGTTTTGCAAGAGATCCTCAAGCTTTGAGACAGGGTTGCAGTCATGAGCTACTCATGCTCCTCTTAGGCTTAAAAAAATCCCAAATAGAAGAAAGATTACCTCTTAGACCAGCATTATCTGTATCCTCGCACTTCTTCTACACTTTGCAAATATTGCTTCTCCTATGCTCAAGCCTCCTTGGGTCCCACCAGGCGTGCCAAATTTTGTTGGGTGATTCTTGCGCAAAAAGGGACTTGAGTGTTTGTAGAAGAAGGAATAGGGAGAAGAAGTGAAATACAGAAACCAGAAGCTTTTGTATATAGATTAAAAAGAGAAAAATACAATGATGATGTATATCTCAAAGCCAAATGCTCTTTGTGCGGAATGCGTAATCCCAACGAGTACACAAACACACAAGATTACAAGATACCCAAAAATCTTTTTGTCATCGACCTTCTTTGCACGAGACCTCCCCCTTCGCCAAGAGCTTGCACTTGTGCACACCTTGCACTCAAGCTTCCACAATAAGGTAGGAGGGATGGACACCTTCTGTCTATGCACACACTACTTCAATGGGACCTTGTACCACCTTGATTGCTTTGCTTAGCACTCCTCTGCACACACACTGAGTCACACTTCTTGCACACTTGGCTCACTCTTACTTCTCTGTGTTGCACACTGATTGAATGTCTCTTGCTCTTCTCTCTCCTAGTGTAGATTATGCCCACCTTGCTTAGGTTAACCAAGAATAATGCATGCCTTGAGTTGAGTGTCAATTCACTTATGTGCCATTCGAACTGAAAGTGTATCTTGGTGCTTACTTTGATGTCCCAAGATTCTCTCAGAATGTGTATAGCCAACGACTCCCTGTTTTGTCTTGTAGTGACTTTAGGACAACAACAAAATTTTAAATGGGGGGCCATACTTTCACTTTTATGTACCGCTTCCACTTCACATACCTTCACTTTTGCCTTCATTTCTTCAATATGTGTACCTAAGGGAGGGTTCACCTGAACCTTCCAAACACCTTTAAAACCCTTGAAACTTATAGAAAGACCATTTGTAACCTACATCCACTTTTTGCAAAATATAACCCTTGTGAACAATTTGATTGTGCACCACTTATGCACCTTGACAATTGAACTTTGAACTCTTTGACTTTGACCATGTTGACTTTTGACTAGTTTGACTTTGATTGTTTTGACTTTGACCATGTTGACTTTGATGGGCTCAACATCTCCGAAGACATTTGGTTGTAGCCTTCAAAGAAAACAAGCATCTCCAGCAATAGAACCAAGATAATCTCAAAGCTATTATGGAAGGCACACCAGGAGCTACCATCAATCCCACCTGCTTCAAGCAATTTCCTCTAAGAACATCTGCATTTATTTATAGGAGCATGCAAATTTCCTCAAATCTTATGACAAATTAGAAGACAATGTAAGTGAGCTACGGAAGCATCTAGCCACAAGCAATGCCCAAGTGCTCGAAGCCATTTGACTTCCAACTAATACACAAGAGATTGAGGCACTTCGAAAACAAATTGAGGACCTACAAGAACAACTATCACAATACAAGCGACCCCCATCCCCACCCATGGAGCCTGAACTAGAGGAATCGGTAAAGATTCTAGGGGAAGAGAATTTTGAAGATGATTATGAACCACATCTAGTTCCTACAGGCAGAGTTACTGAGGAAGGACAAGAAACATATGAAGCACTACTCCATTAGTGGCTAAAGCAAGTCGAATACATTGGACACACACACATGATGATCGAGTGACTATACAAATTCAATCCTTGTCCAATATAGAAGAAATAGTACTCATATTAGAATACTTTCAAAACTTGTCCCACAAATCACTGATCACCACCTCATAGCTTTAGTATATATCCATACTTTGTGCTTCTAGCTGACTATAACACAGAGATTAAAAGAGTCATTGAAGAGGCACCAATGTTCACAATAGAATTTTAACCGAAAGACTTTCCAAAATGAGCTAAGAATGGAACTATCTTGCAACTGAATTGGAAAGCAAGATTACTCAAAAAATACCCTAAAATGATGAGGACATGGTCAAATGCTCCTTTATATATCAAGTACAATCCATGCTATGTTCCAGTACCCTGCAGGTGACCATGGGCCTTAATTTTCTATGAAATTTTGAAATGGAAAGGGATGCTCATTTTGGATCAACTACCTCTACTTTGCTCCACCAAGAGGGCCCCCTACAATTGCATACATGGTATCAACCATAAGACATTGGTCACAAAGGCTCAAGAACATACCTAATGTGGTCACAAAAATGTGCATGAAGATATTTGACCTTATGACTGTGATTTTCAAAACATTCAGAAATGTCAAATCACCATACATATTAGCACCCGAATTTAATGAAGGCAACCTTGACCTTGCATGTGACATGAGCAAGACCCCATCCATCAATACTATATATGCATGGCATGCCCTAATAAAGTACATGGGACAAAATAAGTTCAAAAGACTCAAATTTCCCAAGTCAAAGAGTAGTTAGAACACAATTGTGGAAAACTCTAATTGAAAAGAACCTAATATGATCCATTACACATCAAAGTATGACAAAACTTAAGTATTTATAATGGTTCATATTGTAAGACAATAAATAACATGAAAAAAAGAATTTAAGACAAACAAGAAATTGGTGCCAAAGAACCCTACAATGCGACTATACTTGGGAATCAGAAAAAACCTTGAAGCATATGAACCTTAGCTTAGGTAGATACCTAGGAATGGATAGACAAAGCATCATATCATCTGATGCTAGTATCAATCACAGAGCTAGGTCATGGGATCAACAATTACATGACTATCCTTATATATTGAGTTCAAAAATGAGTGATTCAAAAATGTCATTTAACATGGAGAGACCCATAAGTAGTTTAGGGCTAGCTTATTTACAAACACCAAAAGGTCCCTACAAGAATTAGCTAGAGTACATCCAAACCAATAACTTAGGTGCAGAGATTTATGAGGATGGTTTGCATCGATGAGTTGTTGAGCTCATAAATCTAGATCAACCCTTTGGAATTGAACAGTCAGTGGTCAAGTTCGAAGAGGGTTCCTACATTGATAAACAAGGGACCATGTATGTGGTAACCAACTTACCAAATAGGGCGGATGAGTTTGGAACAATCATCCCTGAGTCGGAGATAGGAGACTTGGAACAAGAAAACATTAAAAGACCTTAGAAGACCTCGTGGTAAGTCAGTCCTATCAAGGATAATCATGCCAGAATGGATTCCCCATGACAACAAAAGCATAGAGCTCTACTTGAATAGATATATATATATATGAAGCATTATGGAGATTAAAACTAGATAAACCCAGTGAGGTTGATGGAGTAACCATCTATGAATTCAAATACCCTGATGTCCTAGGAAAGGTAGTCTACCTTGATAACTCTTTGGAAAGGATGTTTGTAGTTATGGAACATGGTAGACATGCTTACACTTGGAAGGGTGAACTTATTTGCCATTCACAGAGATTGTATGAGTCTCATGGTCAACATGGAGCTTGATCCTCTCATATTCCAAGTAGTCATAAAGAGAAAACGAGAGAGAGAGAGAGAGAGAGAGAAGAAGTGAGTTTTCCAAAGCCTTTTGGAAGATAAAGATCACAATTAGAGATTGACAAAGCTAATCAAGAGATATTGAGAGGACATAGGCATCAAAGAGGCATTCCCTCTACCTAGACCCAAAGAACACCCTAGGATATTGAGACCTAACCAACTAGTAAATTCAATGAATAACTACTTTGATGGCATTGGAGAGTTGAACAAGTCAATGATTTTTTCACTCAATACAATGCTTCTGGTCTAACTTTAAAGAATACAGCTTTGATGTGGTTTTAGCCTTTACATCAAGGTCAATTTAAGGATATCAACCAGTTGTTAGAGGTGTTCATCACATAGTTCTCTAAGAGTGGCATTAGACATAATATTTCATCATTGATCCATAGCTTTAAATAGAAACCTCAAGAGATAGTTATGCTAACAGGGCACATGTTTAGATAGTACATTGAGAGATTTCCTATTCTAGAGCTACCTACTCAGGCAAAGCAAGTCTCCTTGTTTTTGGATAGTGCAAAGTTAGGATCATATGTCTGTCTAACTAACCCAAAACAATAGAACAATGTGTAAGAATGTGTATTGACATTGATGACAACTTGGATGATGAGTTAAACCTTTCTAAGATTTACAAAAAAATAGATTGTTCTACCAATTTCATGTCCAAGCCTGATCAATTCATGAATTAGTAGAAAAAATGGCCCAAAAGTTAGGAGTCTCAAGTAGACAAACCCCTAGGATGGTCTCAGTAAAGCGATGCTATAATTGCAAAGGAGACCATATGGCCAATGTTTGCCCATTAATGGTTTTGAATGTAGGAAATCCAAATGGCCAATACTGCACCATAGAGAGCAAATACACTAGCAACATGGCCCAAGATTGTCCTTACAACAAACAAGTGTTTAGGCAAAACTATCAACAACCCTATTAGCAACCAGGGAGATATCAAAACCAATATGAATAGCCATCATACTATAGGTCACAACAACTTTACCAACCACACCGTTAGATGCAACAGAGACCTCAACCCATGTTAGGACAGTAGCCACCACCCCTTGCTAATGTTATTTCTGTGAAATACATGGTGGTAGAATATAACTTGAGCATCACAATAGTGTCAGCATTCCAAACGATCTTAGAAAGTGACCCTAATGCCCAAAGTTTTGACTCGACCATGTAGACAATCCGCCAACTTATTACATGGAATCACCATAGCAATGTAATGTATACAAATTTGAACCCTAGGCTCCAATCGAGGCAAATGAGACCCCAAGCACCTAGAGGAATATGTTACATCTCTCAGGATGATCACTTCATCTTTGAGTATCCACTCCCACCACAAGGGTAACCTCAACCTATAGTCATTCACGGCTTTTGTCCAGATTGTGGGAAGGAACAACTTTGGAGAGATTCTCCTACGAATCCAACCAATTGATAGAAGATTACCATGATCAATGTTATTGGCTTGGTAGTAGAACCCAATAAAAGTTTGACAACTACTACCCTTGTACAAGTGTTCATTAGAGCACATGCTCTACAAAAGACTCTAGGCACAGAATAGGAGAAGAAATCAAAGGCAAGTGAGTCAGAAAGCTCAGCTAGAAAAAGAACCAGAGCGTGGAAGGATTGTTAAGAAAGAATGAAGAGACAATGGGCAAGGAAGTTGAGTGAGTTGGAAGAAAGACTAAAAGAAATGAAAACCGAATTAATTGAAATTGCATCTCAAACTCACTCTCAAACAACACCATCTCATCAAATGCCACCATCGATCCCCCCACCCACCCAAAGCAGGATCAGTCTCAATAGATCCTACTCTTGAAGTCTTGGACATGATGTTCAAGGCTTGTCAGGCTGGAATTTAGGAAGGGACTGGTAGAGTTAGACAAATGTTATCCTCGAGTAGATCTAGAGATTGAAAAAAGACCAAGCTTTGTATGAAAATGGTAGAATTAGATCAGGTTATGTTCAATGCAAGCCATCTTTTCAATCAAACGAACTCAGTAAAGCCACAATTACATTTTGATGCAATGTTGGAGAGGATAGAGAAGCCAATAGCTAAACATAAGATTGTAGATACTCCAAAGGCTTAGACCAATGGAAGTGAAAAAGTAAGCTCACCCTAGGAAGCTTATGTTCCCAATTCTATAGATGATGGAATTCCTTCCTCTGTAAATCATCATTCCCAAGAGTTCTTAGGAGAGACACAAGAGGAGAAATTGTCAAGCAAAGCAAAAATCCTCCTCTTATTAAAGTGGTGCATGATCTTCATGATCATTTCCCTCGGGATCTATGGGGAGCAAGAGGATGTGCAGTCAAGTGAATGATTAGACTTTGAATCCACTTCCTTGCAAGAATCACTGCACTTTACAAACCCATGGGATTCTAAGTCTATTCAAATGAGAGACTCCACTATTACGGTTAGGAATGATGAGTTATTTCTACTAAGGAACATGGAAGTATTGAAGAACACTAAAGTGTAGTGACATCTCACTTTAGAGGAGCTACTTAAGATTAAATTTGAGTTGTGGAAACATATAGCTAACCAAGTGCTAGAAGTAACTAAGCCTAAATCTCATGTAGAATCGCATAAGATAGTGCCAGAGATACCCTTGGATAAGATAAGAGATATAAGTGAAGGAGAAGAAGAAACACCTATCTTCCTATCACTTACAAGGGTTATACAACTCATGCTATCTAGATTCGGGTGCAAGAGTTGTGACTGATACCACTTCCCTATGGAAATGTTGGGGCAAACAAGCTCTTAGGCCAACTACAATGAAATTGCGAATTGTAGACGGGCATATTGAGAAACCATTAGGATTTCTAGAACGGATAACTCTCACTACTTCTTGTGTAAAGTTTGAACACACATTTGCCATATGTGACTTTGAGAATAATCATGTGTATGAGATGATTCTACGAAGGCCATTTAGGAGGAAATTGCAAATAGTGCATGATTTGGGAACAATTCTCTATACTTATAGCATCTAGGGGTAAGAAAAAAAGTCAATCTCAAAGACTATTCCCATAGGGATGTATTATCCCTACAATGGAACCCAGTCTATAGAACTTTAGATGAAACAGGGTCAGTGCATTCCTTAGGATTATAATCTTCACATATGGATGTGTATAGTTGTAGTGGGAGAAGAGAGGAGACGGACTGCTAAAAACATAGGTGCTAATGCAAACCCTATATCTATCCAAGACCCAACCTATGCACCTATGGTATTCCCGGATTAAGAATTTGAACCCCATGGTTGGGAAAAAATCTTAGCTACAATGGACATAGCTATCAATGAGGAGCAATGGACACCTCATTGCAATGAAGGTGGCTATGAAATCTCAGTTTTCACAATAGAGCCACTTATGTTTGACCCAATTATAGAACAATGTGACCCTAGTACATCAATACCCCCTAAAGTTAGTGATGAGGATGATGAATCCATCATCATGGAGCCCTTTTGCAACTCAAAAGAAGAGTATCTTTATTTGATAGAGGCTAGGACTAGAGAATTTGAAAGATGTAGACCTGAGAAGAAATTAACTAAGTCAAAACATGATAAGTGTGAGAAGAAAGACAAAAAGAAAGAGTTACCCACACAAGAAGAGGAACAATTTTTGTTTGAAGTCAAGTATTTCTCTCATGATGCATGACCATGGACTCTCCTTCTTGAGAGCTCCAAAATGATACCCTCACAATAGAAACCCAAACTTCCATGCCACACATAGTATCCCGCACAATGGGTGCATGATACATAGGAAAAACACATTGTACACAAACCACAAACACAAATTTCTTAGGTCATACAAATGTGGTCGAACTTACCATCTTTGGCTGGCCAAGCCACTATATGTTTTATTAAAGAGCATATACAAAAGTGTCCACTGGAGGTTTGGCCTTCCACATGGACACTAATGATAACAATCCCCCAGTAAAAGCCAATATGGCCAAAGTGACTATGGGAGAAAAACAAAGAATGATAAAGAATACCTCAATGTAAGTATACAAACTATATCTTCCACTTGATGGGGATGTTACACAGTATACAAGTATTGTGTAAGATCATGAATCAAGTAACCCCGATCAAGTGGCAGTAATGTCAAAAGCTATCATGTGGTAGAGCCTTAGTCTAAGCATCTGCAACATTATCTTGAGTATGAACCTTCTCAAGAATAATGTGCTCAGTGGCTAAGCAGTCTCTAATGAAGTGATACTGCAGCTTCAATGTGCTTGGTCTTTGCATGATAGACTGGATTCTTAGTCAATCCAATGGCACTCTGACTATCACTAAGCAAACGAGGTATATGCTAAGGTAGAACCATATCACAAGCAAGATGAGAAAGATATAATGCTTCTTTACATGCCTCACTTACAACATACTATGCTTTTGTGGTGGAAACAACTGTACATTCTTGAAGATGAGTTCTCCAAGAGATAGCATCTCCAATAAAATGAAAAATGTACCCTGATGTAGACTTACGATTGTCTACACAACAACATAATCAAAATCGGTGTAACCAATAATGGATGCTTTCCATCTATTTAAGCGTAAACACTTGTCTTTAGTGCCACTCAAATATCGCAAAATCATCTTGACTGCTTCCCAATGCTTCTTGCCAAGATTAGACATATATCCACTCATAAATCCCACTACAAATGCAATGTGTGGTCTCGTAGACACCATAGCATACATGAGACTACCAACAATAGATTGATAAGGAATTTTGGTCATGAAATCCTTTTCCTCATCTAATTTTGGGCAATCATCCTTTCTCAATTTCACATATGTGGTTAAAGGTGTACTCAATGCCTTTCCACCCTATATATTGAACCTTTGGATATGTGCTCACTTTGAGATAATTATATGCATCTTTTACTCCTATCATGAATAATGTGCATGCCAAGGATATGTTTGGCATCCCCCAAATCCGTCCTATCAAATGAGTGAGTCAACTTCTTTTTGAGAATCGACAAGTCATAAGAGGACTTCCTAGCAATCAACATATCATCGACAGAAAGTATCAAGCATATCAAGCTACCATCTGAGCATCTCTTTGTGTAGAGAAAATGATCCTCATTGCTTTGAGAATAGCCTTGAGACTTCATAAAGCATCAAACTTTTGGTACCATTGCCTAGGAGATTGTTCAAGTCCATATAAGCTCTTCTTGACATTACAAACTAGACTTTCTTTGCAAGGAATCGCATAACCCTCTGATTGTTCCATATAGATCTGATTTGTAAGATCTCCATGCAAGAAAGAAATTTTCACATCCATTTGGACTAGCTCTAAGTCCTCCATTGCAATGAATCCAATCATGTGCAGGGTAGTCATCTTGCCTATTGGATAGAAGATTTCCTCAAAATCAATGTCATGTTGTTGCTTAAAACCCTTTGCAACAAGTTGTGCTTTATACTTTGCAGAAGCATTGTCTGATGTGAATGTTGGCTTATATACCCATTTACATGGTAAAGCATTCTTGCCCTTTGGAAAAGGTACCAAATCCCAAGCACCATTCTTGTGAATAGAATTTCCACTTTACATTATCTTCTTCTGGATAGCCTCTTTGTAACAGAAAGAGTCACCAGCATCTATTAGCATAACAAAATCCAAACCTAGAACATATCTATCAGGTGGATGCCAGACACATGTAGAGTGTCTCAATGATTGCTAGATAGGAACATTTGCAGAATGATCGGATTGGACATTTTCTTGACCACCTATGTGCAACATTTTTATGCATTCAAACTTGAGCACTAGTATAATCAAATACCACTCTTCTAACTTCAACCTCATTAATGGGTTGTTTATGCATCTTAGACTCATTGAAAATGACATCATTACTTGTAATCATTGACCATGTTTCACAATTCCAGAATAAATATTCAAATTGTCCTTCTTGACCATATCCAAGACTTATGGTATAGCTTTTATCTATGATTCTTGGGTATATGAACATATGATTCACACTCAAAAACTCAAAGATGATAATATGGTGGCTTCCCTCTCTAAAACTCTTGTGCCACTTTCATGCCTTTGGCTATATTAGGTGAAGGTTAATCATGTGAACTACAGACAATACTGCTTCTGCCCAAAAGGCTTGTGAAAGGTTTGCATGATGCAACATAGAAACTACTCTATCCTAAATAGTCCTATTCATCCTTTAAGCTACACCATTTTGTATTGGGGTATAAGGAGCTATAAACTCTCTACGAATTCCTCTAGATAGATAGAAAAAGTTGAATTCATGTGAGGTATACTCACCCCCATTATCTGAACATAAAGCATTAAGCTTAGTTTCTTTTTCAGTCTCAACTAAAGCATGCCATTTTTTGAAAATAGGGAATACATCATCCTTTAATTTGATAGGATATACCTAAACTTTTCTAGTAGCATTATCTATGAAAGTGATAAAGTAAAGAGAACCACCTAATGACCTTGTGGGCATAGGACCACACACATCTGTATGAACAAAATCTAAAGGCTGAATTGAAGAGTCAATGTGCATTCTATGCACATTCCTAGTTTGCTTTCCATATTGATAAAGCTCAGAAAATGAAAAATAAGAGAAAGATAACATAGGTAAGTAGTGTAAACGATAAAGATTTCCCATTCCACTACAAGATATGTGGCCCAAAATTCCATGCCAAATACAATTCATAGGTTGTTCAGTAACAGCTAACAAGTGTTCTTCTTGTGATACAAATAAAGGATAAAGTGAGCCAACTTTGCTTCCTTTTGGAATAACCGTATTTCCCTTTGATATGCAAAAAGACTAAGCATAGAAAACCACCTTGTAACTAAGGCCATCAAGTTGACGAGCTAACATCAAACTACATGATAGTTGAGGTACATGGCATACATTATTCATACCAAGAGACTTTGTTGCATAAGTAGATGACCATTCTCTATGTGGTGTCACATGAAAAGAAGCCCAGAATTTAGCAGCCATGTGTGGGAAAGAGAATCAACCATAAGAGCCGTAGTAGGCATAGTATTGTCAAGTGTCAATACATAAGCATCATTAGAAATAGCATTGATTTCTTCAATCTTCATGGTCAAAGTACATGGTGTGGGTTGCTCTTCAACATGCCCATCAACATTCTACCCTTTACCTTTAGCATACTTTAATGCATAGTAGTCTTTATTCATGTGTCCTTTCTTATGAAAATAATGGCATTCGATATCCCTCTTCCTTGATTTACTTCTACTCTTATTCCATTGACCATTCTTTTCCTTGTTCTTGCTCTTGCCATGTTGTTGATTCTTTCCTTGGTAAGAATCACAAAAATTATATGCATCTCCACTTTGATTGCCAACCATAGATTTTCTACAAATCTCTCACTCAAGAGTTCTCCACATATGTCACCATATACCAATTTAGCACCAAGTGCAATATTGCTAATATCTATGCAAAATGTATCCCATGATGATGGCAAGGTGCATAACAACAAGACTTCTTTCATTCCATTATCCATCTCCATTTTTTGTGTGTGTAATTGGTAGAATCTAGCATCAAACCCATTTAGATGAGTAGCAACACTATGTGTGCCTTTCATGCAAAGATCATATAATTTTCTCATCAAATACACTTTACTTGATGCCATTTCTTTTTCATATGTATTGCATATTTTCTTCCAAATCTCCTCTACACTTTCACAATCCAATGTTGTAAAGTGTTCGGAATTGAACTCACAACCTCCCGATTAGGAGTGCGATGGGCTAACCACTTGCCCCAAAAGCCATGGTTGAGGTTTATTTCCTAATCCTCTCTCTTAAGGCGTGGTTCAACCATCTCCTACTAGGATTATGTGACATTCCTTCCCCCTTAGATTGAGCATTTCCCTCAATGCTCACTTTGTGGACCCTTCTAACTCTTGGACCCACTTTCCATGCATGAGTGCTTCCACCAACCTCAAAATCCAACACATGGACCAAATTTGGACCTATCCCACCCTCCGTGGGTGCCCAAATGCCCATGCGCCTTCATCCAAGGCTAGTTTCACACTCACCATGGATGAGAGCTTTTTCCAAGTGCCCACGAATGAGGCACGAACCTGCATCTTGCCCAATTTCTCAACTAGGCTCTGATACCAATGTTGGGAATTGAACTCACAACCTCCCGGTTACAAGTGTGATGGGCTAACCACTTGCCCCAAAAGCCATGGTTGAGGTTTACTTCCTAATCCTCTCTCTTAAAGCATGGTTCAACCATCTCCTACTAGGATTATGTGACATAAAGTAAACATTATCTACCACGTGTGATTGAATGGTAGACCTAGGCATTTCATCCAACTCATCCGAATCATCATCATCCATATCAATAGGCTTCTTTGAGATTCCACGTACTGGCTTCCACTATCTCCTCTGAATAAACACACCTTTTAATATGATTCTTCCATAGAGCAAAGTTTATGCCATCAAATTTTTGGATCTCAAAATGATCTTTGCCTTGCAAGTTATAGATCCTCTTGGGAATGCTTGCACTAGACCTAGATCCACTAGATATGCCCGATATTTATGATGCCATGATGATAGAGAACTGACTAGAATGAAAATGGAGCGAGAATAGTCCAAGCACCACTAAGGCTCAAATAAGGATGATGAAGTGTCTTATTCTGGGAAAAATTCAAAAATCTCCCCAAAAAAATGGATGAATGAACAGTAATGAACAATAAAAAGGATTATGTGAGAGTGAACGTGCTCACATCAATAAGTGTATCAAGGATTAAATCAACCATTGTATAGTTGGAAAAACCAAAAATTTTGGAAAAAATTTTGCCAATCTACAAAATGAGTACATGGCCACTATCAAAGTCTCATAAAACTACAAGCACTGACATGGAAACTTGCATAGTGAATCACTGACTCCATTGCATATAATTAGTTACCCAAAAGAAGCCAATTAGGATTATTGAGCACCTATGAACAACTAGCATATATCTCCTATGGCAAGGCTGGGTTAGTCTTCCACCTACATCAATTAAGAGACCCCGACATTTGGGTGTCTCCCAGTTAATAAAACCTCACCATGACCCTCTTTATCAAACGTAAAAGGCTTTGCAAGAAACGTAACCATTATATCAACGACCACATGGATGCACAAAGCAGTATCCACAAAAACATACATAGTGTGTATGTGATCAGTATATGTAGTAAAATGGCACTCAAAGGCTGAATTCACTACCCAAATTATAGCCAATAACATCTGCAAGTATCTGTCAACTCTATTCTTTAGGCTCCAAAAACTTGCATAAACTTGTGGTGGCTGCTCCAACCACAATTGAAAACCTTTCCATTCACTAGTGTGGCTGAAAACACAACCCCAAATCTAAATATTTATTGTCATTGAAGTACAAAGAATACTCCTCTTAATGTTCTTGAACCTGTGTAAAGAGAACTATGTGTGAAAGTACTCCAAAATGGCTCCAAAAATCACCCCAAAAATGCTTCAAAAATAGGCTTTGAAAACATGTTCAAGGCAATGTGAACTTTAGTTTTTCCCCTTCCTCAAGCACCACAAGAGTGTAGCTTAGTGGAAAGAGCTTTGTGGATTAAGTGAGCTTTGGGGGGAACAAACTAGGATGGGTGACCTCCTGAGAAGTATTGACAACCTCCATCTTCCTTGATTGTTGAAGTCCTCCCTCACGTGAAGCCAACAGTGCCAATAGTGACTTCGGTGACTCGAATGACAAGGTATGCCAAGGTCTATACCTTGGTCACCGCCTTAGTGGTAAGCTTTGGAGAAAGCCTTGGGTGGGCAGGCAGGCGCTTGCTTCGCTCACACAAAAGAAACAAATCTTTTGCATCGAAATGCTCTAATATCCATGAAGTATTTCTCTCATGATGCACGATGGTGGATTCTCCTTTTTGAGAGCTCTGCAACAATACCTCGTAGTAGAATCCAAACTTTAGTGCAACAGTTAGTACCCCGCATAGTGGATGTAGAATATATAGGAAAAACACAGAGTACACAAACCATGAATGCAGATTTGTTAGGTCATACAAATGTGGCCAAACTTACCATCTATGGCTAACCATGCCACTATATGTTTTGTTAAAGAACATATACAAAAGTGTCCGATGGCCATTTGGCCTTTCACATGGACACTAATGTTAACACAAAGTGCTAGAGAATTCTAAGAAATATGAAATAAAAGATCAGAAAATTATGATCAGGATACCTAAACGAGAAGCCCTTATAGGAGAAGCCTACAAAAACAAAGAAAAGACCAAGAAAATAGTGGTGAAAATTGAAGATAGAGAAGAGAGATGCACTTACATATGACACGACCTAAGTCAAGGAGAAAAAAGAGAGTTAATCAAATTGTTGAGATAATATAGATTTTGCTTCGAGTTACAAGAACCTAAAAAGAGTGGATCCACATATCTGCTCTTATAGGATCCTAAATACCTTAGATGCTAAGCCAACCAAGCAGAATCCTTATGCATATAACAATAACTATGTGGCCAAAATCAAAGAGGAATTGTTCACTTGATAGAAGCAGGATTTATCTATGAAATTTAGCATACTAATTGGGTGTCCCCCATTGTCATATTGCCCAAAAAGAATGGTAGATTGTGTGTGTGCATCAACTTGAAAAAAGTTAATGCAACCACCATAAGAGATAGCTACCTGCTTCCTATTACAGAGCATCTATTAGAACAAGTAGCAAGCAAGGAAGTCTACAGTTGTATTAATGGATTCTCTAGTTAGAATCAAGTAGCCATTGCCCTTAAAGATCAACATAGGAAAACTTTTTCCATAGAGTGGGGTAGTTTTGCATTTTGTGTGATGCCATTTGGGCTCACTAATGCACCTACTACCTTGCAAAGGCTAATATGTCACATGTTTAAGAGCTTCCTCAAGAGGAACCTAGAAGTTTATGTGGATGACTTGTGCAGTCACTCCAACATTAGACAAACTCGCATCCCAAATCTTAGATAGATCTTTAACAAATGCAAAGAATATCAAGTCTTCCTAAACCTAGAAAAGTGTGTTTTCACAGTCAGGCAAGGTGAAATTCTATGATGCATAGTGTCAAAGAACGGGATCTTAACGTATGAAGATAAGGTAAGAGCCATTGTAGAGCTACCTAGACGAAAGACGATCAAGGAAGTACAAGCTTTCATGGGACAATATGGATACTACCAACATTTTATCCATATGTATGCAATAATCGCAAGGCCTCTATAAAACCTTTCACTAATTTCGAGTGGAATGATGAATGAGAGACATCCTTCAATAAGCTGAAAAGACGATTGTGATCACCACCTATCTTAACAATGCCAAATTGGAGTAAGCCATTCCATGTTCATGTGGATGCCTCCAATTATGTTGTTAGATGTGTGCTAACACAACCCACATGTGAATGAAATATCGATCTCCCCTTGCTTATGCAAGCAAATAGTTAAATGTAGAAGAGAGGAATTACACTACTACAAAAAGAGAAGGGCTAGGCATGGTCTATGCGATCAAGAAGTTTTGAATTTATTTTCTTACAATAAGTTTAAATTCTTCACAAATCATCAAGATTTACTCTACTCAGTGAACAAACCTAGCAACATAGGTAGATTAGTAAGATGGTTCCTCTTACTAAAGAAATATGACTTTGAAGTAGTCGTAAGGAAAGTTAAGTCTCACCTTGAGGCAGATCACCTTTCTCGACTTACTTCAGGCGAATCATCGTAAGGAGTATCAGATGAACTTCTTGATGCTTACTTGTTCAACTTGAAAGTAGTGCCTAAGTTGGCCAAAATATTATGCCTATTCTCACCTATGGACCCACAAACCCCATAGTAAGAGCAAAGCATAAAGAGATTGTCAAATCTCAAAAATACCATATAAGAAAGAAGCATATACAAGCAAAATGATCAAGGGATCTTAGCTTGTTGTGTGGAAGAAGAAGAGCATGTTAAATGGTTGCAATTAGCACATCTCAGTGCACTAGAGAAACATCATTCAAAACACCCAAGTAAAGTTTTTGATAGGCACGCATGAAAGTGGAATCTCCTTCTCTAGAGCTCCATGATGATACCCTCAAAGTAGAAAACCGAGTTCCAGATGCCACACACAATACTCCGCATAGAGGTTATAGAATATGCAAAAAAACACACAGTACACAGACCACAAACACAAATTTCTCAGGTCATATAATGTGATCAAAATTAGATTCTATGGCTGACCAGGCCACTATATGTTTTTTTAAGGAACATATACAAAAGTATCTGACAACCATTTAGCCTTTCACATGGACACTAACAGTAACATTCTCCCACTAAAGGCCAATATGGCCAAAGTGTCTATGGAAGAAAAATAAAGAATGATAAAGAATACCTGAGTGTAACTATACAAAATGTACCTCCCACTTGATGGGCACGTTACACAATATACAAGTAATTGTGTAAGATCATGGATCAAGTAACCCCCATCAAGTAACAACAATGTCGAAAGATATCCTATGGTAGAGCTTTGGTCAAAGCATATGCATCATTATCTCAAGTATGAATCTTCTCAAGAATAATGCACTCAATGGCTAAGCAATCTCTAATGAAGTGATATCACACCTCCATGTGCTTGGTTTTAGTGTGATAGACTGGATTCTTAGCCAATCCAATGGCACTCTGACGATCACTGAGCAAACGAGGTACATGCTGAGGTAGACCTATATCACAAGCAAGACGAGAAGGCCACAATGCTTCCTTACATGCCTTACTTGCTGCAACATACTCTGCTTCTGTAGTGGAAACAATTGTACATTCTTGAAGACAAGATCTCTAAGAGATAGCACCTCCAACAAAATGAAAAATGTACCCTAATGTAGACTTACAATTGTCTACACAACCAGCATAAACAAAATCTGTGTAACCTATAATGGATACTTTCCCTCTACACAAGCAAAGTGTCCTTAGTACCACTCAGATATCTCAAAATCATCTTGACTGCTTCCCAATGCTTCTTGCCAAGATTAGACATATTTTTGCTCACAACTCCCACTACAAATGCAATGTTTGGTCTGGTAGCTACCATAGCATACCTGAGACTACAAACAACACAGCGATAAGGAATTTTGGACATGAACTCCTTTTTCTCATCTGATAGGGGGCAATCATCCTTGATCAATATCACATATGTAAGTAAAGGTGTACTCAATGCATTTCCACCCTACATGTTGAACATGTACTCACTTTGAGAAAAATATATGCATCTTTTACTCCTATCACGAGTAATGTGCATGCCAAGAATATGTTTTGCATCCCCCATATCATTCATATCAAATGTCTGACTCAACTTCTTTTTTAGAATTGATCATTCATAAGAGGATTTCCCAGAAATCAACATATCATCGACATAAAGTATCAAGGATATCAAGTTTCCATCTGAGTGTCTCTTTGTGTAGAAACAATGATCCTCATTACTTTGAGAATAGTCTTGAGACTTCATAAAAGCATCAAACTTTTGGTACCATTATCGAGGGGACTGTTTAAGTCCATACAATCTCTTCATCAGCTTAAAAACTAGACTTTCTTTGCCAGGAACTACATAGCCCTCTAGTTATTCCATATAGATCTCATTTGTAAGATCTCCACTCAAGAAAGCAGTTTTCACATCCATTTGGACTAGCTCTAAGTCCTTCGTTGCAACGAAACCAAGCAACATTCAAAGGGTAGTCATCTTGACCATTGGAGAGAAGATTTCCTCAAAATCAACACCATGTTGTTTCTTAAAAGCCTTTGCAACAAGTTGTGCTTTATACTTTGGAGAAGCACTATTTGATGTGAATTTCAGCTTATATACCCATTTACATCGTAAAGATTTCCTGCCCTTTGGCAAAGATACTAAATCCCAAGTACCATTCTTGTGAATAGAATCCAACTCACTCTTCATGGCACGCTCCCACTTGACATGATCCTTTGTTTGCATGGCCTCTTTGTAGCACAAAGGTTCACCAACATCTATTAGCATAACAAAAGCTAAACTTGGAACATATCTATCAAGTGGATGCGAGACACATGCAAAGCATCTCAATGGTTTCTAAACATGAACATGTGTAGACTGGTCTGATCAGACATTCTCTTGAATATCCCTATGCGTAAGATTTTTATGCATGCTAACTAGAGGACTAGTATCCTCAAACAACACTCTTCTCACTTCAACCTCCTTAATGGGTTGTTTATGCATCTTAGACTCATTGAAAATGACATCACTACTTTTGATCACTGACCATGTTTCAGATCCCATAAGTGATATCCAAATTGTCCTTCTCAACCATATCCAAGAAAAATGCATTTCTTTGACTTATGGTCCAGATTTTCTCTAAGATTCTTGGGTATATGAACATATGCTTCACACCCAAAAATTGAAGATTATCATAATATGGTGGCTTCCCTATCCATAACTCTTGTGCCACTTTCATACCTTTGGCAATACTAGGTGAAAGGTTAATCACGTGAACTGCAGTCAATACTACTTCTGCCCAAAAGCCTTGTGAAAGGTTTTCATGATGCATCATAGAAACTACTCTATCCTGAATAGTTCAATTCATCATTTCAACTACACCATTCTGTACTCAGGTATAAGCAGTTGTAAAATCTCTACCTATTCCTCTAGACTCATAGAAAAGGCTGAATTCATTTGAGGTATACTCACCCCCGTTATCTAAACGTAAAGCTTTGGGCTTGGTTGCTTTTTTAGTCTCAACTGAAGCAAACCATTTTTTGAAGGTAGGGAATACCTCATCATTTGGTTTGATAGGATATACCCAAACTTTTCTAGTAGCATTGTTTATGAAAGTGACAAAGTAAAGAGAATCACCTAATGACCTTGTGGGCATAGGACCACAAACATCTGTATGAATGAGATCTAAAGGTTGAATTGAAGTCTGATGGAAAAAGGAAACCATTTTGAACCTCAGATTCCATATGAATCCTATATCTCATGTTTGGTTCAAAATTAAGACGAACTAATGCTTCCACTTCCATTGCATCCAGAACATGCCAAAACCCTAAGATCGACTGTCTATTTGGTAAATTTTGACATCCGGAGGTCCTGTTCGATTTGCTGACACCATTGATGACATCATCAGTTTGCAACCGCCCTTGAAATCCCATATAAGGAGGCCTTGGCCTCATTCATTCTCAGTCTTACCAATGCCAGTCTTAGGAGTTCAAGGAGTCTTGATCACGAAGTAAGTACTTTCAAGTTCCAGTCCTGAGATGCCGTGTCGATTCTTCACGTCAAGTTCACCAATGTAGATGCGAAAGTAATGGTTGCTGGATCAAGTCAACCGCTGGAATAACGGCGCACGCCGAGTGCTTGGAACAATCTCACGTATAGTGGAGGCTTCAAAGAGATGATTAGTAACAGAGGTAATATTGCAAATTTATAAGCAGAACATTCGGAATCAAAGGTAGAAAGACAGCCACTTAAGTTTGTATTTAATTTCAACACAAGAATTCATATATACCTTCATGCTGATGTTGAAAGTGTAAAAGAATTGTGCCAAGAGTTCCACAAATGTTCTAGATAGAATCATACCAAAATCATTTCGTTGTCAAGTGCTTTGAAAGTAAATCATAATGCTCATGGTATGGAAAGGATCAAAAGCATCGTTAAACACATTTAGAGTAAGAGCTTCTCAATGTTGAGAATAATGATTCTTGTTGTGTATGTTCATAAACTCGTCAAAAGCGATTCTTAAGATGTATATGGCATGTCCTTAATTATGTTTCGTAAGGATGCTCATGAATGCATGTATGAAGAAGTTGGCTTTCTATATAAAGAAAAACGACATTACGAGCAATTCCTGAACCCCAACGTTTTCGTCATGTATAAGAATTTAAAAAAATATATAAAATAACCTTTGTTTGTAATTTCTAATCCTTCAATCATTCAACAAAAACATAAAGCAACAGAAAGTCACGAATCTTTGTGATCGAACAATGGGGATGTGATTTCTCTCAATGTTTTCACCACGCAAAATGAATTTAGATAAAACTTCCAACCCTCTCCAGTTCCAAATTAGAATAAGAATTAAAATGAAATTCAGAGAAAGAACAATACATGACCGGAATTAAGCATGTTGATCCTTTTCATTTGCACTTCTATGTGCAAAGGTCAATACATGAATATGTTTTTCAAGAGGTTTATTCATTGTTGTTTTCCGAGAACAATAATTTCTTGCAAAAGTGAATTGTAGTCGATGGCATGCCCATTAATTGTCCAAATTGTCTGCTCCTTGTCGAAATGTGTGTTCCTCCTCGTCCGAGCGTGCACTCCGCGATCAAGGTCTTATCTAATTATTTTTTTAAATGGAGGTTTGGCCGAGGCCTACTCCTCCGGACTTTAACTTTGAAATTGCAACTATACAAGGAAGGGCATAGTATCCATGGGACCCCCCTTATCCCACAAGAACAGGGGTTTACAAGACTGGGTTGAACAGCGGTCACAACTACCGCGGGGATGGTCAAATGGTGGCCAATAGCCACATACAACAGTTTCTGGGATTCATATCTCCCTACATGTTGCTGTCAGGGGTTGAACCCTCGCCCCTGCCTCAAGAGGCGAGAAGCCCAACCACCAAGCCAACGAACCGAGACTACGTCCTATCTAATTTTTTTTTTTTTATGAAGGTTCGCCTATCTAATTGACCTCCCCCTCCATTAGCGCCATTAATCCCCTCCTTTTCATGCGCGGCGCCTGTGGAGCTTCTTGAAACCGAACCAAGCTCCCCTCCTTTTTCCTTCCTTTTAGTGCGAGTCTTTTTCTCGCTGTTAATCTCTCCTTTCCTTTTTCTTCGAACCCCCATTCCACTGCATGCGCCACCTTTTTGTGTGTATTTCCTGAAAGAAAACTGAGAGAGGGCTTTAGTTGCTGCCTTCTGCCTGCTTCCTCATCACCATAAAAAGTAATTGTTTCCTATTGAAGTCCATGCAAAGATCCACGTGAAAAATCCTCACCACTTCTAATCCGAGAGTGTGATGCGTTATCAGAGTTGTAAACATTAGAATTTAGGTACGTTAGATCTTCTCCAAAATTTTCTTTGACATAGGATGTGCTTATCTCAAGCATCCACATGATCAGATTTTAATCATCCTTGATAGGTATTTATCCCATCAATACTCCATAGCTTTGAAAGACCTTCATTCAAGCTCGCATTTCTCACATCTCATCTTCTTGAACTGCCATGCTAAACATTCCTTTCATGTTTTCTCTCTTTCGTTGTATGCAACAAGCATACATGTAGAAGCTCGATGGTTTACTGCAACTCTGCTTCAGGCCGATGGTCTGTGCCATGAAGCCATGCGTCCTAAATAATCTCTTCGAGAAATCCTTTGATTTGAAGCAAGTAGAAGCAAGAGTAGAGATAAGAATCTCTACGACAGTGGGTTGTGGGATCTCGTGTATCATCTCTAGTTGAGTTATCCATACCTATTAGTCCCCAGTTGACTTGATGTATCAGTTACATATCTTTGTATTGTTTCCCCTGCATGGGTGATCTTGTTATGAGAAGTACATTTCCGTAATCTTGTCTATTGTAGTCAGAGAGCACAATCTAGTGTCTTCCACAACAAATCAAGGACCTAACTCATAGACAAACACAAGTCGAGATAGAACATCGGGTGCATGTAGGCACGCTCATCTAAGAACTACAAGAACGACTCAAGAATCTTCAAGAAAATCAAGGAAGAATTCACTTGAACCAATGTCCTAACTCATCTTTCATAAAGGAACCCAAAATTTGCATGCCAAAAAGGTTCGATTGTGATCACACAAAGTTCTGAGGGTTCCTAAAACAAGTCAAATTATACATCCGTATGTAGCTTGATAGATACCCTGATGATGCATCCAAGGTCAGTTTTATTGGAACCTTGCTCTATGGTCAAGCATTATCATGGTTTGCCCCAATCTTAGCGAAGGATATGGCAGTACTTCATGACTATGAGGGGTTTCTTTGAGAACTCACCAACACATTTGGAGATGAGACACGAGTCAAGTGGCAGAAACAAAACTTTGGAAGCTACATCAAGGTAACTGTCCTGCCTCTACCTATGCATTGAAATTTAGACAATTGATATGTGACCTCACTTGGCATGAAGACTATTTCATAAGCCAATTTAGATGGGGTTTAAGAAATGATGTAAAGGACCTTCCGCTCACGATGTCAGAGGTTAAGACATTGAATGAATACATTAACCAACCTATTCAATGTGATAACCATCTTTTTGAAAGTAAACAAGCAAAACAAGTAGAAGGAAGACCTTGCCAATGGAAACCCTTCCAGCCCATTCCTAGAGATGAGTCTATGCCCGAACCTATGCAGATAGATGCTGATGGTGGAACAGACGTGGTGGTTGGTGCTCCTGTGGATGGTGAAATATCCATGGGATCGGATGTGAGAGTGTGTGAAGTGTGAATTGTGAATACGGGAACGGTAGGTGGTGTGTTAGTGGTGGTAGTGAATGTGGGGGAGTGGGGTTGGGAAAGGGACTTTTTATTATAGTTCTCAACCTGTTGGAGTATATTTACAAGGTTTGTCCAGAATGACGGTTGTGTGACTTGGGTTGAGCCTGAGGCAGTTACAAGGGAAGTAGTGGATAGGGTTTGGGTGTGGGTGAATGGAAAAGGATGGGATAAGGTCTGGCTAGTGGCAAGTGGTTGTCCAAGGGCGGAGAGATAGGAAGGGTGACCTATTATGGTTTGATCGGTGGCAGGATGACCGGTGTGAGGTTCAAAAATTTGGGTGGAAGTGATGGATGTGGGTAAAGGGAAGGATGTAACATCGGAGGTGTGTACAATGGTTTCATGTTGGGTGGATATCGGTTGTTCAGAAAGACTAGTGGAGAAGGGTTCTGAGGGTTGAATGGAAGGTGACGGTGGAGATGGTACCTATGTATTTACATCTTGTTCGTGAGTGGGACTTGGGCTAGTCATGTGAACATCCTCTGAAATTGTGGTAGGCAAGGCAGTAGAGATTTCCATTTGAATCATTTTTCCTCGCCGTGGCCGTGTATCAATCCTTCGTTGATCATAGGTAGGGTTCTCCCGATAGACCATTGTCCTCAATGCTTCCCCGATCCCACATGTGTCCGCCAATAGATTCAATGATTCAACAAAATGTGAGTCTACATTCTCGACTTGAAGCATTTGGTTCACTAGAGCTCTATTCGCCTCTTCAGCTTCCCTGATTAAAGTAACATTCAGCTCAAACTTCTTCATTTCCTCCTGGTTTGATAGGGAGGGCACCCAGAATGTGCCTGAATGATCCTTATCTCCTGTCGGCTTCAGTGTGGCAATCAAGTAGTAGCACCTAAGAAAATCCGGTCTCGGCAAAGCTGCACTAAAGTAATCTTGCAATCCCGCTTTCTGCCAAACATCCTGAAGAGGAGCTGCATTTTGCAATGCTTCAAATTCTCGTGAGAAGAAATGAAAGGTCCACCACACTCCTCCACATTCCATCTTGGATTCCCAGATATGATCTGCATCTCCCAAATCTCCTGGCATCTCATTGAACCAATGAGAATGCCCCTTTACTCTTTCTGTTAGGCCACTTGGTGGATCCGGAATGGGAATTCTTCTTACGTTCGAAAGCTCCTCCGGCCTAGCTGTCAGTGGAACCTCCACAGGCATGGTATCCCAATTGATTTGAGTGCTGGTGCCTGCCTGAGAACTCGTGCCTGCTGCTGCTGCCATGGGAATCGGGTGCTTATCTGCTAGAAGAAGAAAGGCACATTAGTGTTGCATAGGAAACAGGATATAACGGTGTTCCCTCCACAATACTAATATGACAATTCCGATGGTTAGTGGTTAGAGGTGAAGTGTTTGTGATAGATGTGAGTGGTTATTAGAGGTTAGTGTTATCCTAGATGCACACTTTGGTTATGCAATGGACTCAGGATGCACCTATTTCAGAGTGGATGGATTTACAAAATTGGGTCAGGGGGTTTGATACATGGTTTAAGTCTCCAAACTTTGATAGGGGATTCGTAGCTCTTAGACCTAAGGACAGGTAGAGATTTATGAACTAGAGTGTGATGAACTTGGGACCTTTTGGGCATCCATTTCCAAATATTCCTTGGTTTGACTGAGTGTGGTTCAGGGTGGTATTTAGGTAGAGTTCCTGCGTTGTTAGTCGAGAGGACTTGCGAGTGTTGAATTATGCCAGTAACTAGAGTTGGAGCTATTTGGGCTCGTAAACAGGCCTTGGGCACCCATATGTGTCTAGCATTGGGGCTAGCCTTCATTAACCATTTAGGGACCCAAATAGACATGGTGCTCCTAGGAGGTTGCCTAGGGTACTCCTTCACTTGTGTCCGTGATGGTGTGGCTTGTTTGTTGCCTCTTCGAGAGTCTGCTATTAGCGTTGTGGGGTTTCCATCCTTGCGTATCCAGATCTGCTTCGCGCCACGAGGTACTTCGTGTTGCACTGGTTGGTGCTCCTGCCTCTTGATCAACGGTCTCCTTCGTGTTGTATGATGTTCGGTCTGCCTGTTTAGAATCTTCTTTGGATCAGCTGGGAACTCCTTATTGGCTCCTGTACCTTCGATAAGATTGACAATCCTCTGCGCCATAGAAGTTTGGATAAGAACAGCATTGTTATCTTCATGTGGATTCCTGGAGGGACCAGGAGTTGGTGCCTGTTCTAAGGGTTTCAGTGCTTGATTTTCTAATTCAATCGTAAGATAGCTTTGGCCTGCCCAAGCCTGAAGAAGTCCACTTCGTAGGTTGAGGTTGACTGCGTGATCATAGATCCAGTCTTGGCCTAAGACAAGAGGCTCGGTAAGATCCTCGTCTTCACATACTAGCACTTTTACTGGCATTGGTACCTCCTGAATGTAGAGGGGAAGATTCACCTCTCCTATGCAAGGGGTTTCGACACCTCCTAATCCTATCAGATATGCCTCTAGGGGTTTTACCTCCAATTGCAACTGCTGGCAATAAGAAAGCCGAACTGCACTAGTGGCTGCTCCTGAATCAATTAAAGCTCTCACGCTTGTTGTGCTGTATCTTTGTCCTATTTCTAGGGTTACAAAAGGTCTCCTATCAATTATCGTATGGGTCCGCTTACCTGAAGCCTCACACATGGCAATGTGATAACCATGAGCTTCATGATCGTCAGTCATGGCCTCATCTCTACCTTGTCTTCGCAGTTTCATTCGTCGGATGCGTTCTAAAGCTTTGGCCTGTGCTTCTTCCCGAATTCGCTTTTCCTCCTCCTTGCGTTTCTTTGCAGTATTAAGTCGATTGAGCATTTCTTCAGTTAAGGGCTCTTGATATAGCTTGACTCTACATCCGCTTATGTAACTTGGTAGTATGTCACCCTCTAGAGTGGCTAGTTGTATTGCTCCACTTGTGGAGATCCTATTGATAATCATTGGTCCATAGCCTCTTTTCTCTAATTTTCGTGCATGTTGCTTCAATGTGTATACTAGGACTAGGTCTCCTGCTTTCAAGCCTTTATCCTTCACATGTGTATCAAAATATGCCTTTTGTCTCTTCTTAGCTGCATATATCCCTGCAGCTGCTCTCAGTCTTGTTTCTCCAAATCGTTCAAGGTCAAACAATCTAGAAGATAGTTCATGACCCGTCCATTCGTGCTCTTGTGCTACTTTCAATGTAGGTATTAAGAAGTCCAACGGTAGCACGGCATTTTGGCCAAATACCATCTGAAAGGGGGTGGCTTGGAGTACCGTTTTGTAGGCGACTTGGTATGCCCAAACAGCATGGTGTAGTTGTTTGTCCCAATCAGAGCGTTTATTGTTCACTAATTTTGTCAATACATTGCATAGGATCTTATTGGTGCTTTCGGCTTGCCCATTGGCTTGAGGGTGATAGGGGGTAGACTTCTTATGTACTACCAAGAATTCTTGGAGCAGATTTTCAATAACTTCATTCAAGAAGTGAGTGCCCCTGTCACTTACTAACTCTATAGGTAGCCCGTATCTTGTGAATACATTCTCAAACAAGAATTTAGCAGTTGTCTGAGCATCGTTCTTCATTATGGCTTTTACCTCTACCCACTTGGTTAGATAGTCCGTGGCAACAATGATATACTCAGCATGGGAACCCTTAGCTGGGGGATTAATAGGACCTACAAAGTCTATTCCCCACTTAGAGAATGCACGTCCACCCATCATAGGCTTCAGTGGCATCTCGTCTTTGCGTGTAGGATACTGGGTTCGCTGACAGATCTCACACCTCTTCACATAGGTATGTGCATCCATGTGAAGGGTGGGCCACCAAAATCCTGCAAATAGGATTGCTTTGATCACCCTATCTGGACCAAAGTGTCCTCCCGCTACACCCTGGTGAGCAGTCTCTAATATCTTGAGGTATTCGCTCTCATGAACACACAGTCTTAGGTAACCATCTTTACCCCTTTTGTATAAATTATCACCAATGATGTTGTAATCCAAGGCTTCTTGTTCCAAACTTCTTTGTCTGGCCAAAGTCATATCTTGAGGGAATGTTTTCGTCCTCAAGAAGGATACTAGGGGTTCACTCCAATCCGGCACTATGGACACTTGATAAAGAGTGGCATGTTCCACAGGTGGTTTAATGCAGCAGATTGGGCATTCCTTGCACAACTTATGGACATCCGCTTCCATAGTCGGCCAATGCACTCCTAGTGTCCTCAGGGTCTGTAGGGTTCGTTGTTTTGAGTAGTGTTGCTCTAACGCACCTACATGTGCTAATTGCAACCACTTAGCGTACTCGTCCTCTTCTACACAACAAGCCAAGATCCCCTGATCTGTGTGCTTGTACATACTTCCAGCCATGATGTGGTACTTTTGGGCTTTTACTACCTCTCTATCCTGTGTGGCTATTATTGGGTGGTTAGGCCCGTATGTCAATACTGGCACTAATGGCTTAGCCCACTGCGGCACCACTTCCAAATTAAACAAGTAAGCATCAGGTAAGTCATCTGATACTCCTTGTGGGGCCTCTCCAGATGTGAGCCTAGAGAGATGGTCTGCTCTCAAATGAGTCCTGCCTTTCCTCACTACTACCTCAAATTCATATTCCATTAGTAAGAGAAACCATCTTACTAATCTGCCGGTATTACATGGCTTGTTCACCAGGTACAGTAGAGCTTGGTGATCAGTAAAAAAATTGAACTTATTTGCAAGCAAATAATGTCTAAACTTTTTAACTGCATATACCATGCCTAATCCTTCTCGTTCGGTGGTTGTATAGTTCCGTTCAGCAGCATTCAATTGCCTACTGGCATATGCAATAGGGAGATCCATATTACCTTCACCCGTAGGTTGTGCAAGTACACATCCAATAGCATAATTGGAGGCATCCACATGAACATGGAATGGCTTGTTCCAATCTGGTGTGGTCAAGATTGGTGCTGAACATAATTTTCGTTTAAGCTCCTGGAAGGAATTCTCACATTCATCAGTCCACTCAAAGTTAGTCAGAAGTCCGTACATGGGCTTTGCAATGACAGTATACATGTGGATGAACCGGCGGTAGTAACCACAATGCCCCATGAAAGCCTGTACTTCCTTGACGTTCTTTGGCCTAGGTAGCTCCGCTATGGCTCTCACTTTCTCTTCATCAGTGGTTATGCCATTCTTTGACACTATGTGTCCTAGAATCTTGCCTTGCCTGACCATGAAAACACACTTTTCTGGGTTCAGGCAGACTTGATATTCTCTGCACTTATCAAAGATTTGTCTGAGTTCAGGTATATGGGTCTGTCTAATGTTGGAATGAGCGCACAGATCATCAACATAGACCTCTAAATTCTTCCTCAAGAACTCTTTAAACACATGACACATCAATCTTTGAAAGGTAGCAGGTGCATTAGTAAGCCCGAATGGAATTACCCGAAAGGCAAATATGCCCCACTCCGTGGCAAAAGCCGTCTTATGTTGATCCTCTGGAGCAATGGCCACTTGATTGTAGCCCGAAAACCCATCCAGGAAGCTGTACACTTCCTTGCCTGCTACCCTTTCTAATAGATGCTCAGTGATAGGAAGCGGATAACTATCTCTGATAGTGGCTGCATTAACCTTCTTCAAGTTAATGCATACTCGTAATTTGCCGTTCTTCTTGGGCACCACTACAATGGGGGATACCCATTCAGTGTGCTCAATTTCATAGATAAATCCGGCTTCCACCAAACGGTCTATCTCTTCTTTGATCTTAGCAGCATAGTTATCATTATATGTGTATGGCTTTTGCTTAGAGGGTTTAGCATCTGTGGTCATGGGAATTGTGTGTGAGCATATGTCTGGGTCGACACCCTTCAAATCCTTGTAGCTCCAAGCGAATACATCTCTGTATTCTCTTAGCAAGGCTATCAATTCGTGCTCTTCGTCTTCCGACAGGTCATGTCCTATATAAGTACATCTCTCCTCTCCCTCTTCTAGGGCTACCACTATTTTTTTGGTGGTTTCTTTGTTATCATAGGCCGCTCCTGATTGTGCCTCCCGTTTAGGCATTCTTATCATGACTCTTCTATCATCTATCTCATACTTCTTAAAATTTTCCGGGACCTCAAACAAAGATTCTTCCTCTTCTGTTGTGACTTCTCTCTTCTTTCTTTTCTTTCCTTCTTCCTTCGGGGTCACATGTGTGGCTAGCCTTACCTCATTTGTAAGCTCTCCATGCCTCTAGGGTTGAAATTCTACTTCATAGAAGTATTCTTCATCTGATGCAAAGGGTGTGTCCATAATGATTGACTCTAGATCAGAGTCACTTGCATCCTCAAATGCATTAGGGCTAGGTTCACACTCTTCTAACACTGCCTCTCCCATGATTGGCTCTATGGAGAAGACTGAAATGTCATAGCCATCTTCATCACAGTGGGGTGTCCATTGTTCCTCATTGATGGCTACGTCCATTGTTGCTAGGATTTCTGCCCAGCCGTGAGGCTCAAACTCTTCGTCAGGAAAAACTACAGGTGCATAGGCTGGGTCTTGAATTGATCTATGGGTCTCTTTTGCACCTACCTCTCTGGCTTTCTCTCTCTTCTCTTCTTCTACTGCTACCTTACACATCCATAAGTGAGTGTCTTCATGCATCCACGAGGATCTGGATCCTATGGAATGCACAGACTCTGTGTCATCCTTGGCTCTATGGATGGGGTTCCATTGAATGGGCGGTACATCTCTATGAGAGTAATCCTTGAGATTGACTTTGGTTGTAACACCTAAGTGTTGCAAGTATAAGGAATTAGTTCCCCAATCCTGTACCACTTGCAATTGCAGCATAAATGGCCTTCCCAAAATCATTTCATAAGCATGATTTTTGCTAAAATCACATATAGCAAATGTATGCTCGAACTCAACACCACATGTGGTGAGAGTGATTCCTTCTAGCAAGCCTAAGGGTCTCTCTATGTGACCATCGGCCATTTGCAATTTCATACTCGTGGGCCTGAGTGCTGGCTTGCCCCAACGCTTCCAGAGGGAAGTTGTAGCAATTGCAACTCCTGCACCTGAGTCCAAAATTGCCTTGGTTGTGTATCCCTGATGGGTAACTAGGAGATGGGTATTTCCTTCTTCTCCTTCATTCATGTCTCCTATCTTATCCAATGGTATTTCAGGCACTGTTCTATGGGATCCTACTTGGGAGCGCGATTTTGCCATGTCTGGCACTTGTTTGGCTACATGTTTCCACACTTCTGGCTTAACTTTGAGTAGCTCTTCTAAAGTGAGATTGCACTGCACTTTAGTGTTCTTTACTACCTTTGTATTCCTAGGTATGATAGAATCTTCATTTCTTATCATGACTGTGGGTGCTCTCAGACAAGTAGACTTGGTTTCCCATGGGCCTGTGAAATGTGGTAATTCTTGTAGAGAATTAGACTCAAAGTCTAATCTCTCTTGAGAGTGGGTGCTCTCATGCTCCTCATAAATGGATGGGATGTCCTGTGGGAATTGATCGTGTGCCTCATCCACAAGTTCAATGGGAGGAGGGACTTCACTTTCTTTAGCCCATTTGTCTTCTTGAATCTCTCGCAGGAATTTTGGTGTGAACCGATTCATAGAAGATGATGTGTCTGGCTCCGTAGAGTTAGGCACGTAGGCTTCCTGGGGAGGTAGGCTCACGTTCTCACTTGCCTTGCCTTTATTTTGAGAGGCGGGTTCCTTTTCTGATTGTGCAATTAGCCTCTCTATTCGTTCTAGCAGTCCATCAAAGTGTAACTGTGTCTTAGCTGAACTAGAGATGTTAAAGAGGCGACTGGCTTCAAACATAGTATGGGCCAATTCCACCATCTTAGCACAAATTTTGGTTCGTTCTAGCTCTAGTTCTGCTCTAGGGTAACACTTTTCATGATCAGTCACATTTGGCCCTTCTTGGATTCTGGCCTGATATGCTCTAAGCATCATGTTTAGGTCCTCGGGAGTGGGATCGGCTAGGACAGATCCTACTCTGGGTGGTGGGTGGGTTAAGGGTGGTGTATTGAAAGGTTGGGGAATGGAAGAAGATGGATTGGCGGGTAAAGGGAGAGGTGGTGGAGGGGTGGTGTGAGAGTGGTTTTGAGATGCGAGTTCACTTATCTTTGCTTTGGTTTCTCTCAAGCTTTCTTCAAGTTCGCTCATCTTTTTTGCCCATTGCCTTTTCATTCTTTCACGACTATCCTTCCAGGCTCTAGTCCTCTTTTTGGTTATGCTCTCTGTTTCACTCACCTCGGGGCTCTTTTCCTGACCAACACCTTGGTTTTGCTGCTGTGCTTGGGCTCTCGTGATCACTTGCACAGGTGCAGTGGAAGTCACACTCCCTGTGGAGTCTACTACTAACCCAACGACATTGATAGGAGTGATTTTAGGCATGTTATTAGGGTTCTTTGGGCAATCTCGTAGGAGATGCTCTTTTCCGTAGTCTTGACAGAAACCCTGAATTGTTACTGGTTGAGGTTGTGTAGGGGTGGGCAATGGACAATCCCGTATAAGGTGATCTCCCTGACATCTGAAGCATGGTCCTCTAGGAAATGGGGTTCGTACCTACCTAGGTTGAGGTCTAGAGTTGGGGTTTGTGTACATGACATTAGCATACTCAGACTCCCCACTATTTTCACTTGGGTCCTCATAATAGTATGAATCGTTATGCTCGGGTGACTGCATGTAGTAAGCCTGTGGGCTATCAATATGTGTGGAGTCAAAACTATGGTCACTTGGATCACTGTCTGATAGCAATGGGGTGACTGGGACTATGGCTCTGTTCGGATTTTCTTCAGCAGATGCATATTTCACTGGGATCACATTGGTTGGAGCAGGGAGTTGCTGTACTAGGACGGGTTGAGGTCTCTGCTGCCCTTGATAGGGTGGCTGTACTAGGACGGGTTGAGGTCTCTGCTGCCCTTGATAGGGTGGCTGATAAGTTTGCTGTGGTCTGTTGTATTGTTGTGGTGGGTACTAATTCTGGTATCTACCCTGTTGTGGATATGGCTGAGGGTAGTTTTGCCTAACAGTTTGTTTGTTATATGGGCAGTCTTGCGCAGTGTGGTTGGTGTACCTTCGCTCTATGGTGCAGTACTGGCTACTAGGATTCACCTGGGGTTGCGCCATAATGGGGCATACATTTGCCATATGGTCACCTCCACAAGTGTAGCACCGCTTAATTGGGGCAAATCTCGGAAGTTGTTTGCTAGAGACACCTAGTTTTTGAGCTACCTTCTCTACAAGTTCCTCAATGGATGTGGATTGACCAATTGTGAGGCTACTAGAGCTATCAGAATCCTTATAGATTTTTGATAGCTCTAACTCCTCGCCTAGATTGTCCTCAATGTCTATGCACATGCGCACGCACTCTTCTATCGTTCTGGGGTCCTTCAGATACACATATGACCTGAGCTTGGTGCTCAACAATCCATCTAAGAACAAGGCCACTTGCTTGGCTGGTGTGGGTAACTCAGGCATCGGGCATCTTTCTAGGTATTGCCTAAACCGTCTTCCTGCTAGTCTGACCGTCTCTTGAGGTGTTTGCTTGAAGCTATGAATTAGTGAGGAAGTGTTGTGCCTGATGCCACTCTTAGAAAACTCAATGATAAATGCCTCTAAGAGCTGGTCTATGTTTCTGAACTGCCTCTCGTTCATTGGTTGGAACCACGTGAGGGCAGTGTTCCTAAGGGTTAGACCAAAAGCATTATATTGTGTGAATAGGTCCTCTACCTGTTTAGCTTTCAAGACTTGCCTAAACTCTGCCACATGGTCGTAGGGGTCTCCTGTGCCATCGAAATAATTCTTCATGGACTTCACCAGTTGTGTTGGTCTTAGGGTCCTAGTGTGTTCTCTCGGCCTTGGCAAAGGGAAATCATCAGCATTCCTTTGATTCCATGGGGCTCTATGTCCCTCAGGTTCCACTCTATTTCTTTCCGTCCCCGTTCTTTCTCTGCCCAGGGAGTTGGCAAAACTTACCTCAAGTTTGTCTCTACTTCTATCTCTTTGAGCTCCATGAGCTTGGGAGGTGCCAGCTCCTTGGTGACTGTAGGACGTATTGGACCGTGGTTGGGGAAAAACAAATTCACCCTTCCATGTGCAGGCATGTCTGCCATGCTCGGTGACCACGAAGATCCTCTCTGATGTATTGTCTAGGTAGGTTACTTTGCCTGGGCTGTCAGGGTCTTTAAACTCATAGATTGTGAGAGCACTCACTTCTTGAGGTTGAGCAGGTTTATATCTCCAAAAGGCCTCATCGGTTTCTCGGTTTAAAAGCAAATCTATGCTTTTATTATCCTGTGGGATCCACTCTGGAGTCATGATTCTGGTCAAGACAGATTTACCTCGGGGAGTTCTTGGCTCTCTCTCTAAATTCCCTTGCTCTATATCACCCATGTCGGTCTCCACAATCACATTTCCAAACTCATATGTTCTATCAGGAAGAGTGGTGACTACATATATAGTCCCCTCTTTATCTAGGTATGCTCCATTCTCAAACTTCACTACCGGGTGTTCTAGTCCATGGGGTTGATCTGGGTTCTTAATCTGGACCACCGATCTTCTCAGGCCATCTTCGTAGATGCGAGCACCTAGACGATTAGTCCTGATGTATTCCAATTGAGTCTTGTAAGGTCCTTCTGGCTTTTCTAGATAAGCCACCCCTGAACTACCTACTGGTCTCTCCATGTGATAGGACATTTCCGAATCACTTGTTTATGATCATGGAGTGTATGGGTAATCACTCAACTGCTGGGCCCAAGACCTAGCAGTGTGATTGACACTAGCTTCAGAAGATCTGAGGCTTTGTCTGTCTCGGCCTAAGTGTCTGCCTGACCTAAGGTTCATATGCTTGGTTTATCTACCCCCTTGGTCCCAAGTATACCCACGTTGCAGGTTAATTAGCACCAGTCATTTTGTTCTTTTTAGTTGATTATTTTGTTTATGATCTTGTCTTATATCACGTCGTCAGGAGTACTTAAATGAATTTCGCACTTGATAAGTGATCGATTCAAGTTTACTTTATTCCCTTAGGGTTTTCGCACTTACACCCTACTTAATGCTTGCACTTAGTTGATTAGTTCTCTTGGACTTGAATCATGCCTACCGTAGCCCTAATTAATCACCACACCTAAGTCGCGCTTAGCCTAGGCTAGGAATTGACAAAGGAGGGTTGAGAGAACTTCCAACCTCAATTCTCTGGTTGCTCAGACTACTGCACAAGCCCAGGAAGCCTTCTCCCAAGCTTGGTACTCACCCTTGCTAGCTTCCCTTGGAATGCCTTGCTTGCACACAATGTTCCTGCAAAAGTTCACAAGTCAATATAGCTCTATTACCACAAGGGATTGACTGACACACATTAACCTTTACAGGTCCCCCTTGGAGTTACTCACTGTGCCCCCCAAAATCTTATGACCCCCTAGTCCCCCTTAATGGTCAACTTAAAAATACATGTTCTAAAACTCCACGTATGAATCTTACAAAAACCAGTCAAGGTCCACGTAGGATTCTCAACAAGCTTTCCAACGAGACCAAAATCTCCTCAATCGGAGTTCGTATGGCCAAGTTATGACCATTCAGGCACTTAGGGGTCAAAACAGGTTCTCAGGGTTCAGGAGATCCCTCTCTGGTTTCTGGGTCTTTTGCCCACTCCTAAGGCTCTAATGTTATCCCAATGTGTCCACACTTAAGCCCAAAGATACCTCAATTCACTCAACAAATTTACTCTACATTTTTCATGCGTTAAGGCCGTGTATCGCGATAGGTCGGGTCGGGGTGTCGCGATAGGTGGGAAGTGTCGCGATAAGTCGAGGTGTCGTGATAGGTTGGGGTGTCGCGATACTTGGGAGTGTCGCGATACTCCAAGGTTTCGCGATAAGTGGGAAGTGTCGCGATCAGTCGAGGTGTCATGATAGGTCGGGGTGTCGCGATACTTGGGAGTGTCGCGATACTTGGGAGTGTCGCGATACTTGGGAGTGTCGCGATACTTGGGAGTGTCGCGATACTCCGAGGTGTCGCGATAGGTGGGAAGTGTCGCGATACTCCGAGGTGTCACGATAGGTGGAAGTGTCACGATACCTGGGAGTGTCGCGATAGGTCGGGTCGAGGTGTCACGATAGGTGGAGGTGTCGCGATAGGTCGGGGTGTCGCGATACTTGGGAGTGTCGTGATACTCCGAGGTGTAGCGATAGGTGGGAAGTGTCGCGATACTCTGAGGTGTCGTGATAGGTCGAGCTATGGTGAATTTTGTGGTTCTGTCTTGTGATCCTAGGTGCTCTCGGCCTGCGCAGTGTCGTGGTGCACTCAAAAACGTGATTAGTCAAAGTTTTCGAAGTGTCGCGATAGCTCGAGCTCAATGCCTCGGGGCCTGTGCAGGCGGATTCTGTACCTGCTGAGCTTGCTGGAGATGGTGATGGAGTTGGTACCTGCAAGAAACATGCAAAAAACACACAACACAAATGCACGCGCTCGCTCTCTCTCAAACTCGCACACAACAAATGAGGGGAATGACAAGGAAGAGGGAATATGTAGTGGAGAAGGAGGTGGAGGTGGAGATGAAGAAGGAGGTGAAGATGGAGATGGAGATGGAGAAAAATCAGAAATTTACCGACTACTTACCATTCCAACGCGTCCTCTCTACGTCTTACCATCACACGCTCACCCTCAAAGCTCGAATCCCCGGCAATGGCGCCAAAATTTGGTGTAGCTCAGTGATGAGTAGCACCTCCTTTAATGTCAATCCGGGAAGACATGAGGATGGTGTGAAGACCTCGAGCAAGTGAAGGCACAAATGTGTGAGTGAGAAGCACACTAACATGCACACACATACACACACGCGCACGCACGGCAAGAACAAGAGAGTAAGACAATGGAATCACTTCTATTGCATCCAAGTTCTCATACAAGCTCAAAACTACAAGAAGCTCCCCCCAAAAATGAGCTCTCTAGCTCTATTTATAGTTTTTGACTAGCTTTGGCCCTGTCCAGACCTAGTGTCCAGCCTAGTTAAAAATTAGGTTCCAGGGCTTATTTGAGGGCTCAAACGAGATCTAAAAAATATGAAAATTGGCAGGCAACTACTTATAAGGCTCCCCAAGCTCGAGGACTCCTCGGCTTGTACAAAATGGAGCTACAAAAAGGTGAAATGATATTTACAAGGGTTTTTAGTGATAAGAATCACTGTTAAATGGTGTAAGGGTTTGGAAAAAAATAAAGGGTTGCCTTAGTGCTAGATCTGCATGTATGCCCGTATTTGCTTCTTCCCGTATACTGCCAACACCTACCCTTCATATGGATGCACATATCTATGTGAAGCAATGCAACATCTGTCAGAGAACAAAATATCCCATTCAAAAACATGAGATGCCATTGAGACCCATGATGGGAGGATGTGTATTCTCTAAGTGGGAAATAGACTTTGCAGGCCCTATTAATCCCCCATCCAAGATTTCACATGCCAAATATATTATCGTTGCAACATATTATCTAACCAAATGGGTGGAGATAAAAGCAATTAGGAAGAATGATGCATGAACAACAATAAGTTCTTACTCGAAAATGTGTTTACGTGATATGGGTTATCGATAGAAGTGGTAATCAAACATGGTACTCACTTCTTGATTGATGTCATTGAAAATCTGTTACAAGATTTCATGGTCATTCACAGGAAGTCTCCCCCTATCATCCATAAGCAAATGGACAAGCCTAGAGCACGAACAAGATCCTGTGTATGGTTTTGGCTAAGCTTGTTAATAATAAGTATTATGATTGGGACAAATAGCTGCATCATGATGTTTGGGCATTGAGTCACCTATAAAACGGTACTCAACACCACTCCCTTTTAGATGATATTTTGCCAAAATGTAGTGCTTCCATTAGAGTTTTTGATACACACACCCTAAGTGGCACAAGAGCATGAGTGGAATGGTCATGACCTATCTTCGTGGATCTTGGACCTAGAGTGATAAGGCAAGACGAGATTAAGAATAGTTGTGGATATATATGCTACAAAGAAAAGGAAAAAATCATATTTTGATGCACATGTAAGAGACAAGGCTTTGAAAGCTAGAGACTTAGTTTTGATATACACTCTGAAGCAACTGCACAAAAACTAGAGAAGCATGGCTATGGACCCATGATCATCAATAGGATATCAACAAGTGCACCCATCCACTCAACCACCGTAGAAAGAGATGTATTATCAAACTATATGAGCAGATGCAGAATCAAAATCTATCAAGATCCTTTGATGGAAGAGATGCTATATCGACTTAACATAGCCAAGAAATGTAACGAGGAAGAGAAAAGAATAAGGGAAGAAGCACATGCAAAAGCCTTGAAGCATATTAGATATATGAAGTTCAGATGATAAGGCTTACATTTGCCTAGGTACATGAATTACAAAGCCCCAAGATATCACATGGCTATGTGCCAAGCTGAGAGAAATCCCTCTCATAGCATCACGGATAGAAGTCCTTTTATCCCCATAGAATTAGGACATAGAATTTGGACATAGCATTGATTCATTCAAGTGCAACAATGAGTGCTATAAAATAATCTTGTTGTCAAGACTACCCATTAATCTGATTGAAGCTTATCTTGTAGGATTATGAGGATTGGAAACCCCTTGCATGGGCGAGGTGGAGCTTCCTATCTCTATTCACGATGTCCCAATGACAATGTTAAAACTAGTATGCCACGATGAAGACCTTACTGAGTCTTTCATCCTGGGCCAAGATCGGATCTATGATCATGCAATCAACTTAAATCTAAGAAGTATACTTCTTCCGATTTGGGTAAATGAGCAACGTATCATGATAGAACTAGACAATGGAACAGTCGTTGATCTAGATATCGCACCAGCTCTTAGTCTGTTTGAGGTTAAACATGAAGAAAAAGATGTTATTTTCCAAAGCTACGTGATGATGAAGGATTCAACTATTGAAGAGTAGGCTGGAGAGGTGATGGAACTCCCTTCTTTTCCAAAAACAATGATGGTCTCAGTATCTCAACTTGAGGAGCATGACAAGCAGTACAAGAAGACTAGTGAATCCAGAAGATAGACAACATCTCGAGGCAAAGTAGTTCATGGCACGAAGTAGACTTGGGTATGCAAGGGTGAGAACCTGCTCGCTCCCGTGCAGGTGTAACCATTGTTTAGAAAGCAGTCGAAGAAGCCAATATAACTAGTTGTAGGACATCAAAGGTCTCATTTGAAAAGAGTGCAAAGACTACTCTCCATCTGGGTACCAAAGCGATCGATGAAGGTTGACCACACTCATAGACAAATATGGGTGCCCAAGACCTTCTTATGTGATGGAGACTGTTAATCTCCAAAAGAACAAGCTATCCTTGATGTTAGAACACCTTTATATCAAGAATAACTCAAAACCTTTACCAATTTGGAGGATCAATACTCAATTATCAAAATCTTGAACAAACTGTGAAGAGAGTAACTACTCAGAAAGTCTGTTGCACATAACTCACTCATTGACTGATCAAATGTGTAAAGTTTTTTATAAAAATTTGCATAAGTGTTGCCTAAATATTGCGCACCTTCTCCAAGTTAAATAATCTCAAAAGATTAATTATATCTTGAGAAATGAATCAAACAGTTCATCTATGTCAGAAACAATTCTCCTATATAATCAATTCAGACACCAGCAACTTCTAAAACATGGTTCTCCAAAATTAGAACCCATTTAAGCAAATGCTTTTAGCCATAGATGGCTTACCTTCCAACTTAGTTTTGACTCCTCATTTGTGCAAAACTTTACACTGTGCATTGAGAACTGATCAATTCGACCATCGAGATTGTGCCTGTTTCAGAAGACATTCAACACTTTACACATACAAATGGTCCTACTCATAATTCTCTCAGCTTGTTTACAATTAGGCTCTCAAATCTTAGCCATAGATAGATTGACTATGGACTTAGACATCTACAAAAGGATTCTTGAAATGATCAAGTACAGAAGGAGAACTCAGAGAAATATTGGGCACAACTTTTCTTCTATTTCAGAAATTTTTACCTCAGTTGATGAGAGATATCTTCCTCACATCTAAAGTGTCTAATGACTTCTCATTCTTCTAATTTCTTGCTCTCTCATATTTTCCCCGACTTTTTACTTGTATATATAGGCATATATGTACAATCTGATGACCATACAAAAGGTATAAGTGAGCTAACTATAAGTTTAATGTACATATGTGTACAAGTCTTCACTTTCTGCGTATGCACTATCTTCAAGCTTCATAGACTAATCTTTTCTTCAATCTTTGACTTCAATCCTTCATCCAAAACATCAATTGGTGGCTGACTTGCACCAACAACTCCCCCTCAATCATCAATTGAGGTTTTCTCCATCTTCTTTATACCTGCCATGTCTTTAAACCTTTGTAGCTTTGGTCCATCCAAGCTTTTGGTTAGCATATCTGCAATCTAATCTTTTGTTGAAGTATCTATGACTTCAATCTCCTTGTCAATCACCTTCTCTCTTAGAAAGTGATACTGAATCTCAATGTGTTTAGTCCTGGCATGAAAAACAGGGTTAGCAGCTAGATACAATGAACTCATGTTATCTCCATGAATAGTAGATGTACTCTGAATGATGTCAAAACTCTTCATAAGAGTCTTTAGCCATATGACTTTCTTTGCAGCTTCAACCATACCTTTATACTCTGCCTCTGTAGATGATAAAGCAACTGTGTGTTGCTTCTTAGAACACCATGAGATTAGCTTATCTCCCACATAACACAAGTATCCATAAGTTGATCTTCTATCATCAGGATTACCTACCTAATCTCTATCACTATATATCTTGATGTTTGTATATGATGTAGAACCATAATACAAACCTTCTTTGAGTGTACCCTTAATGTACCTCAACACTCTTTGCCCTGCAACCCAATGTTCTTTCCTAGGACAATGCATGAATTGAGACAACACTCCAACTACATATGACAAGTCAGGCCTAGTTAATGTAGCATAGATTAAACTACCAACCAGACTTTGATATAGCTTCATATCCTTGAATTCTTCTCCTCCATATCTGCTCAATTTGTGTTTCACCTCCATTGGAGTAGGAGCTACCCTACAATCATCCATTTTAAACTTGATCAACAAGTCTTCAAATACCTTTCTTGAGTAACATACACTCCATGTTGAGTGTATGAGATATCCATGCCCAAGAAATATGACAAGTCCCCCAAGTCACTAATCTTGAACTCTTTCTCCATTTGCTTCTTTAGGTTTTGTATGCCCTTCTCATCTGTTCCTGTAAGAATTATGCCATTAACATATATGCACATGTAAATGAACCCATCATCACTTGCTTTGACAAGCAAGCTACTATCTGCTTTGGATACTTGAAAACCAAGTTCCTTCAAGAACTTTACAAGTCTATAAGTCCATGCCCTTGGGGCCTGCTTCAAGCCATACAAAGCTCTCTTGAGCTTACATACATAATCTGGAAACCTTCTATCTTTCAACCCTTGTGGTTGGTCCATGAAAACATCATCTGAAATATAACCATTTAAAAAAGCATTTTTCACATCTAGTTGACATAGTCTCCAACCTTTATATGCAGCAATGGCTATGAGTGTCCTGATGGTTGTCATCTTTGCCATAGAACTATATAGGTCTCATCATAGTATATACCATATGTCTGAGCAAACCCTTTCATAACAAGTCTAGCTTTATACCTAGACACACTTCCATCTGCATACCTCTTTGTTTTATAGACCCATTTGCATCCAATGATCTTCTGACTATTTGGTTTAGGAACCAAATCCCATGTTTCATTCTCCATCAATGCATCATACTCTTCCTGCATAGCTTTCTCCCAATTTTCCTTACCTTTTGCCTCTTCATATGTAGAAGGGTCTTCATCTACTTTCACCATATAAGCATAGTCTTTAGTAGCCAAAAAAGAAGTATCATAGCTATACCTTGTAGGTTGCCATTTCTGTCTTGAGGACCTTCTGAGTTCTCCACTTCTTGAGGTTTCTGGTTCATCACATTTTGGATCAAACCTTGGCACTTCTTCAACTTCAACATGTACTTCATTATTTTCTTCTTCATCAAATATTTGAACCTTTGATTTACCTTTTGTCTGATGCACAACTTCTTCATCACCTGCATGAATATTGATTGTACCTACATACCAAGTACCTTGCTCATCAAATGTAACATCCTTTGTTACAAGGAATTGTTTTGTGGATGGACTCCACAACCTATATCCCATCTGCTTGTCATCATATCCAATGAACACATACTTTTCAGCTTTAGGTTCCAATTTATGCCTCAACTGAGATGGCACATATGCATAGGCTAAACATCCAAATACTTTGCAATGATCTAAGGTA
Organism: Ceratopteris richardii; assembly: GCA_020310875.1. Lineage (NCBI taxonomy): Eukaryota > Viridiplantae > Streptophyta > Polypodiopsida > Polypodiales > Pteridaceae > Ceratopteris > Ceratopteris richardii. Next base: position 66,970,732 of record CM035437.1, on the reverse strand, counting down.
GGTCTCTTACCCCACCATGCCTCATATGGTGTCATACCCTGCAAAGCTTTACATGGTAACCTATTAACCAAATATGTAGTTGTATTTACAACCTCAGCCCACAAATAATTTGGACATTTTTTCTCCTTCATCATGGATCTTGCAACTCAACAAGAGTTCTATTCCTCCTTTCTGCTACACCATTTTGTTGAGGAGAGTACCTGCAAGTAAATTCCCTCTTTATACCTGCATTCCACAAGTAATCACTAAACTCATTTGAGAAATACTCTCCCCCTCCATCTGACCTTAGTCTCTTCAACTTTTGACCTGTAATTCTTTCTGCATACACATGATAATGCTTGAATGTATTAAATACCTCTTACTTATCTTTGATCACATAGATAGTGATCCACCTGGTAGCATCATCAACATAAATCACATAATATCTTGAACCATTTATACTAAAATCCTTTGATGGTCCCCACACATCTGTGTGTACCAATTCAAGCTTCTCTGAATACATGAAACCATGCTTAGAATATGATTGCTTATGAGCCTTACCTAATTGACATGCCTCACATCTGTATGTCATATGTTGACCTGCAACATTAGGAAATCCAAGCACTGAACCATTGTTAACCATATCCTTAATACCTCTTTCATTGAAATGTCCAAGCCTTTTGTGCCATAGATCTAACTCAGAGCTCTTATGTCCTCCATAAGTGAACAAGGCATGACCAACATTACCTTGAATCTTCAAGGTGAAAAGTCTTCCTTCTTTCTTCCCTCAAACAATTTGTTTATACTCATTGCTAGGGTCTTCCACAAACACTCCATCATTAGTGAACCTCACTTCATAACCTTTTTCAACAATTTGCCCTACGCTTATCGAATTCTTTGGAATTGTAGGAACATACCAAACCTTAATCAAAAGAGTACTTCCATCCTTGGCTTCACTGATCTAATTGACTTCACATGATGATTTGAATTATCACCTGTTTGAACTACATGATTAGTTACCTTATTTTCCAAATCAGTCATCAAAGCTATGTTGCCACTCAGGTGATTGCTACACCCTGAGTCAATGTAGAAGACTCTTTGGTCTTCACTTTGTCTTTCACAAGTTGCATTCATAATCAAGGTTGAATCCTCCTTCTGATCTGAAACATAATTGTAGTAGGTATTGTTGTAGGATTGACTTTGGAATCCTCTACCTGCATTTCTTCCAAAATAACCTCTACTACCTCTACATCTGAAATTACCTCTTTGGTTTCTGCCACCTCTTCCTCTTGAATTAAAGTTCTGATTATTATGCCAACAATCATGAGCTAAGTGATTTGTCTTACCACAAATCCAGCAAGCTTTGACTCCATCTTTATTGCTTCTACCTCTTCGTCTACCTTTGCCACCTCCTCTTCCTCTTAGGAAGCTAGCTTGGCTAGTAGTACCTTCATCCTCATTTACTTGTTGCTTGCCTTTGCTATTCTTCTTCTTATCCTTTGAATACATTGCTTGACCTGCACTCTTATCACCATCACCTTTTGCATCTTGCTCAAAAGTTAGCATGTGTCCTAGCAACTGATTTAAATCATGAGTGAAATGATATAGTGACAATTCAGTAGACAAAATAAATGGCTTCCATTTCTCATCTCCTCTCAAACCTGTGAGAATTTGCCTTACCAATTTATCCTCCTCAATATCTTCATCAACTGCTCCTAATGCATCTGCAATATCCTTCATTCTTGTTACATAATCTGAAATGGATTGAGAGGCCTTCTTCTTGAATGTGGTAAACTCTGCCCACAAAGATGCCTTCCTTGACTTTGTAGTATTTTGGAAATGCTCCTCCAAAGCATTCCATATATCACTTGCACTTTCAAGACCTCTAATATGAGGTAGCAAGTAGTCATTGACTCCCATGTAGATAATGCTTCTTGCTTGAGCATCCTTCTTCATCCAAGTCTTTAACTCTGATAGCTCATCCCTAACTGGAACACTAGGATCTCTAAATTGTGGTTTTTCTTCTTCACCTGTGATCTAACCTATCAAGTCTTTGCTCATGAGATGAGCTTCCATTCTCATTGACCAAGCTGGATATTTTTCTCTATCCAATTTCTCTATCTGAAAAGATTCTCCCATCCTTTCTTCACACGTGTATTGAATTTTAGGGTTTTATCAATGCTCATCAATCCCAACCCCCAAAAAACCTACACTGAAAGCTGTTGCAAAAACACCTTCATGTAAATTCAATCCTAGAATAACTTGGAAATGGGTACCTAAAAATTCCCATGACCAAGTTAAGTCATCATTGAAACCTGTTTTATGTATCAACATGCAAAACTTGTAATCCCATAAGGGAATTCTGGAAAGTCAAATCTTGTAACAAACCACCCGAGCCAACCTTGTAAAATCTATGCACACTAGAAACATGCTTAGCTTAGTGCATCACCCAAGTATACATCTAGGTTACACACTAATGACACTAACCGTCACCAACCTCGCATATCACTCACTAACTCATTAACTACACACACATAGGGGTCACATGGCATCATGCTGTTATTGCAAAGGGATTTCTGATTTCAATACTAAAGTGCCTCTTCTTCTTCTAGCATATCTACAAAACACATGAATTGCAATAGTAATCCATGGTTGAATAGGGCACTAGCACCCAAGTAGGCACGAGCTCCCAACCCATAGATATTAGCACCTTGCCTATTTCTGAACATCCAAAGTAGAGACCGAAGGCACTCTTGCTCTTGCAAACCATTCCCATCTAGGATCCCCTATGGGATATACAACTAAGTTCAACGTCCAGTCCCATTGGTTTAGTGAAATGGCAGGACCCCTGGTGATGTGGCTTACATTTGGGAAGTGGTGTGAGTTTAATAATGTATGGGGAAAGTACCAATTTTTCATTTGATAGTCGAGAAGTTGCAGAATACTATAGAGCTTCAACCCATCCAGTAGAAGGCATTGTTAGGGGAATAATTCAATGCTTGACTACCCAAACTAGATTTTATGCAATGTTATTATCTGATCAACACATTACAACCTAGCAATGTGAAAATGTACCAAGCACCTTTGCCATTTGCTCCTTAATTCACGAAAACAAACTAAAGAAGTTTAGGCTTTCCCTTAATTTAGTTAGAGAGGCCCTTGACACGTAGGGAATGCACGTTCCTACAAAGAAGGAGTCATTGGTACCAGATAACATGAAAAATAGGAACCTAACTAAGCTTAAAGACATAGTTGCAATGACCCCAAACATCATGGTCCCCCTCAATATATGCATGCAACACTTTGTCTTCCTAAGGTAAGATCGCTTTACGCAATTGCACAAAAGAGTTTGGTTTAGTCTATACTTGGCAAAGACCTCCAACATGAACATCAACCTCCACATTTGGATTATTGAGCAAATCCATGCAGCTAGTAATCAATGGCCTCACAAAGCAATAATGAATGGATGTTGTGCTCTCACATGCATCATTTATAGGTGTTTAGCCTATGATATACCTATCCAACGAGCACTGACTTGGAAAAAGGTGCAACGATTCAAGATTAGAAATGTATCTACACCTCCATCCAAATGGATATGAGGATCCATCCCATGTGCCCAGCCTAGAGGAGCCACCTTAACTCCAGACATTTCACTAGTGGGGGAACACCTCCTACATCCATTTACAATACTACTTCCAAGACGAAGCACTGGTAGAGCATCCATGACTCAACAAGTGATGCTACCTATAGTGAATTAGGCAGTTTTGATTTCAAAAAATCTCTTTGAGAGGTAGACTTGGACTTAGAAAAAGAAGAAGAACAACAACAAGGAGAAGAACATCAACACAAGAGATAGAAAGAAGAAGAAGAGGAAGACAAAGAAGATAGAGATGCCCTTGCATATACAATAGAGCTTCAAAGACTACATGAAACCATTGAGATTGTACAATCCAGAGGTAGACTCTCAATGCAAAGCAACCGCTTGCTGATGCATCAAATCCTAGTAGACAAAGGAGTGGATCCCAAGTTCATTGAGTCCCTACAACTATTAACAAAGCCTTGTGGGGCTATGGAAGCCATCGATTATATATGTAGAGACCTCACCCACAATATGATGAAAGATGCATCAACACCTAATAAAGACAAGGTAAAAATATACAAATACCAATCACAAAAGTTGAAGTGACCACTACCCCTCAAGTAGAGGCAACAATGACTAAAGAGGTGATGATGGTAGCCACAACCCCTCTTTCATCAACCACCATCGACATCACCACTAAGAACTTTTTACAAACCTCTCCAGTCTCATCACTTCACCCTCCATCCTCGACCAAAATGCAAGATCCCCAACTCACCACCACAGTCGAAGCAATAACCTAACCCAAGGAACCAGTTTTCCACACCCCTCCCCATTCACCACTCAAGGTTCGAAGACATTGTAAGTACCTTTGAAGTACCCAACACCACACCCTCTTTTAGCTTTCACATCCTACTATCCCATTCCCAATTATTCTCTAACAATCACCAATCTCTTGTATAATACTGCTTCTTTAGTTGAAATCACCCTAGGCCACCCACTCCGACACCTTGTCATGGGCCAACAAACCCCAAATGTCACCATGTTAGGTTACCCTACCTCTCAAGCCACACAAACCTTTCTCCAACCAATGCCCTAATCCTCACCATTCCTTTCAACTTACCCACCGCATCTATCTATGAACTCGTTCCCTCCAATTTTTCAACCTATAGTATCATTATTTTCCTTTACATTCCAATCTCGACCTTGCATCCCTTTTGAATGGGTTAGCTCCTCTCAAGGTCCACAACCATTTGTATCTTCTTCACTTTTCACTGGCACCACCAAAGTTGCACCTACCATACCTATATTTATGGTGGAACCTTCACACACATCCACATCTGATCCTATGGACATTTCACCACACTCAATACCTCCCCCACCCCGACACTTCCACATTCTCCCATTCCCCCTCCACCAACATCACCTACACCCACAACACCCTCGAGCACTACATCCACCATTCCCATTCCCTTTCCTTTCCCCCTCCATTTCCACCTATACATACAACATCTGTGCATGTAGATACTGCTTTTAACACAATGATTCAATGTGCAAGTCAATTAAGACAGGAATATCAACACAAGGCTTTACAAGACCAACACCACACTCTATAAGAGGCCCACCATGAGCTTGACTACAAGCTTCAACTTGTGGATCAAGAGATTGTAAAGGAAATGTAAACCCATTTGCACACACAAATGTAGTGTAACACCAAACTCTAGCGATATGACTCTCTCGCAATGGCATATGGAAGCTACGCTTGAGGAGAACACACATCTACAATAGCAAAATCAAGACAACTTGGAAGCATTTATTGAGAATACCCCTGGATGCAAATTAATCCATCCAGATTCCAAGCGATCCCATCTGAGAATATTTGCACAATACTAGAAGAACATGCCAACCTTTTAGAATCATATGATCAGTTAGCCAAAGATATAAATCAGTTACGCCGCAAGCAACCCACAACAAGCACCCCTGTCCCAAAAGCAATTCCGATCAATATAGAATGACAAGAAATCGTAGCAATGTGTAACCAAATAGAAAAATTACAAGCAAAATTACTTCAATATGGAAGGCCACCTTCCCTGCAACAAGTACCTGAGCATGAGGAGATAATAGAGATACCTATCGAAGAAACTTATAAAGGCACATACAAACCCCAATTGGTGCTAGGTTGACTCGTCATTGAAGAAGGTCAAGAAACATATGAGGCATCTACGCCACAATGGCTCAAATAGTTGGAAGAAATTGGATACACCCATGATGATCATGTGGCCATACGACTTCAGTCCATGGCAAAACTTGAAGAGATGGTGCTTCATTTAGAGTACTTTCAAAATATCTCTCTCATGAATGCCTAATCACATCATCAAAATTGCAATACATGCCCTATTTCATGTTATTAACTGACTACAATGTAGAGATCAAGTGTGTGATATGCAAGGAACCAACTTTCACCACACAATTCCAACATGGAAACATTCTAAAGAGAGCTCAATGGGGCAATACCTTTCAACCCAACCGACGTTGCAATTTATTAGAGACATATCCCGAGATGATGTGCACATGGTCCAGTGTACCCATGCACATTATCTACAATCCTTGCTATGGTTTGGTGCCACGAAGAAGACCATGGCCAACATTTGCAATCAAGGTCAGGAACAATCTAGGGTGCTATGATTGGTTAAACTATCCCTCCTTTGCTCCACCTCAAGGACCTCCTACAATGGCCTACATGGTGTCCACAATTTTCCATTGGAGTCCATGACTGAAGAACATGCCAAATGTAGCCACCAAGATGTGTATGAGGATATTTGAGTTAATGATTGTGGTCTTAAAGACATTTAGGAAATTAAATGCTCCATACATCTCGACACCAAACTTCAACAAAGGGAATTTTGACTTGGTGTATGATATGAGCACCACACCCTCTATTCAGATAATATATGCTTGGCACGCTCACATAAAATATGTACTGATCTGTTATAAAAAAACCTTCAAAGAAATGTTCTCAAACTAGTATTTGGGAATATCATACAGAGATATTTATACCATGGATACTCATCTTCTACATTTTGAGTAAGCTATCCACTCTAAATAGTTAAGAGTTCCACATCTCGATGTCCTAGGTGCTATAGATTGGGAACAATTGATGATGGATCTGGCCAGAGGACTCACACTAAGGGAACATGAATCGACAACTCATGTGGTATAGTATTACACTAATCACTCTCCACAACAAGGGTCTGTTAGGGATGACAAACACGAGAAGGGGGGGGTGTTAGCGACCAAGGTGGACTAAGTCATCAAGGAAGTATGAGGTAATGAAGTCAAAGACAAGAGATCCAAAGAGAAGGACATGAAGGACCAAGTAGACAGAGCAGTCAATGTCAATCAGGCAAGGAATATGTTGAATTACAATTTTTCACAAACCATCATACATTCAAATGGTGGTTTTTATCACTGCCTTTCATTATAAATATTTGTTTTTGATAGTTTTGACTACACTTTGTTCAAGCCAAGGAGTCCAAGCTTGAGGAGTACCAGGGGTACTGGCATATCAAGCTTCATAATTTCTAGAGCTCATTTGAGCCTCCAAAATAGCTTAGGAACCTAATTTTTAATGAGGCCGAACATTACGTCCGGACTAGGCCAAAACTAGTCTAGAAAATATAAAAAGAGTTAGAGAGCTCATTCTAAAGTTTAGCATTTTTGAGATTTGAGTTTGTAAGAGAATGAATTGTATCTTGGATTTAGTATAATACAAGATTCCATTGTTCACTCTTTGTCTCACCATGTGTGCGCATGTGTATGTATGTGTGTGCATGCTAGTGTGCTTCTCATTCACGTACTTGTGCACTCCACTCTCTCTTAGTCATCATACCATCCTCACATCTCCACAATTGACAATTACGAGGTTGATCTCCTCGCGTTGGTTCTCACCATTGTGCTAAAGTGACAATGCTCATGTGGAGCACAATTCGGATGATCAATTGGATGCACATTTAGAACTGCGTATGCTCATGTAAAGCATTGTACCGTTCCCTTAGAGATTGTTTAAGGCCAAACCAAATCTTTAAAAACAAATGATCTACCATCCTTTTGCCTTGCATCTCCTTAAGGACAATGAATTAAGATGATTGAAGTTGATCAACATTGTTACCTTATACAATAGTGATGAAGTTCAAAAACATACAAGTTACGCCATTGTACATGAGTTCCATGTAGGGCGTTTCTCAATATCAAAGCAAAAATATATTCTTCATCTCTTTAAGGTCAGGTTCCATTATGATATAAACACGTAAATCTTACATTAATATCATGAATATGAATGTCCCACTTTATGTTGTTTTTCTAAAATGAAAGAGATAAAAGATATGCAGAATAGAAAACGTGAATTCACGAAATAAGTAGCATGATAAAATATTTCTACAAATTCAAAATTCAAGCACCACACAGGCTATGATATATACTTCAAGAGGTTAATACCCACAAAAAAGGGGTGAATTCCTCATTATTGGATAAGATAACGATGTTAATCATTCTCTGCACTAATGCTTGAGCCATATTGGATTCATTGTCCTGAAGGAGATGCAATGCAAAAGGATGGTAGATTGTTTGTCTACAATTTTGGAGTCTCATTAACCTTTTGGAGCTTGCTATGATTGGAATCAACAAGAAATGTCATTTTTCATGAGAAAACAACAATTAAGCCTAAGATAATTTAGAATTGGCACATGTTGGTCTTTGTGGTAGAATTCAAGGATTACAAAATAAATAAGTGCATGCATTTTATTTGAAAGAAGGTTGGTGCTTGAGGGAAAAAATCAAATGTGGTGCTAGATAGTTGAAAATGAAATAGGTAGAAGATCAAAGAAGCTATGGATTTTAGACGAGAATTCTTAAGAACATGATCCAACGACTACTATTGGAAGCACAACAAAAAAAGCAAGGCCACCATAGCTCATACACCTCAAAAGATGGTGCTTTGTTTGAGAACAACATTTTAAATCAATAAAAGGATAGGAAATACAAGAAAATTAGAGAGAAATACAAAGAAGGATAATGAACTTTCGTCCCCTTCTTGAGGGATCCACTTACTTTTGAGCTTATTGTTTTTTGCAACAAAGTGGTGTTTAAAGGTTGAAGAGCTTTTACAATTTTTGATTCTTCTATTTAGGCTAACTAGAGAATTCTCTAGAGACCATTCTTTGAGGGGTTTGTTGAAGCTGGCCACACACCTTTGCCTTCAAATTTTCTAGAGAGTCTCACTCCGAATAGCATTCTAAAGAGCCACAAAACAATCAATAGCTTCACCAAGCAAATTTTGCTTCCATTTGATTTGAAGGTGTTTTTTTTTTTAAATGGAAATTCGGCCGAGGCCTACTCCCCCTGACTTTAACTTTGAAATTGCAAATGTACAAGGAAGGGCATAATACCCATGGGACCCCCCTTATCCCACAAGAACAAGGGTTTACAAGACTAGGTTAAACGGCGGGCACACCTACTGTAGGGATGGTCAAACGGTGGCACCTCAGCCACATACAAGATCTTTCCAAGATAAACCGTCCCTTACATGTTGCTACCAGGGATTGAACCCTCGCCCCCGCCTCAAGAGGCGAGAGGCCCAACCACTAGGCCAGCGAACTGGGACTGATTTGATGGTGTTGTTATGTAACATAACTGAACAATAATTGAAATGGCTCATTACATGTCGAAGGCTCAAGACATGGCATGTTCATTGTGGGCAGACTCAATCAATACAATAATTTATATTCTCAATAAGAGATACACCAAGGAACTTAAGGGCATCACACCTAAGGAACCATACTTTAATAAAAGTCTTTCAATCATTCATTTCAAAATTTTAAGGTGTTTTTGTTATAAGCATACAACCGATTCATCAAGAACCAAGCTAGGATTGATGAACCAAGTTATCCATCAATCCATCTATCTATCTATATATATATATATATATATAGATATATATATATATATATATATATATATATATATATATACAATAACCAAGTTAGGATTGATGAACCAAGTTAGGATCTACTGATGATTCTAATGCAAATTGACTATGGGAAGTGTGGGATGTGCAAATATAAAAAATCCATTAGAGTTATTGGAATATATACATCTTGAAGGGAAAAAGTCCTAAAGACGGAAAAAATAAGACCTATGTGTGTTCTCGCACATCATTTCAAAAAATACTAACACTAAGAGTTTATTTCCTTCTAATTGTTGACTCCATAAATCATTTTCAAAGAGGAATGAAGCCAAAACATGTGCATTTATTGACAAAAGTCTTACATCTTTGTTTTGTACGATATGGAGATCTACCTATGCTATAAGTAATGTTTTCATTTTTTTTTAAAAGTTCGGTTTTCTACCTACTCTTCCATTTCAACTAGAAATGATTTGAATAACATGTGACACACTCTCAAGTACCCTTATCCTCATCTTTTTAGGGATCAATGTTAGATCAATCTACATATTTGAAACTCTACACCTTG
>CM035437.1:66938149-66940649 GCA_020310875.1 Ceratopteris richardii | reverse complement strand
GCCCTTTCCTTATTTGTCAACCACAATAATTTTAGAATAGGAATGCAAATGCTCTTATTTTCTGTCGCATTTTGCCAAAAGAATGCACTTAAAACAGTGAATTTGTGTATATGCAATTTTTTTTGGTACATATTCAGTAGATAGCATCATTATCCATTATAAACATGCTCATCAAGTAGGTTTGCAAGCATAATAAACTTATTTTTAAGAGGTCATCCTCAATACATATAAGCTCCTTATGCAACTCAACTCATCTTAATCTTTGGTATGAGGGAGCTTTGAAAGAAGTATATACTCTCCCAACTGCATGAAGCATTTGCAGAAAGTTAAGACTTCTTGCCTTCCAAAACAGAATATTTTAAGCAAAGAAAAGTTGATGGAAAGTTTTGTATGCATCACCCCTTATTTGACTATCAGAAGCCTTGTCCAGCGTTCCTATAGGTCCTCTTGACCTTTTTGATAGATGATCAGTGGAAGACTCTGCAAGCCCAATCCGCAACTCATCACATGGAAACATAGTTGGTTTGGATCTCGTTCCAAACAACTTTTGTGGTTCAACGGGTATTGTTCTGCAGGAGCGTTCCAAACAACGTATGGAACTTGGACTTCAAAAAATTATACCCCATGGTTTTTTCTAAGGCAGCTTTCCTTAGGAGTCGGTGAGCTCTCTCTCGGAGGTCCACTTCAAGGTCCATTAGTACATACTCACTCACACATACGTATATACATTCATGACTCATCGCATTGCTGAATGCATCTATGATGTCACACAAAACCTATGGTGAAATGTATTTTTGTTGGGCACAATATTGAAAGCGAAGGCTATCGTTTGGATCATCCATAGACTAAAGACATTTTCGTTAGCCGTGATGTTATTTTTGTGGAAGATGAAATTCAACCATTACTTTCATGTACTTGGGAGATATCAGTTAGCTCTAAAGATGCGTATGACACTTTGCTGCCTCTTTTTACAGGTTGACAGTTTAGTGATGGTTTAAATGAGGCGATGTCTCAGCCATTACAAGTTTCAAATAATGATGTAGATCATTCCATTTATGATGCAGATTTACATGACACACTTGTTGATGAGAGGGCTGTTATAGAGGAGGCAAAAGCTAGGCCTAAATAGCTGGTGCAGACTTTGAAAGATAGCAAATTAGATGCACCTTTGTCATATCGTACCCGTTCAGACTCTCATAGCACTTCCTTTGCATCAGATTGTTATGCAATGGGTTATGCAATGGCTGTGTCTAATCTTTGTGATGGAAAAGAGCCTGTTTCTTTTGATGAAGCACAAAATTCAGAAAATTGGATGGCTGCTATGCAATCAGAATATGATGCTATTATGATGGTACATGGTCTTTATGTGATTTGCCTCCATGCAAAATGGCCATTCCCATTAAATAGGTATAGCGGCTGAAACATAAGGCTAGTGGAACAACTGACAGGGATAAGGCTAGGCTTGTTACCAAAGGTTATGCTCAAGAGAGAGGCATTGACTTTGATGAGACCTTTGCTCCCACATGCCGAATGACCATTGTTTGTAGCATTTGTGCACTTGCAGCTCATCATGGTTGGAAGGTACATTAGTTGGACAGTAAAACCCCATGGTTTTGTGCAGAAAGGGCATGTGTAGGTTGAAAAAGCATTATATAGGTGCCCATCTGTCTGATGAGTATGCATGACAACTTGCTTGGAATTGAGCTTGGGCTTATATGTCGACCTTGGTAGGAGGGAAGGATAGAATTTAAATCATTTTGTAGTCTACAGAATTCGGTTGGTAGATGTAGGGATGCCCCATCACATGTGATGACTGAAGCAAGTGGATGACATCAGATCCTTTAAACTTTTTAAGGATGAACAGTCTAGCGCTCACTGTTATTTTAATCTTAGTTTTAGTCTTGAATCGGTTTGTTCCACCGATACATGCTGCATATGTATGGTGTTGTGTATGCTACAAGAGGTCATTGCTGCGTTGTGCACGACTTTCAGAAAATGAAGACTCACCAACGAGTCCTTGGGTCAGGATGTTGTTGCAAAATTCGAGCGTTGCAAAGTGCTAGTCAAGGAATTTCGGAGACATCTCTGGTCTCTGTTAGCTGCAAACAGGGTTTGGAACCCTTATTTCTTGAAGTCTTGATGCTCATGAATGCATTTCTGGAGGCCTTTATTACTCAGAAAGATGAGAACTATTATTGAGTTATATGCTTGTTTCATTTTGTGATGGATTTCCCTTTGTACATGAACAAGGTACATGGACAATGTTCTTTGTACATGAACAATGTTCTTTGTAGTAGGGGTGTCGTGCAAGGGACATTGGTGTTAATGTGACTTTATCAGGTTTCACAGTATGTGAAAACAGGCTTACAGCATAGTGGCTTTCTTTCTTAGCAGGAAAATGGGATGGCAGTCGCCATCCTACAGATTATGGGCATCAGCGTTTGGTGTTTAAAGTCATGCCACCTAATATTAAAACCTATAATTATTGTAGTATTGCTAT
>CM035437.1:66598149-66925649 GCA_020310875.1 Ceratopteris richardii | reverse complement strand
TTGGATCAACAGGTTTGTAAGACTATCAGTAACTTCTATTTGAACTAGTGATGCTTTGTTCATTGCTTCCACAAAGTCTCGATGTTTCTCTTTGATATATACATTATAATGGTAATTATTTACATCGACAGGCAAAGGCTATGTCAGGGAAGACTTGGAATGCAGTCATTATATGAAGAATTTTGATGTGGGTCATGTGCCATTAAGGCTGCCACGTGCAAAACAGCTTCTTGCTACAATTGACAAGCACTTCTCTACGTTGGCATTTTGCCGTCGATATTTAGACCGAATAGGGGAAACAAAATACTTAATGGCATTGAAGAATTTGTGTGATTCCGGTATTGTACAGGTATGCTTCTTCGACCTTCATGAATGAGGCTGTACTATTTATCAAATTAATGAATTGAAGTTGCGTTCCGATTGTGGGCAGCTTTTCTCTTACATCCATTTCAACCCATTCTTCATTTTCTCTCCGTAGATATCATGCCCTAGAAAGAGACTTGGACGTCAGGATATTTTTTCATCCCTTAGTAATCTATATTGGCTTGACCTTAGCATTCTCCATGTTGACTGTATTCAATCTGTTACTTTGTGTGAAGGCATTAGCTTGCTGTTGCATACCTTGTGACAAAAATCTGTACAAGAACATGAGCACAATATAATCAATTCCGTCCTGGCCTTGGCAATCTTTATGTCAACTGCATGCAATCCATTGCCATGTGCAAAGTCATCAACATGCTGCGGCATACCCTCCAAGCCAACTGCATAATATGATTGACATTAACAAACAGTGAGATTCATGTGCTTGCTGAAGTCTGATGTTGCCAAATCTATGAATCTACTCAAAAACCCTATCTAATCACTAGTTAAGTGGCAGACTTTCTTCACTAGTTAACTCCTATAGTGGTGTGAAATACGGTAAAAGCCCTCTGTGGGTGCATACACATCCCATCATTAATCTGGAGGAAGCCATAATTCTGCATAGGAGCACTGTGGGTACCCCAGTTATGGTAATGGTGCATCAATCTTGCTCTGTGTGCTATGTTGGAAATGTTGGACAACTCCATTTGGTAACAATAAGTCTGTCTGATAAGATTTTCCATCTTTAACAATGGTTCAGAGAGAAGAAATTTTATGAAGAATGGAGAAAACCTCTTCTAAAGCTTTGTTGCCTTATTGCTTATGTACATTCTGTCTCTGTCTGGATAGTGTGCTTTTGAACGAAAGTGGATGCATATAAATATACCAATCTGTTTTCAACCATAATAGTATGGTAGTTTGTATGCTCCACAAGATCACATACCTAATAGGCAAACTTGAGATCTTAGCGTGATTGAACATAATGGCCATAAATCCTACAAGCATATTTCTAATGTGTATAAAATTCTATTTCTCTACTCCATCCTGATCATATCTCCAATAGTCCTCGTGCGATCAATTGTCTTCTTTACCATGTCTTTCCCATAGAATATGCTCATATGGTCATGAATCATGTATTGGGAACAATATGCTACTCTAGCACTTTGAATAAAGATGTACTACATATACCCTAGACATTTGTAGAATTGGAATCTAGCCAGGTGAGGATTCATGAAATTGCCTCAATGGATTCCATGTCCAAGAGAAAAGGTGGGGTGGCTCTTGATTTTGCACTAAATCTTGGTTGCAGCATGGATACATGGAAAATTGGGTAAATTCTCATGGTACTCAATAGATGAAGCTTGGAGGTGTTCGGTTTAATCTCAGCTAGGATGGTAAAGGTAACAAATCTTTGAATATGGCCATGAATCATGGATCGAAAACAATGTGATACAGCCTACTCTAACACTGTGAATAAAGATATTATACATATACCCCAAGCATTTATAAAAGATTTTTCTAGCTGGGTGAGGATTCATGAAAATGGCTCACTTCATTCCATGTTCAAGAGAAAAGGTTGGTTGCTGCTTGGTTTTGTACCAAATCTTGGTTCCAACACGGATACATGGAAAATTGTGTGGATTCTCATTGTACTCGGTAGCTGAAGCTTGGAAGTGACTCTTTTAATCTCTGCTAGGATGATAAAGGACCAAATCTCTAATAGTCTAACTCTGCATATGGCCTTGAAATCAACAGGTTATCTTTGTGTAACCATACCTTATCACCTACATGGTAAGATATTGAATGCGATGTTGGTCTCGACTCTCCACAGTATTTGTATTGTTCTCGAGTCTTGCGAATCTCTTGCTTGAGTTCTTGATGAATATCCATCATCTAGTGTGCCTTTTATTTGGCAATCAGGTCCTTCGCATGGTTGGAAAGGGGAGGGGGGGAGAGAGATTGATTGATTGATTGATTCTGAATCTGATATTGTGTATTGATTTCAGCCATATCCTCCACTATGTGATATCAAGGGAAGTTACGTAGCACAGTTTGAACATACAATATTTCTTCGTCCAACATGCAAAGAAGTGATATCAAGGGGAGATGACTTTTGAATGTGCAAGCTTTGATGAAAAAGTATCCAGGTTGTTCGAAGCATCTTAATGTTGTTGAAGAGGATACAACCTTGCTCTTCAAATCAAGGGGGCTGAATGCTCAGAGTATTTTCATTGTCACTCTGCTGCCTTTTTTTAAATATCTTGAGTGTAAAATCTAGCTGCTGATGCTTCATTAAGTCACGACTCACATGTATCATGTATGACAGTGTAAAGTTCTGAGTGAAATGAAGTGTAGTTTTTAATTAATAATCCATGAATTCCAATACGTTATTCTATTCAATAAATACCTCAATATTTGTTTGGGCTCATTTCCAGGAGGGTAGGCGTGGTTTTATCTTGCCATTCGTAATGATATTTCTAGTAATCTATTAAGCAATGTGAAGTCACTAAAACGGAGCATATCAAATTTACAAAATTATGTGGTGTTTGCTCCGTACAATGTTATTCCTGTTTGTTTTTATTATCCTGATTGATGATGATCATCTGTGAAGTCGATGGTTCCTGTTACCTGACTCACCAGTGCAGTTGCAGTCTTACCCTTTGGGCAGAATGATAGCAGGTGTGGTTGATGAGAATAGTACACCACTGGGAAAGAAGTTTTGGGTTTCTTAACATTTGTTTGTCAATGCTGGGGAATTCTTGCTCATCGAAGTCTTATAGGGCTGAAGAATATTGGGTGCAAGGTCACATCATATCATAGAGGATCTTTTTTTTTGGGACGGAGGGAGGGAATGGGTGCAGAGATTCTGATACTGATATCTTTTTTTCTTTAAACAAATGAGAAAAAAGAAGACCATGTCCTCCACTATTTGAAATATGTTGTACGATTTGAGCATGCATTACTTCTTTATCCAGCATGCAAAGCAATCATATCTAGGGGAGATTATTTTTAAGAATTTTAAGCAACCTTATGTAAATCATGAATGTTTCGAGGTTCTCAATTTTGTTAAAGAGGACAAAACTTATCTTGTTCTATAAATCAAATATACTCTGATCTTGGGATATGAGTATGTTTCCAATGGAACAAGAGGCAGTGTTGTTGGGGGGAGGGGGAGAGAGAGGGAGGGAGGGAGAGCGAGAGAGAGAGTTTGTTTCTAAACTTGTTATGTAACTTGCACATAAGGTGGTCAGGGAGTCTCAGTTGATGCTTGAGGGAAGTTAGCCTCCCAAACTCAACTATAAATAGATTGCAGTTTTAGTCGTGGTTAGAGAGACCTATGTGAAGACCTCCAAGAGCTGAGCTTTATGCCATATCAAGGTGTGATTACAAGGCACACATATGTATCAGTAAGTCATTGTATTGTACAAGCAATATACTTTCATTTTCATGATTATTTGAGTTCATCTTTCCATGTTCTTGTGAAGTGTACTACTCACTACCATTACTCTCAGTTTTCTCAGTCAGCTTGCAGAGATGTTTTCTCTGAGCTTGGTGCATCATTTTCAGTGATTTAACTTGGTAAAGTTGGCTCTATAAGTCTACTATATGATCATAAATTTACATGTCATTTGGATGTTGCAATCTTCAGTTATGTTCATTTGAAGTCAACAGGGTCTGTTCATCTTCACCTCTCTATCAGGTACCCGACTTTTTCACTCATCTTGTCAGAGGTGTTTTTCAGTGGTTACTTATCCAAATTCAGTGATTTAAAGCTTGTGGGATTCAGCTTACTGTCTAGTATAACCATACAAATTTTCATAATCATTGGATTCCTACATTTGAGTTATGTTGATTTTTCTGCTCACTGGTCTATTTCTGTAGCAGCCCGTGAAAATCGGGATGATGTCATCACTTGTTAAAACTCATTCTCAGTGTGTGGTTCATTATTTTTGATGAGATTACTCTTGAAAGTTAGCTCTTTAAGTTGCCTAGACTTCCCCAAGAGGAATTGAGCTAATTGCTGCTGTGATCAGAGAATTATGTAAAACACTGGACAGGTGTATGAACCAAGAATAGCAAGTTTTCACCTCTGAGCTAACTCCAACTTATGTGTTTTGATCTATCTTTTTGAGAGTGATCTTCCAAGGTACATAGGGTGTCTAATACATCCATTGGCAAGCTAAAAGGGCCCACCATATACTCCTGGAGTTCAATTAGCTAGTGTAGATCAAGGATTTTGCAACACCTCTTCATCTTCAAGCACATACCTATCCATCTCTTCACAGTGGTATCAGAGCAAAGTTGGACAACATGGAAGATGGATTTCCTTCATCAATTGACAAATTAGACAGAGGTAACTACTCAGCTTGGTCATAAAGAATGGAAGCCTATCTCCAAGGTAGAAGTTTATATGATTATGTGGCTGGAGATGAAGTTATGCCAAGTTTCAGGAACAAAAGTCAACCAACACAAGAAGAGCAAGAAAGATTGAGCACATGGTGCTCCAAGGATGCACTTGCAAGGTCTTATCTCCTCAACTCTATCTCAGATTTTCTGTTGCCTCACATTAGAAGTTGTAAGACATCTCAGGAAGTGTGGGATGCACTTGAAGCTTTCTTTTCTTCAAGTACCAAAGCTAGGAAGCATCAACTATGGCTGGAGTTCACAACTCTCAAGAAGGCTCCCAAACAAAATGTGACTGATTTTGTCACAAAGCTCAAGGACATAGCGGATCAGTTGGGAAGCATTGGAGAGGTAATAGATGAAGAGAAAATTGTAAGGCAGGTCATCACTTGCTTGAAGGCAGATGATAAGTGGGAAGCATTCACCACAGCTATGGATTTGTACATGGACATGCATGTACCTGATTTCAACACACTCATTGGACAACTACTTACTCAAGAGGCAAAGCTTATCAAAAATGGAGAAAGCTCTAAAGGTAATCAATCTTCAGCTTTATACACAGATAAAAGCAAGTCTAAAGATAACAAAGGAAAGGCAAAGAAAGTGGATGATGAAGCAGGTACATATCAAGCTAACTATGCAGGTAGAGGAAGACATGGCAGAGGTAGAGGAAGAGGAGGTAGACAAGGCAGGGGGAGATCCCAAGGCTCCAACTCATGTTCTATTTGTGGATTAACTAATCATACAACTGAAAATTGCTTTAGGAATTCCAGGAATCAAAGAGGCAGAGGATACAATAGAGGAAGTTATGGCTACTCAAGAGGAAGGTTCAACAACTACCATGGCAACTACAACAACTACAATCATTCAAACTATCAAGGAGGCTACAAAGGAAGGAGAGACTACAATAACTACACAGAAGTCTCAAACAAAGAGGATTCATTATTGATCATGAACATGGCTATGCCACAAGGTAAATCTGATGAGTATATTTTCTACATAGATTCAGGTTGTTCAAATCATGTGGCAGGAAATGTGGCACTTCTATCAGATTTAGAAGATCCAAGAAATAAGCATGAGGTACAAACAGGAGATGATACAAAACATCCTGTGGAGAAAATTGGCAATGTCAAAGCACCTGATGGAAACATCAACCTACTCAGTAAGGTACTCTATGTCCCTACCATTACAAAGAATTTGATAAGTGTTGGGCAGATAGTAGAGAAAGGGTTGCAAGTCAGGTTCACAAAAGCAGGAGCATTTGTTGAAGATCCAAGTCAAGGATTCAGAAGAATTGCAAAAGGTGAAAAGACAGGTAGATTGTTCACATTTGAATTACAGGACACTAGAAACATTGCTCTCTTTAATTATGGTAGTCAGACACTCACAGAATTGGAAGTATGGCACAAAAGGTTAGCACATATTGGTGAAAGGTCATTAAAGCAAATCTGCAGGGACCAAGGTGTACTTGGACTTCCTAATTTGTCAAAACAACATATGATTTATAAGTGTAGTGCATGTCAATTTGGAAAGTCTCACAGGTTACCATTCATGAAGAAAGGTTATATGCATGGAGATCTCTTGGAGTTGGTTCATACAGATGTATGGGGACCTAGCAAGGAAGCTTCAATATCTGGATCAAGGTATTATGTTTCCTTTATTGATGATTGCAGCAGATGGACTATCCTATTCTTTATGAAACACAAAGATGAAGTTTTTTCATTTTTCAAAAGATATTTGGCTCTTGTGGAGAATCAAACAGGTAAATCACTAAAAAGGCTAAGGTCAGATGGAGGGGGAGAATACTTCTCCCATGATTTTGATTCTTTTCTTCAAGAAAGAGGAATCAAAAGAGAGGTAACTACAAGGTACACTCCTGAGCAAAATGGAGTGGCAGAAAGGAGGAATAGGACAATTGTTGAAGCTGCAAGGTCTATGTTAAATGAAAAGCATTTACCTAATTACTTATGGGCTGAGGTTGTATCTACAACCACTTACTTGATTAACAGGTTGCCTTCAAAATCCCTTGATGGGATGACTCCATATGAGGCTTGGAATGGAAGAAGACCAAGCTTAGATCATTGTAAAATTTTTGGATGTATTGCTTTAGCTCATGTTCCTTCACAGGTTAGAGGCAAGATGGATCCAAAGGCAGAAAGGTGTGTATTTATTGGATATGACAACAATCAAAAGGGCTACAGGTTATACAACCCTACCAACAAAGGATTCTTGGTAAGCAGAGATGTAGTTTTTGATGAGAACAATTCATGGTATGAAGATTCATGCAGGAAGGTCAATTTACCATATAATCTTGAAGAAGATTTTCTAAAGCTTGGTAGAGAACAACCAAAGATTGAAGAACAACACACCTCAGAGAATGATGAAGAATCTCAAATGGAAAAGATCAAAGCATGGAAGTCTAAAGGTAAAGCAAAATTGCAGGAACTTGGACATGAGGCAGAATCATCACATCATGGCCTAAGAAGATCTATGAGGGAAAAGAAAAAACCAGAAAGGTATGGGTTTGACACCTCATTAGTAACTAAACATTCTATCTACATAGCACAGGACATAAACCAAGAGGAGCCATCATCATTTGAAGAGGCCAAAGCAAAAACAGAATGGAAGCATGCAATGAAGGAAGAGATTGAAGCACTTGAGGAAAACAACACTTGGGATTTGGTGCCCAAGACTTCATCCATGAAGGTAATAGGCTCAAGATGGGTCTATAAACTCAAGAAGAATTTTGATGGTTCCATTAACAGGTATAAGGCAAGGCTTGTAGCAAAAGGCTTTGCACAAACTCAGGGAATTGATTATGAGGAGACCTTCTCTCCTGTGGCAAAGATGCCTACTATTAGGGTTTTGCTTAGTATTGCCTCTTCCAAGAATTGGAAGATACTTCAACTAGATGTAAAGAATGCATTCTTGAATGGTTGGATAACAGAAGAGGTATATATGGCACAACCACCTGGTTTTGAGAATCAAGTTTATCCTGATTATGTGTGTAAACTTAACAAAGCATTGTATGGTCTCAAGCAAGCTCCAAGAGCTTAGAATTTCAGGCTTGTTTCATTCTTGCAGGACAAAGGCTTTCAACCAACCAAGGCAGATCCTTCACTCTTTATTAAAAAGAGTAATTCCGAGGTCATCTACCTATGTGTATATGTAGATGATATTATATTGACAGGAAATGATGCACATGGTATGAAGAAGATCAAAGATCAGATGAGAGAAGAGTTCAAGATAAGTGATTTGGGTTCACTTACCTACTTCCTAGGTTTGGAAGTTGTCTACAAAGATCATGGTTTGTTTCTCACTCAAAGAAAGTACATTAAGGACATGTTGGCAAAATTCAAGATGCAAGATTGTAAGATTACAGGTACTCCAATGGAGGTCAATCACAAATTGAGCTCACATGAAGGTGAACTCATAGAGGACATCACATCATATCAAAGTCTAGTGGGTAGTCTCAACTATGCCACATTGACAAGAGTAGATATATGTTACAGTGTGAGTGTGCTAAGCCAATTTATGCACACACCAAGGAAACCACATATGGATGCTACCAAAAGGATTCTCAAGTATCTCAAAGGAACCATAAATGAAGGACTTTATTATCCTTATGTATCTGATTTAGGTTTGAAGCTATTTTCTGATGCAGATTGGGCTGGCTCCAAGGAAGATAGAAGGAGCACTTCAGGTTATCTTACCTTTGCAGGTTCAAAGCTTATTTCATGGTCATCCAAGAAGCAACCCACAGCTGCTCTCTCTTCTACTGAAGCTGAATATAGAGGTCTTGTCGTAGCTACACAAGAAGCTATGTGGATGAAGACATTATTCAAAGATCTTGGATTGGAGTTTGGAACTCCAACTATTTTTGGTGACAATATGAGTTCTATTCATTTGGCTGCTAATCCTATTTTTCATGCAAGGGCTAAACATATTAAAGTTCATTATCACTATGTACGAGAGAAGGTTCTAAGCAAAGAGATTCAAATATCATATGTGTCCACTCATCAACAATGTGCAGATATTCTAACCAAAGCATTGGATGGTACAAAGCTTTGCAAATTCAAGGCTATGATTGGTTTGCAGGTAATCTTGGAAGATTGAAGACCTCAAGCATACTTGGCTTGAGGGGGAGCTGTTGGAGCAAGTCTATGACAAGCCTAAGTATTGGCTTGAGTCTCACAAAGTCTTAGAAGAAGCTTTAAAAAGAAGACTATGTAAAGTTCACTTGTGAACTACCTCTTGTAACTTTTGAAGAGTTTACTTAATGTAAAAGTAAGAGAATCTTAAGTGGTTGAGTCCACTTGATCAAGAATCGAAAGAGGAGCCACGAATTCGTGATTTGTGGTAGGTAGAGAATCAAATCAATCATTGATTGATTGGAGAGTGATTGAGGGAAGTTAGCCTCCCAAACTCAACTATAAATAGATGGCAGTTTTAGTCGTGGTGAGAGAGACCTATGTGAAGACCTCCAAGAGCTGAGCTTTATGCCATATCAAGGTGTGATTACAAGGCACACATATGTATCAGTAAGTCATTGTATTGTACAAGCAATATACTTTCATTTTCATGATTATTTGAGTTCATCTTTCCATGTTCTTGTGAAGTGTACTACTCACTGCCATTACTCTCAGTTTTCTCAGTCAGCTTGCAGAGATGTTTTCTCTGAGCTTGGTGCAACATTTTCAGTGATTTAACTTGGTAAAGTTAGCTCTATAAGTCTACTCACAAATTTTCATGTAATTTGGATGTTGCAATCTTCAATTATGTTCATTTGAAGTCAACAGGGTCTACTTCTCTGTCAGGTACCCGACTTTTTTACTCATCTTGTCAAAGCCATTTCTCAGTGGTTACTTATCCAAATTCAGTGATTTAAAGCTTGTTGGATTCAGCTTACTGTCACGTATAGCCATACAAATTTGCATAATCATTGGATTTCTACATTTTGAGTTATGTTGATTTTTCTGCTCACTGGTCTATTTCTATAGCAGCCCGTGAAAATTGGGATGATGTCATCAGTTGTTAAAACTCATTCTCAGTGTGTGGTTCATTATTTTTGATGAGATTACTCTTGAAAGTTAGCTCTTTAAGCTACCTAGATTTCCCCAAGAGGAATTAAGCTAATTGCTGCTATGCTCAGAGAATTATGTAAAACACTGGACAGGTGCATGAACCAAGAATAGCAAGTTTTCAGCTCTGAGCTAATTCCAACTTATCTGTTTTGATCTATCTTTTTGAGAGTGATCTTCCAAGGTACATAGGGTGTCTAATACATCCATTGGAAAGCTAAAAGGGCCCACCATCTACTCCTGGAGTTCATTTGGCTGGTGTAGATCAAGGATTTTGCAACACCTCTTCATCTTCAAACACATACTTATCCATCTCTTCACAGATAAGTGGGAAGCATTCACCACAGCTATGGATTTGTACATGGACATGCATGTACCTGATTTCAACACACTCATTTGGACAACTACTTACTCAAGAGGCAAAGCTTATCAAAAATGGAGAAAGCTCTAAAGGTAATCAATCTTCAACTTTATACACGGATAAAAGCAAGTCTAAAGATAACAAAGGAAAGGCAAAGAAAGTGGATGATGAAGCAGGTACATATCAAGCTAACTATGCAAGTAGAGGAAGACATGGCAGAGGTAGAGGAAGAGGAGGTAGACAAGGCAGGGGGAGATCCCAAGACTCCAACTCATGTTCTATTTGTGGATTAACTAATCATACAACTGAAAATTGCTTTAGGAATTCCAGGAATCAAAGAGGCAGAGGATACAATAGAGGAAGTTATGGCTACTCAAGAGGAAGGTTCAACAACTACCATGGCAACTACAACAACTACAATCATTCAAACTATCAAGGAGGCTACAAAGGAAGGAGAGACTACAATAACTACACAGAAGACTCAAACAAAGAGGATTCATTATTGATCATGAACATGGCTATGCCACAAGGTAAATCTGATGAGCATGTTTTCTACATAGATTCAGGTTGTTCAAATCATGTGGCAGGAAATGTGGCACTCCTATCAGATTTAGAAGATCCAAGGAATAAGCATGAGGTACAAACAGGAGATGATACAAAACATCTTGTGGAGAAAATAGGCAATGTCAAAGCACCTGATGGAAACATCAACCTACTCAGTAAGGTACTCTATGTCCCTACCATTACAAAGAATTTGATAAGTGTTGGGCAGATAGTAGAGAAAGGGTTGCAAGTCAGGTTCACAAAAGCAGGAGCATTTGTTGAAGATCCAAGTCAAGGATTCAGAAGAATTGCAAAAGGTGAAAAGACAGGTAGATTGTTCACATTTGAATTACAGGACACTAGAAACATTGCTCTCTTTAATTATGGTAGTCAGACACTCACAGAATTGGAAGTATGGCACAAAAGGTTAGCACATATTGGTGAAAGGTCATTAAAGCAAATCTGCAGGGACCAAAGTGTACTTGGACTTCCTAATTTGTCAAAACAACATATGATTTATAAGTGTAGTGCATGTCAATTTGGAAAGTCTCACAGGTTACCATTCATGAAGAAATGTTATATGCATGGAGATCTCTTGGAGTTGGTTCATACCGATGTATGGGGACCTAGCAAGGAAGCTTCAATATCTGGATCAAGGTATTATGTTTCCTTTATTGATGATTGCAGCAGATGGACTATCCTATTCTTTATGAAACACAAAGATGAAGTTTTTTCATGTTTCAAAAGATATTTGGCTCTTGTGGAGAATCAAACAGGTAAATCACTAAAAAGGCTAAGGTCAGATGGAGGGGGAGAATACTTCTCCCATGAGTTTGATTCTTTTCTTCAAGAAAGAGGAATCAAAAGAGAGGTAACTACAAGGTACACTCGTGAGCAAAATGGAGTGGCAGAAAGGAGGAATAGGACAATTGTTGAAGCTGCAAGGTCTATGTTAAATGAAAAGCATTTACCTAATTACTTATGGGCTGAGGCTGTATCTACAGCCACTTACTTGATTAACAGGTTGCCTTCAAAATCCCTTGATGGGATGACTCCATATGAGGCTTGGAATGGAAGAAGACCAAGCTTAGATCATTGTAAAATTTTTGGATGTATTGCTTTTGCTCATGTTCCTTCACAGGTTAGAGGCAAGATGGATACAAAGGCAGAAAGGTGTGTATTTATTGGATATGACAACAATCAAAAGGGCTACAGGTTATACAACCCTACCAACAAAGGATTCTTGGTAAGCAGAGATGTAGTTTTTGATGAGAACAATTCATGGTATGAAGATTCATGCAGGAAGATCAATTTACCATATGATCTTGAAGAAGATTTTCCAAAGCTTGGTAGAGAACAATCAAAGATTGAAGAACAAGACACCTCAGAGGATGATGAAGAATCTCACATGGAAAAGATCAAAGCATGGAAGTCTAAGGTAAAGCAAAATTGCAGGAACTTGGACATGAGGAAGAATCATCACATCATGGCCTAAGAAGATCTATGAGGGAAAAGAAAAAACCAGAAAGGTATGGGTTTGACACCTCATTAGTAACTAAACATTCTATCTGCATAGCACAAGACATAAACCAAGAGGAGCCATCATCATTTGAAGAGGCCAAAACAAAAACACAATGGAAGCATGCAATGAAGGAAGAGATTGAAGCACTTGAGGAAAACAACACTTGGGATTTGGTGCCCAAGACTTCATCCATGAAGGTAATAGGCTCAAGATGGGTCTATAAACTCAAGAAGAATTCTGATGGTTCAATTAACAGGTATAAGGCAAGGCTTGTAGCAAAAGGCTTTGCACAAACTCAGGGAATTGATTATGAGGAGACCTTCTCTCCTGTGGCAAAGATGCCTACTATTAGGGTTTTGCTTAGTATTGCCTCTTCCAAGAATTGGAAGATACTTCAACTAGATGTAAAGAATGCATTCTTGAATGGTTGGATAACAGAAGAGGTATATATGGCACAACCACCTGGTTTTGAGAATCAAGTTTATCCTGATTATGTGTGTAAACTTAACAAAGCATTGTATGGTCTCAAGCAAGCTCTAAGAGCTTGGAATTTCAGGCTTGTTTCATTCTTGCAGGACAAAGGCTTTCAACCAAGCAAGGCAGATCCTTCACTCTTTATTAAAAAGAGTAATTCCGAGGTCATCTACCTATGTGTATATGTAGATGATATTATATTGACAGGAAATGATGTAGATGGTATGAAGAAGATCAAAGATCAGATGAGAGAAGAGTTCAAGATAAGTGATTTGGGTTCACTTACCTACTTCCTAGGTTTGGAAGTTGTCTACAAAGATCATGGTTTGTTTCTCACTCAAAGAAAGTACATTAAGGACATGTTGGCAAAATTCAAGATGCAAGATTGTAAGATTGCAGGTACTCCAATGGAGGTCAATCACAAATTGAGCTCACATGAAGGTGAACTCATAGAGGACATCACATCATATCAAAGTCTAGTGGGTAGTCTCAACTATGCCACATTGACAAGAGTAGATATATGTTACAGTGTGAGTGTGCTAAGTCAATTTATGCACACACCAAGGAAACCACATATGGATGCTGCCAAAAGGATTCTCAAGTATCTCAAAGGAACCATAAATGAAGGACTTTATTACCCTTATGTATCTGATTTAGGTTTGAAGCTATTTTCTGATGCAGATTGGGCTGGCTCCAAGGAAGATAGAAGGAGCACTTCAGGTTATCTTACCTTTGCAGGTTCAAAGCTTATTTCATGGTCATCCAAGAAGCAACCCACAGTTGCTCTCTCTTCTACTGAAGCTGAATATAGAGGTCTTGCCATAGTTACACAAGAAGCTATGTGGATGAAGACATTATTCAAAGATCTTGGATTGGAGTTTGGAACTCCAACTATTTTTGGTGACAATATGAGTTCTATTCATTTGGCTGCTAATCCTATTTTTCATGCAAGGACTAAACATATTGAAGTTCATTATCACTATTTTCGAGAGAAGGCTCTAAGCAAAGAGATTCAAATATCATATGTGTCCACTCCTCAACAATGTGCAGATATTCTAACCAAAGCATTGGATGGTACAAAGCTTTGCAAATTCAAGGCTATGATTCGTTTGCAGGTAATCTTGGAAGATTGAAGACCTCAAGCATACTTGGCTTGAGGGGGAGCTGTTGGAGCAAGTCTATGACAAGCCTAAGTATTGGCTTGAGTCTCACAAAGTCTTAGAAGAAGCTTTAAAAAGAAGACTATGTAAAGTTCACTTATGAACTACCTCTTGTAACTTTTGAAGAGTTTACTTAATGTAAAAGTAAGAGAATCTTAAGTGGTTGAGTCCACATGATCAAGAATGGAAAGAGGAGCCACGAATTCGTGATTTGTGGTAGGTAGAGAATCAAATCAATCATTGATTGATTGGAGAGTGATTGAGGGAAGTTAGCCTCCCAAACTCAACTATAAATAGATGGCAGTTTTAGTCGTGGTTAGAGAGACCTATGTGAAGACCTCCAAGAGCTGCGCTTTATGCCATATCAAGGTGTGATTACAAGGCACACATATGTATCAGTAAGTCATTGTATTGTACAAGCAATATACTTTCATTTTCATGATTATTTGAGTTCATCTTTCCATGTTCTTGTGAAGTGTACTACTCACTACCATTACTCTTAGTTTTCTCAGCCAGCTTGCAGAGATGTTTTGTCTGAGCTTGGTGCATCATTTTCAGTGATTTAACTTGGTAAAGTTAGCTCTATAAGTCTACTATATGCTCATAAATGTTCATGTCATTTGGAGGTTGCAATCTTCAGTTATGTTCATTTGAAGTCAACAGGGTCTGTTCATCTTCACCTCTCTGTCAGGTACCCGACTTTTTCACTCATCGTGTCAGAGGTGTTTCGCAGTGGTTACTTATCCGAATTCAGTGATTTAAAGCTTGTTGGATTCAGCTTATTGTCTAGTATAACCATACAAATTTGCATAATCATTGGAGTCCTACATGTTGAGTTATGCGGATTTTTCTGCTCACTAGTCTATTTCTGTAGCAGTCCGTGAAAATCGGGATGATGTCATCACTTGTTAAAACTCATTCTCAGTGTGTGGTTCATTATTTTTGGTGAAATTACTCTTTGAAAGTTAGCTCGTTAAGTTGCCTAGACTTCCCCAAGAGGAATTGAGCTAATTGCTGCTGTGAGCAGAGAATTATGTAAAACACTGGACAGCTGTATGAACCAAGAATAGCAAGTTTTCACCTTTGAGCTAACTCCAACTTATCTGTTTTGATCTATCTTTTTGAGAGTGATCTTCCAAGGTACATAGGGTGTCTAATACATCCATTGGCAAGCTAAAAGGGCCCACCATATACTCGTGGAGTTCAATTGGCTGGTGTAGATCAAGGATTTTGCAACACCTCTTCATCTTCAAGCACATACCTATCCATCTCTTCAGAGCTTCCAAATACAAAGAACTCACGTTATCTCCACAAATGATAGAAGTACTCTGAATAGTATCAAAACTCTTCATGAGAGTTTTTAGCTATATGACTTCCTTTGCAGCTTCTACCATACCTTTCTACTCTGCTTCTATAGATGATAATTCTAAACTTGATTAGCAAATTCTTCAAATACCTATCTTGAGTCACATATACTCCATGCTGAGTATATGAAATCTCCATTCCCAAGAAATATGATAAATTTAATTCTTTCTCCATCTTCTTCTTAAGCATTTGTATGTCTTTGTCATCTGTACTTGTAACTATTATGTCATCAACATAAATACAAACATAGATAAACACATCTTCACTTGCTTTGACTAGCAAGCTATTATCTGCCTTTGATGCTTGGAAACCAAGTTCCTTCAAAAACTTCAAAAGCCTATAATTTCATGCCCTTGGAGGCTGCTTCAAGCCATACAAAGCTCTCTTGAGCTTACACACATGATTTGGATAAAATTGATCTTCAAAACCATCTAGTTGCTCCATGTAAACTTCATCTGAAATATAACCATTTAAATGCATTCTTCACATCTAATTGAGACAATTTCCAACCTTTGCAAGTAGCAATAGATATGAGAGTCCTTATGGTTGTCATCTTTGCAACAGGACTATAGATTTCATCATAGTCCACACCATATCTCTGTGCATATCCTTTTACAACAAGTCTAGATTTGTACCTAGACACACTCCCATCTCATATGGTGCTATACCCTGCAACGCTTTACATGGTAGCCTATTAACCAAGTATGTGGCTGTATTTACAACCTCAACCCACAAATAATTAGGGAAATTATTCTTTCTTCATTGATCTTGCAAGCTCAGCAAGAGTTCTATTTCTCCTTTCTGCTCCACCATTTTGTTGAGGAGAGTACCTACAAGTAAGTTCTCTCTTTATACCTGCATTCCACGAATAATCACTGAATTCATTTGAGAAATACTCTCCCTCTCCATCTGATCTCAATCTCTTCATTTTTTGTGTTGTAACCCTTTCTGCATATACGTGATAATGTTTAAATGTGCTAAATACTTCTAATTTATCTTTGATCACATAAATAGTGATCCACCTGGTAGCGTCATCAACATAAATGACATAATATCTCAAACCATTTATGCTAAAGCCCTTTGAAGGACCCCATACATCTGTATGCACCAATTCAAGTCTTTTTGAATACATGAGACCATGTTTGTTATATGATTGCTTATGAGCCTTACCTAATTGACATGCCTCACGTCTATATGTCGTGTGTTGACATGCAACATTAGGTAATCCAAGTACTGAACCATTGTTAATCACTTCTTTAATACCACTTTCATTGAAGTGTCCAAGCCTTTTGTGCCAAAGATCCAACTCAGATATCTTTTGCTCTCCATATGTGAACAAGGCATTTCCAACATTACCTTGCACCTTCAATGTGAAAAGTCTTCCTTCTTTCTTTCCTGTAACAATGTGCTTATACCCTTGACTAGGGTCTTCAACATAAACTGCATCATTAGTGAACCTCACCTCATATCCTTTTTCCACAATTTGTCCTACACTAATAAAGTTCTTTGGAATTGTAGGAACATAGAAAACCTTACTCAAAAGAGTACTTCCATCTTTGGCCTTTACTGATCCAATAGATATCACCTTGTGGTTTGTATTGTCACCTGTTTGAACTATATGATTAACTACTTTATTCTCCAAATCAGTCATTAAAGCAATGTTACCACTCAGATAATTGCTGCATCCTGAATCAATGTAAAGCACTCTTTGATCTTCACTTGGAACTTGACATGTTGCATTCATGATTAGGGCTGAGTCCTCCTGATATGAAGCATAATTGTAGTAGGTATTGTTGTAAGATTGATCTTGAAAGTTTCTTCCACCATTTCTTCTAAAGAAGCCTCTACTACCTCTACCTCTGAAACTTACTCTTTGATTTCTTCCACCTCTGCCTCTTTGATTATAACTCTAATTAAAGCTGCTAACATTTTTTATTGTTATGCCAACATTCATGAGAAAGATGATTAGTCTTATCACATATCCAACAAGCTTTGACAGTATCCTTGTTGTTTTTGCCTCTTCCTCTACTTCTGCTACCACTTCCTCTTCATCTTAAGAAGTTTGCTTGGCTTGAAGTACCTTCATCTTCAATTGATTGTTGCTTTCCTTTGATAACTTTCTTCTTATCCTTAGAATACATTGCATGACCTGCACTCTTATCAACATCTCCTTTGATATCATTCTCAAAGGTTAGCATATGACCTAGTAATTGATTCAAATCAGGAGTAAAATGATCCAATGAAAGTTTTGTTGATACTATGAATGGCTTCCACTTCTTGTCTCCTCTTAAACTTGTAAGAATTTGTCTTACCAATTTATCTTCTTCAATGTCTTCATCAACTGCACCTAAAGAATCAAAAATGTCTTTCATCTTTGTCACATACTCATATATTGATTGTGAAGCCTTATTCTTGAATGTGGTAAACTCTAACCATAGTGATGCTTTTGTTGACTTGGTTGTATTCTAGAAATGCTCCTCCAAAGGACTCCATATATCACTTGCACTTTCAAGTCCTCTAATATGAGGAAGCAAGTAATCATTTACTGCCATATAGATGATGCTCCTTGTTTGATCATCCTTCCTCATCCAAACTTTCAAGTCTGCAGGTTCCTCCCTAGTTGGAACACTAGGATCTTCCAATTTTGGCTTTTCTTCTTCTCCTGTGATATCCCATCAGATTTTTGCTCATAAAATGAGCTTCCATTCTCATGGACCAAGCTGGATAGTTTTCTCTATCCAATTTCTCAATTTGAAGACTATTTCCCATTCTTTCTTCACCTGTACTATAAAATCTTCAACCTTATGAGCAATGAATGTACCTTTGCTTAGAGATTTACTCCTTGTGATCCTTTTGATTACTATCGTGTGTCTTCCTTTAGCCTTTTTTCAAACTTTGTTCTTTTGAATCTTCAGATGTTGAGTTTTGTATGTCTGCACCAGTCGGGGTCTTCCTTTCCTTCACGTTCGATAAAACCTGCTTTGATACTTCTGATGGAGATGATTAATCTCCAAAAGACAAGCTATAATTGAATTTAGAAAAACTCTATATCAAGAATAGCTAAAAACCTTCATCAATTTTGGAAGTCTTTATCAAATTATGAATCTTTATCACTTTTGTGAGTTATAACTTCACTTAGAAAAATCTTCTTCACAAAACGCATTCATTGATTGATGAAATGAATAAAGTTTTCTATAAAAACTTAACCTAATTTATTACCGTTAGTGTCCATGTGAAAGGCCAAATGGCCACCGAACACTTCTTTGTATATGTTCTTTAATAAAACATATAGTGGCCTGGTCAATCACAGACTGTAAGTTCGACTTCATTTGTAAGACCTAAGAAGTCTATCTTCGTGCTCCCTGTGTACTGTGTTTTCTACGTAATCTACAGCCTCTGTGCGGAGTACTGTGTACAGCCTCAGGAGCTAGGTTTTCTACTCCGAGCATATCGTCGTGGAGCTCTCGAGTAGACCCCCCCCAAGGCTTATGACTAAGGCGGCGACCAAGGCATAGACCTTGGCATACCTTGTCATCCGAGTCACCGAAGTCACCGTTGGCACTGTTGGCTGCGCGCGAGGGACGACCTCAACGATCAAGGAATATAGAGGTTCCCGGTACTTCCCGGGAGGTCACCCATCCCAGTACTGTTCCCCCCAGAGCTCGCTTAACCATGGCAATCTCTTGCCACTAAGCTACACTCTTGTGGTGTTTGAAGAAGGGGAAAGACTAAGGTTGACATTACCTTGAACAAGTTTTGGTCCCTCAAAGCTTCATTTTTGCTTTCAAAGCCTATTTCTGAAGAAATTTTGGGGTGTTTTTGGAACCATTTCGGAGTACTTTCGCACATAGTTCTCTTCACATAGGTCCAAGAACATCAAGAAGAGTGTTCCTTGTACTTCTCATACAATAAATATCAACCTTTGGGGCTGTATTTTCAGCCACACTCGTAAAACTATAGGTTTCTCGAGGGTTTTTCAGTTTTGGCGAGAGCAGTCACTTCAAATTTATGCAGGGTTTTAAAGCCTAAAACATCAGAGTTGACAGACACTTGCATGTGTTATTGGCTAGTTTTTGGGCTGTGTATTCAGCCTTTTAGTGTCATTTTACTGCATATATTGAGCACATACACACCATGTACGCTTCTGTGGATACCGCTTATGTACATCCATGTGGTCATTGATATAGCGGTTACATTCTTTGCATAAAGCCTTTTACATTTGATAAAGAGGGTCGTGGTGAGGTTTTCTTAACTGGGAGACACCCAGATGTCGGGGTCTCTTCGGTGATGCAGGTGGAAGAATTACCCAACCTCGCCATAGGATATGTATGATAGTGGTTCATAGGTGCTCGATAAGCCTAGTTGGCTTCTATTGGGTAACTGATTATATGCAGTGGAGTTAGTGATTCACTATGCAGGTAGACATGTCAGTACTTGCACTTTTATGATACTTTGACACTGGTCATATGCTAATTTTGCAGAGGATACTCTGGCAAAATTTTTCCAGATTTCTGGTTTAGTCAACTATACAGTGGTCGATTTACTCCTTGATACACTTATTTGTTGGTATTTGGACGCTTCTAGCTCCTTTATCATTCTATTCAGTTCTCTACGATCATGACATCAAAGGTCTCAGGCACATCCGGTGGATCAGGGTCTAGTGCTAGTGTTCCGAGGAGGAGCTATAACTTGCAGGGCAAAGCCATTTTGAGATCCGAAAATTTGATGGCACAAACTTTGCTCTATGGAAGAATCAGATTAAAGATGTGCTGATTCAAAGGAGGCAATGGAAGCCAGTAAATGGGATTTCAAAGAAGCATGCTGACATGGATGAAGATGATTGGGATGAGTTAGATGAAATGGCCAGGTCTACCATTCGCTTGCACCTGGCAGATAATGTTTACTTTACAGTATTAGACTGTGAAAGTGCAGAGGAGCTTTGGAAGAAGTTATGCAATACATATGAAAAAGAGACAGCATCAAATAAAGTGTATCTGATGAGAAAATTATATGACCTTTGTATGAAGGACACAGATAGTGTTGCTGCTCATCTAAATGAGTTTGATGCTATATTCTCCGAGTTACAGGCTCAGAAAATGGATATGGATAATGAGTATTGTTGTTATGCACCCTGCCATCATCATGGGATACATTTTGCACATCTATTAGCAACAGTGCACCTGGTGGTAAACTCGTCTATGATGACATATGTGGAGCACTCTTGAGTGAGGAGATTCGTAGAAAATCTATGGTTGGCACTCAGAGTGGAGATGCATATAATGTTCGTGATTCTTACCAAGGAAAGAATCAACAACGTGGCAGGAGCAAGAACAAGGAAAAGAATGGTCAACGGAATAAGAGTAGAAGTAAATCAAGGAAGAGGGATATCGAATGCCATTATTGTCATAAGAAAGGACACATGAAGAAAGACTGTTATGCACTAAAGAATGCTAAAGGTAAAGGACAGAATGTTGATGGGCATGTTAAACAGTTACTTGCACCATCTACTTCGACTGTGAAGATTGAAGAAATTAATGCTATTTCTGATGATGCTGATGTGTTAAAACTGCCATCTGAGGTACTTATGGTTGATTCTCTTTCCCACACCTGGCTTCTAGATTCTGGTGCTTCTTTCCATGTGACACCTGTTAAAGGTATAATCGCTTATTGTAACTTCAACCGTTAACTGCCTACCGCAGCCGTTAATTACTAGTTTAAAACAACAATCCTTCAGAGACTCCAGAATCTGGTTCCACACTTGCGTACCAGATATTTCCGAGTCTCTCTTTCTCTGTACTCAATCTTACCGCAAAATAAACTAACTCTAACCATGTGGGTCCTTGGGAGTGGTAGGGGTCTGTTGACAGAGGCCCTGTACTATTTTCCCAACTCCTCACTCAACCGTAGTTATGGTTTTCACGTCTTAGCTCAGTTTTGCTCCTGAACAACTTCAACTAGACCAACGTACTGGACTCAGAGCTCCCAGACTGTTCCTGCCATAGTAGTTGAGCAGTAGTCCGAGATGACAGTCCAATACTTTTAGTAACTTAACAAGATCATAACACACAATTCTTCTTGTCAGTTCACAGACTTACCGTGTATCTACCTTCAACCCATAATATCTACTGACCGCAAGACGCGTCGCAACATTATTACCATTCTACGCGTACTTAGACATTACCGGCATTACCTTTGAACACAGACTATAATACTGACTCAGTCACTTACAGAGAATCATAGCAACTCATGTCTATTCTTCACGCTTACCTATTCCACCGAAGAAATAGCAGATAGACAACACCCTAACACCTTACGCATAATCAAAGATATCTTAACTCGTTATCGAACAGAATCTCAAAATCGCAGTACCGACTCGTAACACCGCAGTGTATCACGCATACGCAGTCAAACGATTACACAGATAAGGCGCGCAGAACAGGACAGAGCCAAGATACTCTACTCGTTAACACCTACCTACACACAGTAGAAGAGTTAATCCCAAATCAGGGCTCTCACAATACACTCGCAACTCCCAAAAACGGGGGCTCCTTCTCTCGCCTCTGCCGTTCTTTTCATTGCTTTAAATAGAATTTTATTACAAGGTTTGCGCGAATCTTTCTTTACCGCGTACTTCCAGAAGGGTTCTTTCTACATTAAAGACCTCTGTCTAAGTACAATTGTCCTTTGTTCGGCGGCCGTCTAACACTGGCACGCACGGTGGACTCGAACCCGCAAGTTCCTATGGTTCGGATACTAGACCTTCTAAGTACATACTTCGGGCGAGCCTAAATGTTCGGGTAATTTTCTTTTTGAGGGTTTCTAACATTTGCACTAAGGTGGTAGGTTCTAATAATTGGGCGTCGGTTCTGACTGCACTGAGGGCTATGGCTTGATTTAACAAAATTTCGGCTTGGGTTTGAAGAAAAGCCTCCTGGAGATAAAATTCGTTGGCTAATGCCGCATCTCGGGCTGTCGTTAGTTCAGTCAGTTTGGTCTGCATCTCTCTGATACACTCCTTTTGGTTGCGTATTTGGTTGTCTTGGCGTTCAAATTGCTGTGTTTGGAAATTGAGAGTTTTCTTATACGCATCGCGTTCTCTGCGGGCGTTGGCGATATCTTTTTGGTATTGGCCTTCCCGTAGTAATTGTTGTTTGAGAATACGGTTGACCGTGTCGGCACATTCTTCGGCTCGCCGTAATTGCTCTTGAACTTGGTCGGCTTCTTTCTGTTGGTCCTGCATCTTCTGGGTGGTTTCTTGTAATTGAGTCTTCGTGTCTGCGATCAATTCTTCGAGAGATACGTTGATATCTTCTTGTTCTTGAAGGGCGGCCTTCAGTGTTCGAATTTCCTCATGTGCGTCGTGTATGAGTTGGTCTTTGGCAGCTAGCTGGTCCAGGGCTGCATCTCGTTGTTGTACTAGCGTCTGTTCTGTCGAAAATCGTGCTTGGAGTTCTGCTAGCTGTGTCCGGAGTTGATGGTTCTCGGTCTTTACGGCATCAACTTCTTCCTGGAGGGGGGCGATGTCGGCTTCCAGGGTGTCTACCTTGTGCTGGTATTCGAGTTTCAGGTGGTCCGTGGCTGCCGTAAACTGGGCGGGCAGCTGGTGTGATAACTGGATGAGGAACTGCCCCATGGCGGCAAGTTCCGAGAATGCGTTATGTGGCGGTGGTGGTGGAGGATGACGAGGTTGAGAGGATGTGTCGGTGAGTAGTTGCTGGGAGTTTGGCGGAGAGTAGTTAGGGGAGGAAGAGGAAGATGCTGCGGGTTCAGTGATGGGTGGGAGGGGTGGTTCCGGTGGGGGGAGGGGTTTGGCAGGAGGTGGTGTAGGGAGAACGGTATCTGAGGGGTTTACCTTGGAGAGTGTTTGTTGTATGGTTTCTGTCTGGTTGATGGCGTCGATGAGTTGATCCAGTGCTTTGGTGGCCGATTCCTGTTCATCCTGGTGCTGCTCAGATTCTTTTTCTGTGGACACTATTTCTGTCTCTGCTTGATCCTGTTGGTCTGGTTGCTCCGTCGATGTTTCGTTGTGTGTGGCGGTGTCGTGGTATGTTTCCTCTTGGTCGTCTGGCTTGGTCTCCTGATCTTTTCCGGCGGATCCTTGGACTTCACTTTCCGAGGAGCTGATCCGAATTCGCTTGGTACGGAAGAGCTGATTAATCTCTTCGTCTTCTTCTTTAGTGTCCTCGATTGGTTGTGCGGATTCTTCGTGTCGAAGTGCGGGGCCTGCGGGTGGGGGTTGTGCGGCGAGAATGGTTGGGAAGAGGAAGGAGATGATGTGGGGAAGGCGAGAGCGGGGGGTAGAACCCTTTTGGAGCTGTTTTACGATAGCTACACATTCTTTATGGATTCTAAGGAAAAAGTAAGAGGCAAAATTTACAGGTTCGCGGGCGGCTAAATCTAAGGCGGAGTAGAAGGGGCGAGAGATGCCATATGTTCCTTTTTGCAGGTTGAGGATGGCTACAAGGAACTGTAGGGCGGATCGCTCGGGTTCTGGGCGGCATAGAATGGCGTATTCGTTTGATGAGGAGCGGGGAAAGAGTTCGGTCATACGGGCGAAAGGGATGGTAGGGCCATTTTCGCGGCCTTGCGGGGTGAGGCGGTAGGCGTCGGCAAAGGCTTGGAAGGTGATGACGGATCTATGTGGGAGGGAAAGGAAGACCCACTGTCGTTCGGTGGTGGGGCTTTGGGCAATGGCTTGGATGATCTGTGCAGAGAAGGGATGGGCTTCCACTGAGTGCCAAGGCAACTCAGCGAAGTTGGCCAACCCTCTGCATCGCAGGTATTCGCCTACGTCTGTAGGGATACCTTCGCGGAAAGAAGCGTAGTTGGCTAGCGCTTCCATGGCGTTCACAATGCACACTTACAGAAAACACAGAATACTGAGATAACACACACAATCACGAAAGCACAATAGCGGTTTTTTGGCGCAACTGAGGGGGTTAAATATGGAGAACACGATGTGGGGGTGAGTATCATTGTGTGGTGCGGGAATGATACGGTTTGCATGCTAGCGTGCGTACTGAGTGACCGGTAGGGAGGGGCGGCTGGTAACATAAAGACTTGTACAAAAGACGGCTAAAAGCAAAACATAAAAATTTATACAAAACGTGGCTCGTCGCCGAATAATTAAGGCGTACTGGTAGTGGGATAATACGGCCGCAGCTTCGATCCATTAATTACTTTTGGAAGTGGAATTTCGGTCAACGTAGTCAACCGAAAAGTTGCCGGACCTACTTGTGCTGAGATCTTGAAAGGGCCGAACCATCGTAGTTTGAATTTTCCTGCTGCTCTGTCCGATTTTGCGTTATAGAAGAGTACAAGCTGTCCTACCGAAAAGATTGTTGTCTTCAAATATCGATCGTGTGTCTTAGCTTGCCTTAGTTGAACTTCGCGCATAGTTAAAAAACTGAGCCATCGGTGCTCATCAAGTTCTCTGAGTGCGTCCATTCGTGCTGTTAGTGAAGATTCCGGTAGCATCTTCTGAGTGATTGCTACCCGCAAACTTGGGATGACTACTTCCATGGGAGCGATTGCTTCTAAGCCATAAGCTAGCTTGAAAGGTGTCAAGCCTGTTGTTACTCTATATGTAGTTCGGTATGCCCATAATACTGCAGGTAGTAGTTGATCCCATCTTTCCGGTGCTTCCATGATCAATTTCCGGAGGATGTTTAACAGTGATTTGTTTGTACTTTCAGCCAATCCATTGGCACGTGGATAATAAGGAGAGCTAAATTTATGTGTGACTTGGAAGGACTGTGTGAGTGCCTTCATTAAATTGTTTACAAAATGAGTGCCTTGATCTGAGACAATTTCCAGTGGTAAACCAAATCGTGGGAAGACATCCGTGAGTAGACATTTTGCTACCGTAACTGCTGTAGCAGACCGCAAAGCCCAAGCTTCTGCCCATCTAGTTGCGTAATCTGTGCAAGTCAGTATGTATCGATTGTTAGTGGATACTGCTGGAGGTGTAATTGGCCCGATAAAATCTAAACCCCATTTCTGAAAAGGTTCTAATGGTAAGATGGGTTGCAGGGGAAAAAGATGCCGTTGTAAAGGCTGACCAGCTCTTTGGCAAGCATCGCATTGTTTAACAAACTGTGAGATATCTCTGTACATAGTTGGCCACCAGAGTCCTCCTTGCAGAATTTTCCGGTGAGTTAAGTCTGCTGCAAAATGGCCACCGGGAGGAATTGAGTGAGCCAAAGTGATAACTGAGTTAACTTCATGTGGTGGAATACAGCGAAGTAGGATTCCGGTATGATCTGTATAATATAGTTCTCCAGCAACTAACCGAAATCGGCGGCTAAAAACTGCGATTTTTCTTCGAACCGCCTTGGCAGTCTTAGCTGGAAAGCGTCCTTCGGTGAGAAAAGTTAGCATCTGATCATAGTATGTAGGTGGTGTTTGTAAGTTGGGTGTCTCATCAGGTAGTGGTTCAGCATTATAAATCGCAGGAGTCGTGTCATCTATTCCTACCGGAGCTTCACCGGAATCTAGGCGTGATAAGAAATCTGCTAAGGCATGTGCATTTCCGGGTCGGTGAATGACATCATAGTCAAATTCTTGTAAAAGTAGCACCCATCGTGCTAATCGTCCTCCTAAGTGCTGCTGTCTTACTAGATAAACAAGGGCAGCATGATCCACATGAAAGGTAAATTTCCGGCCTAGTAGATAATATCTGAACTTTTTGATTGAGTAAATCAATCCTAGACATTCTCTTTTAGTGGTGGAATAGTTCTTTTCTGCCGGTGCTAGTCTTCTACTGGCGTAATAAACAGGGCGAAACCACTTATCTGTTTGCTGCATCAGAATACTGCCGATTGCAATATCTGAAGCGTCAACAAAAACATGGAACGGATTGTCCCAGTCCGGTGGTTGTAAAATTGGAGCTTGCGTCAGGAGATACTTGAGTCGATCAAATGGAGTTTGACATTCTTCAGTCCATTCAAACTGTCTGGGAGTCTTTGTGATTAGCCTGTTCAGTGGTACTGCTAGGTGAGCAAGCCACCGCAAGTGTCTGCCATGCCACCGTATTTGTCCCATAAAGCGCATTACTTCTTTCGGAGTCGTGGGTATTGGGGCTTCTAAAATCGCCGAAATCTTATCTGGGTCCACTCGGATACCTTGGGCAGATACAATATGCCCAAGTAGTTTGCCACATGAAACCGCAAACACGGATTTGTTGGGATTAAGGCAGAGTCTATATTCTCGACACTTCTGAAAACAGCATCGTAAGTGAAACAAATGTGCTATCATCTTCCCAAAGATTGAGAAGTCGTCGAGATATACTTGCATGAAAGAGGTGAGGTAAGGAGAAAATATCTCCTGCATACATCTTTGAAATGTGCTTGGTGCATTTCTCAATCCGAACCACATTACTGTGCAGGCAAAGACACCCCAATTGGTAATGAAGGCAGTTTTTGGTATATCCTCTTCAGCCATTCTAACCTGGTTGTACCCGCTGTATCCATCTAAAAATGAATACATTTCATGACCTGCGACTCTATCAAGCATGGTATCCAAAAAGGGGATCGGGAAAGGATCTGGTACTGTTGCTGCATTTAATTTCCGGTAATCCACACAGATTCGTAACTGCTTGTTTTTCTTTGGCACGATCACGATGGGTGAGATCCATTCAGCGTGTTCTACTGGTACAATGAATCCGACTTTTAATAGTCTATCAAGTTCGGCTTTTACCTGTGATGCATAATGGGGGTTCATTCTGTAGCTGGGTTGTCTTTTTGGTTTCACTTCCGGTTTCAACATGACCCTGTGTTGATAGATGCGCGGATCTAATCCTTTCATGTCTTTGTAATCCCATGCAAAGACGTCTGCGAATTCGCGAAGAAGTTTAATCAAATCCTCCTTAAATGTTTCCGGTAAGTTCTGCCTCATCTTCACAGGTCGTGGGTGGTCTCTATCTCCTAGATTATACGTGATCAGCTGGTCTTCTGGGACATAAAATTGTTGAGGTTTCTCTGTATCATCTGTTGGCTTGAACAGTGGTTGTAATTCGTTGTCATGGGTTGAGGAAGTATCTTCCTCGACCGACTTTCCGGTGATAGCTACTACTGTACATACTGACGTGTTCCAGTTATCTATGACGGATTGTAGGTCAACAGTTCCTAGAGACATTAAATCGGCATTACTCTTCAGAAATTGCTCTTCTTCATCATCTGACAGTCCATCTAACATATGAACTGGTTCAGCAAAGTATGGTCTGGCGTGAGGTTCGCAAGATTGCATAGCATCTAGTTTCACCACATATTTACGATGGGCATCCTTGAATGTAAGCTCTTGTGCAGACCAGTCCTGTATTACCTTCGCATGCTTCAGCCAAGGTCGGCCGAAAAGAAGATTGTAATCCAAAGTGGATTCGGGTAGATCTAGTATGACAAAAGTCATCTTGAAAGTTGTACCTTGTAGAGTGATGGGTACATTCCGCACAAGTCCTACAGGATGGACTCTCGATTGATCCGCCATTCGAACAAAGAATTGAACTGGTTCAATTTCGGTCCAGCCTAGCTTTTTGCATAACGCTGCGGTCGCAATGTTTACGCCTGAGCCTCCATCAATTAATACCTGCGTGATCATCTGATTCTTATACCATACTGTGATCAAGGGCACTGCGTGATCAATCGCAGCATCAGGTTCCGGTTGAACTGCGGCTGTCGTCGGAATGCAAGAAGGTACTGGGCTGAATTGTTGCTGAAACTGTTGTCGGATCCCGGGCACTAAGGCCAGAAGTTGGCCTAGAGGCAGTGTGATGGATGCCTTGGACAAAATTTCCCAGGCCTGTTGAGCTTGATTGTCTTGTTCTTTTGGACTTGAAGTTTCTACTGACGCAGAAGTGTCTGCTGTTGTCTCTACTGATGATGATGGCCCTACTGATGCATCCTTTTGTGTTGTTTCGTCCTTTGATGAAGAAGCCTGAGTCACCGGAATAGGTTCTGGGAACACTGGTGGTTCTGTTGTGGTCCAGTGACTAGCTTTGTTATACATCCTTCGTTGTTCTTGTATCCCTGGTTCAAAGATTTCTGCTGCCGGCTGAAGTTGTTTACCGGAACGGGTCTGGACTGTAGCAGTCTGTGTCTCGATCGGTGTAATTTTTACCATGTTGGCCATTGGATTTTGGCGTTCCTTCTTTCTTTGATCATACTCCATTGCGTCTTTACAAAACCTTCTAATGTGGCCGAATTCGCCACAGAAATGACAGCGTGGAGGTGGTAACTCAGGGTTTTCCGGTGGTGGTCCATTCTGCCATCGGTTGGCATTATAAGTGTTGTTTCTCTGTCCTCGGTAGTTCCGATATCCTTGTTGTTGATTGTTTCTCAGTTGCGGAGGCACATAGTGATTTACTGGTTGGCCATGTTCTTGAATGACTGCATTGACGGTTGCTGTCCCTTGTATTCTAGCGTTGTAGACACAGTTTCCGGTGGTGTGCCCGGTAGTGTTGCAGATAGCGCAAAACACTTGGTTCAGTGCACAGTTGGCACTTGTATGCCCCGAATTTTTGCATGTGGTGCAGTATACTTGCCTGGTGATATCTTCAGCCATATTTTTGTTTGTTTTTAACCATTCCAAGTCTTCTGAAAATCCACCAACCTTGGATTCTAGCTGTAGAGCCATTGCAATGACGACATCCAAGGTCATAGCTCCGACACATCTTATGATCATGATCTGCTTCAGTTGTGGGGTTAATCCATTGATAAACCATTGAGAGATGACATCATCAGGTAGGTTAGCGTGAGCCTGTGGTATCTGTCGTAAATGTGTTCTAAAGAGGGTAGCGTACTCCTGGACGGTCTGATTTACCTTCTGTCTGTTGTTCTGTAGATACTCAAAGATTTCAGCAGGATTCTTCTTTAGTCTGAATCGCTGTAAAAAGGCGTCTCGTACTGCATCGTAAGTACCGAAATGATTGATATCATATTCCGTGAGCCATCTCGCCGCTTCATTGATCAGTGTAGATTGAAAAACAATGGCTTTATACGCCTGATCTGGTGGATGGTTAAGAACTGCATAACTTATCTCGAAAGTTCGTACGTGGGCGTCTGGGTCGTCTCCTGGGAATCCACCGAATTTTGTGTAGGTTACTCCTGTTGGAGGCGGCCTTGGCGGTCCTAGCTGTTGTTGTTGATGTTGTTGTTGTTGGTGTTGCCCGCTCATTGTGGAGGGTTCAGGGTTTCCTTCTGTATCTCGGGATTGATCGGGTGAACTATCGGGACTTGTATCGCCGGATGGTGCGTTTTCCGGTGTGCTGTTTCGACTTAGGATGCTTCGGATCTCTGTTTCGAACAGCTTTCCTTCCTTCTGGATGTCTAATATTCGAAATCTTTCTTCCAAACACGAAGGTTGAGCTGATGATTTCGCAAAAAAGGCTAAACCTTTGCCAGCGATCGGTGATTCTATTACCGGAATCTCACCGGAATGAACCGAACTTGGGCCAGAATGCCCTGTTTTACTACTTTTGCCGAATTTTCCTAACGTATTTCTGACCGTGGATAACTCTAAATTTTTATCTGATATTGTTAAACTAGGTTCCAACGGCGTTTTGATAGAGTCTGGACTTGCTATATCTTCGATAGGCTGGGTCGAAGTAGCATCAGAATGTATCGAAGGCGTTGACCGTTCTACCGAATATGACCGGAATCCGTTGTAACGTTTCCACTTTTCTTGACCACTTGGTCAGATCTAGTTATGCCTGCTTCTCCCGAGGCTATCTTTTGTGATTTTCGTGCTTCAATCTGACGATTCTTAGGATATGTTTCGCCCGATCGAGTGACCGGCATGTATCATTGCCCAGTGATACTATCTGAGCAGTTTGCAACAATCTGGATCTGTTGCTACTGTCAGTGAAGCAAATGTTGCTGGATGTTTGCTTCTTACAAACCGTTAGCACTCTAATGCCACTGTCTCACAAGTGACTCGTAATCAAATGCTACTTTACCGCAGAGACTGGTAATCAGTTGCCACTTTCCCACAGGCAACGGGCCAGAGAACTGGCAAACGGATGCCACTTTCCCACAAATGGCGCCAAATGTTAAAGGTATAATCGCTTATTGTAACTTCAACCGTTAACTGCCTACCGCAGCCGTTAATTACTAGTTTAAAACAACAATCCTTCAGAGACTCCAGAATCTGGTTCCACACCTGCGTACCAGATATTTCCGAGTCTCTCTTTCTCTGTACTCAATCTTACCGCAAAATAAACTGACTCTAACCATGTGGGTCCTTGGGAGTGGTAGGGGTCTGTTGACAGAGGCCCTGTACTATTTTCCCAACTCCTCACTCAACCGTAGTTATGGTTTTCACGTCTTAGCTCAGTTTTGCTCCTGAACAACTTCAACTAGACCAACGTACTGGACTCAGAGCTCCCAGACTGTTCCTGCCATAGTAGTTGAGCAGTAGTCCGAGATGACAGTCCAATACTTTTAGTAACTTAACAAGATCATAACACACAATTCTTCTTGTCAGTTCACAGACTTACCGTGTATCTACCTTCAACCCATAATATCTACTGACCACAAGACGTGTCGCAACATTATTACCATTCTACGCGTACTTAGACATTACCGGCATTACCTTTGAACACAGACTATAATACCGACTCAGTCACTTACAGAGAATCATAGCAACTCATGTCTATTCTTCACGCTTACCTATTCCACCGAAGAAATAGCAGATAGACAACACCCTAACACCTTACGCATAATCAAAGATATCTTAACTCGTTATCGAACAGAATCTCAAAATCGCAGTACCGACTCGTAACACCGCAGTGTATCACGCATACGCAGTCAAACGATTACACAGATAAGGCGCGCAGAACAGGACAGAGCCAAGATACTCTACTCGTTAACACCTACCTACACACAGTAGAAGAGTTAATCCCAAATCAGGGCTCTCACAATACACTCGCAACTCCCAAAAACGGGGGCTCCTTCTCTCGCCTCTGCCGTTCTTTTCATTGCTTTAAATAGAATTTTATTACAAGGTTTGCGCGAATCTTTCTTTACCGCGTACTTCCAGAAGGGTTCTTTCTACATTAAAGACCTCTGTCTAAGTACAATTGTCCTTTGTTCGGCGGCCGTCTAACACACCAAATAGAGAATGGTTCTCTAATTATGCAGCAAAGTCTCTTGGTACCGTGAGACTTGGTGACTCTTACCAGTGTGATGTTGTGGGGATTGGAGATGTGGTTGTGCACTTCATTGATGGTTCAAAATTTACTATGCATAATGTATGCCATGTACCTCAGTTATCACGTAGTTTGATGTCAGTTGGTCAACTTGATGACCTTGGTTACAAGGTGGTCTTCTATGCTCAGTCCTTTCGTATATCAAAGGGCAATATGGTTATTGCAAAAGGAAGCAAAGTTGGCTCACTTTATCCTTATGTATCACAGAAAGAACACTTGTTAGCTGTTACTGAACAGCCTATGGCTTGTATTTGGCATGGTCGTTTGGGCCATATATCTCGTAGTGGAATGGAAAATCTTTCTCGTTCTGGCTACTTACCTGTGTTATCTTTCTCTGATTTTTCATTTTGTGAGCATTGTCAATATGGAAAGCAAACCAGAAATGTGCATAGAACGCACATTGACTCTTCAATTCAGCCTTTAGATCTCGTTCATACAGA
Source organism: Ceratopteris richardii (assembly GCA_020310875.1). NCBI lineage: Eukaryota > Viridiplantae > Streptophyta > Polypodiopsida > Polypodiales > Pteridaceae > Ceratopteris > Ceratopteris richardii. The sequence continues at coordinate 66,893,738 of CM035437.1, read as the reverse complement.
TGTGTGTGGTCCTATGCCCACTAGGTCCTTAGGTGGTTCTCTTTACTTTGTCACTTTCATAGATAGCTACTAGAAAAGTCTGGGTATATTCTATCAAATCAAAGGATGATGTATTCCCTACTTTCAGAAAATGGCTTGTTTTAGTTGAGACTGAAAAAGGAACTAAGCTTAAGGCGTTATGTTCAGATAATGGGGGTGAGTATACCTCACATGAATTCAGCCTTTTCTGTCAGTCTAGAGGGATTCGTAGAGAGTTTACAGCTCCTTATACCCCAGTACAGAATGGTGTAGCTGAGAGGATGAATAGAACTATTCAAGATAGAGTAGTCTCTATGTTGCATAATGCAAACCTCTCACAAGGTTTTTGGGCAGAAGTAGTATTGACTGCAGTTCATGTGATTAACCTTTCACCTAGTACTACCAAAGGTCTGAAAGTGGCACAAGAGTTATGGACAGGGAAACCACCATATTATGATCATCTTCAAGTTTTTGGGTGTGAAGCATATGTTCATATACCCAAGAATCTTAGACAAAAGTTGGACCATAAGTCAAAGAAATGCATTTTTCTTGGATATGGTCGAGAAGGACAATTTGGATATCGCTTATGGGATCGTGAAACACGGTCAGTGATCCGAAGTAGTGATGTCATTTTTAATTAGTCTAAAATGCATAAACAACCCATTAAGGAGGTTGAAGTGAGAAGAGTGGTGTTTGAGGATACTAGTCCTCCGATTAGCATGCATAAAAATGCTGCACATAGGGATGTTCAAGAGAATGTCCATTCAGATCAGTCTTCACATGTTCCTGTTCAGCAACTATTGAGACGTTCTGCACGTGTCTCATATCCACCTGATAGATATGTTCCAGGTTTAGATTTTGTTATGCTAACAGATGTCGGTGAGCCTTCTTGCTACAAAGAGGCTATGCAGCCAGAGGATCATGTCAAGTGGGAGCGTGCCATGAAGAGTGAGTTGGATTCTATTCACAAGAATGGTACTTGGGACTTAGTACCTTTGCCAAAGGGTATGAAAGCTTTACCATGTAAATGGGTATATAAGCTGAAATTCACATCAGATAGTGCTTCTCCAAAATATAAAGCACGACTTGTTGCAAAGGGTTTTAAGCATGGTGTTGATTTTGAGGAAATCTTCTCTCCAGTGGTCAAGATGACTACTTTGCACATGTTGCTTGGATTTGTTGCAATGGAGGACTTAGAGCTAGTCCAAATGGATGGGAAAACAACTTTCTTGCATGGAGATCTTACAAATGAGATCTATATGGAACAACCAGAGGGTTATGTAGTTCATGGCAAGGAAAGTCTAGTTTGTAAGCTCAAGAAGAGCTTGTATGGACTTAAACAGTCTCCTAGACAATGGTACCAAAAGTTTGATGCTTTTATGAAGTCCCAAGGCTATTCTCGGAGCAATGAGGATCATTGTCTCTACACAAAGAGATGTTCTGATGGCAGCTTGATATGCTTGATACTTTACATCGATGATATGTTGATTGCTAGGAAGTCCTCTTATGATTTGTCAATTCTCAAAAAGAAGTTGAGTGAGACATTTGATATGAAGGATTTGGGGGATGCCAAACATATTCCTGGCATGCGCATTACTCGTGATAGGAGTAAAAGATGCACATACTTGTCTCAAAGTGAGTACATAGCCAAAGTACTTCACCGATTCAATATGCAGGGTGGAAATGCATTGAGTACACCTTTACCCACATATGTGAAATTGAGCAAGGATGACTGCCCCAAATCAGATGAGGAAAAGGAATTCATGACCAAAATTCCCTATCAGTCTGCTGTTGGTAGTCTCATGTATTCTATGGTAGCTATGAGACCAGACATTGCATTTGCAGTGGGAGTTGTGAGCAGATATATATCTAATCCTGGCAAGAAACATTGGGAAGCGGTGAAAATGATTTTGAGATATTTGAGTGGCACTAAGGACAAGTGTCTATGCTTAAGTAGAGGGAAAGCATCCATTATTGGTTACACAGATTCTGACTATGCTGGTTGTGTAGACAATCATAAGTCTACATCAGGGTACATTTTTCATTTTGCTGGAGGTGCTATCTCTTGGAGATCTCGTCTTCAAGAATGTACAGCTGTTTCCACCACAGAAGCAGAGTATGTTGCAGCAAGTGAGGCATGTAAGGAAGCATTGTGGCTTTCTCGTCTTGCTTGTGATATGGGTTTACCTCAGCATGTACCTCACTTACTCAGTGATAGTCAGAGTGCCATTGCTTTGGCTAAGAATCCGGTCTATCATGCAAAGACCAAGCACATTGAGGCGAGGTATCACTTCATTAGAGATTGCTTAGCCACTGAGAGCATTATTCTTGAGAAGGTTCACACTCGAGATAATGCTGCAGATGCTTTGACTAAAACTCTACCACAGGATAGCTTTCGACACTGTTATCACTTGATGGGGGTTACTTGATTCTTGATCTTATGCAGTCACTTGTATACTGTGTAACATGCCCATCAGGTGGGAGGTATAGTTTGTATACTTACACTCAGGTATTCTTTATCATTCTTTATTTTTTCTCCCATAGTTACTCTGTGAAGAGATGGATAGGTATGTGCTTGAAGATGAAGAGGTGTTGCAAAATCCTTGATCTACACTAGCCAAATGAACTCCAGGAGTATCTGGTGGGCCCTTTTAGCTTGCCAATGGATGTATTAGACACCCTATGTACCTTGGAAGATCACTCACAAAAAGATAGATCAAAACAAATAAGTTGGAGTTAGCTCAGAGGTAAAGAACTTGCTATTTTTGGTTCATACACCTGTCCAGTGTTTTGCATAATTCTCTGAGCACAACAGCAATTAGCTTAATTCCTCTTAGGGAAGTCTAGTTAACTTAAAGAGATAACTTTCAAGAGTAATCTCATCAAAAGTAATGAACCACACACTAAGAATGATGTTTAGCAACTGATGACATCATCCCGATTTTCATGGGCTGCTATAGTTTGAGACCAATGAGCAGAAAAATGCACATAACTCTAGCTTTAAGAATCCAATCATTATGAACATTTTTATGCTTATACTAGACAGTATGCTGAATCCAACAAGCTTTAAAGCATGGAATTTGGATAAGTACACACTGAGAAACAACTCTACCAAGATGAGTAAAAAAGTCGGGTACCTGACAGAGAAGTGAAAATGATAGACAGGGTTGACTTCAACTGAACATAACTGAAGATTGCAATACCCAAATGAAATGCAAATTGATGAGCATGTAGTAGACTTATAGAGCTAACTTTACTAAGTTAAATCACTGAAAATGATGCACCAAGCTCAGAGAAACCATCTCTGCAACCTAACTGAGAAAACTTAGAGATATGGTAGTGAGTAGTACACTTCACAAGAACATGGAAATATGAACCCAAATGATAATGAAAATGAAAGTATATTGCTTGTACAATACAATGGACTTACTGATACATATGTGTGCCTTGGAATCACACCTTGATATGGCATAAAGCTCAGCTCTGGGAGGTCTTCACATAGGTCTCTCTAACCACGACTAAAGCTGCCATCTATTTATAGTTGAGTTTGGGAGGCTAACTTCCCTCAATCACTCTCCAATCAACCAGTGATTGATTTGATTCTCTACCTACCACAAATCACAAATTCGTGGCTCCTCTTTCCCTTTTTGATCAAGTGGACTCAACCACTTAAGATTCTTTCACTTTTACATTACGTAAACTCTTCAAAAGTTACAAGAGGTAGTTCACAAGTGAACTTTACATTGTCTTCATTTTAAGGCTTCTTCTATGACTTTGTGGGACTCAAGCCAATACTTAGGCTTGTCATAGAATTGCTCCAACAGCTCCCCCTCAAGCCAAGTATGCTTGAGGTCTTCAATCTTCCAAGATTACCTGTAAACCAATCATAGCCTTCAATTTGCAAAGCTTTGTACCATCCAATGCTTTGGTTAGAATATCTGCACATTGTTGATGAGTGGACACATATGATATTTGAATCTCTTTGCTTAGAACCTTCTCTCTTACATAGTGATAATGAACTTCAATATGTTTAGTCCTTGCATGAAAAATAGGATTAGCAGCCAAATGAATAGAACTCATATTGTCACCAAAAATAGTTGGAGTTCCAAACTCCAATCCAAGATCTTTGAATAATGTCTTCATCCACATAACTTCTTGTGTAGCTATGGCAAGACCTCTATCTTCAGCTTCAGTAGAAGAGAGAGCAACTGTGGGTTGCTTCTTGGATGACCATGAAATAAGCTTTGAACCTGCAAAGGTAAGATAACCTGAAGTGCTCCTTCTATCTTCCTTGGAGCCAGCCCAATCTGCATCAGAAAATAGCTTCAAACCTAAATCAGATACATAATGATAATAAAGTCCTTCATTTATGGTTCCTTTGAGATACTTGAGAATCCTTTTGGCAGCATCCATATGTGGTTTCCTTGGTGTGTGCATAAATTGACTTAGCACACTCACACTGTAACATATATCTACTCTTGTCAATGTGGCATAGTTGAGACTACCCACTAGACTTTGATATGATGTGATGTCCTCTATGAGTTCACCTTCATGTGAGCTCAATTTGTGATTGACCTCCATTGGAGTACTTGCAATCTTACAATCTTGCATCTTGAATTTTGCCAACATGTCCTTAATGTACTTTCTTTGAGTGAGAAACAAACCATGATCTTTGTAGACAACTTCCAAACCTAGGAAGTAGGTAAGTGAACCCAAATCACTTATCTTGAACTCTTCTCTCATCTGATCTTTGATCTTCTTCATACCATCTGCATCATTTCCTGTCAATATAATATCATCTACATATACTCATAGGTAGAGGACCTCAGAGTTACTCTTTTTGATAAAGAGTGAAGGATCTGCCTTGCTTGGTTGAAAGCCTTTGTCCTGCAAGAATGAAACAAGCATGAAACTCCAAGCTCTTGGAGCTTGCTCAAGACCATACAATGCTTTGTTAAGTTTACACACATAATCAGAATAAACTTGATTCTCAAAACCAGGTGGTTGTGCCATATATACCTCTTCTATTATCCAACCATTCAAGAATGCATTCTTTACACGTAGTTGAAGTATCTTCCAATTCTTGGAAGAGGCAATACTAAGCATAACCCTAATAGTAGGCATCTTTGCCATAGGAGAGAAGGTCTCCTCATAATCAATTCCCTGAGTTTGTGCAAAGCCTTTTGCTACAAGCCTTGCCTTATACCTGTTAATGGAACCATCAAAATTCTTCTTGAGTTTATAGACCCATCTTGAGCCTATTACCTTCATGGATGAAGTCTTGGGCACCAAATCCCAAGTGTTGTTTTCCTCAAGTGCTTCAATCTCTTCCTTCATTGCATGCTTCCATTCTGGTTTTGCTTTGGCCTTTTCAAATGATGATGGCTCCTCTTGGTTTACCTCCTCTGCTATGTAGATAGAATGTTTAGTTACTAATGAGGTGTCAAACCCATACCTTTCTAGTTTTTTCTTTTCCCTCATAGATCTTCTTAGGCCATGATGTGATGATTCTGCCTCATGTCCAAGTTCCTGCAATTTTGCTTTACCTTTAGACTTCCATGCTTTGATCTTTTCCATATGAGATTCTTCATCATCCCCGAGGTGTCTTGTTCTTCAATCTTTGGTTGTTCTCTACCAAGCTTTGGAAAATCTTCTTCAAGATTATATGGTAAATTGACCTTCCTGCATGAATCTTCATGCCATGAATTGTTCTCATCAAAAACTACATCTCTGCTTACCAAGAATCCTTTGTTGGTGGGGTTGTATAACCTGTAGCCCTTTTGATTGTTGTCATATCCAATAAATACACACCTTTCTGCCTTTGGATCCATCTTGCCTCTAATCTGTGAAGGAACATGAGCAAAAGCAATACATCCAAAAATTTTACTATGATCTAAGGTTGGTCTTCTTCGATTCCAAGCCTCATATGGAGTCATCCCATCAAGGGATTTTGAAGGCAACCTGTTAATCAAGTAAGTGGCTGTAGATAGAGCTTCAGCCCATAAGTAATTAGGTAAATGATTTTCATTTAACATAGACCTTGCAGCTTCAACAATTGTCCTATTCCTCCTTTCTGCCACTCCATTTTGCTCAGGAGTGTACCTTGTAGTTACCTCTCTTTTGATTCCTCTTTCTTGAAGAAAAGAATCAAATTCATGGGAGAAGTATTCTTCCCCTCCATCTGACCTTAACATTTTTAGTGATTTACCTATTTGATTCTCCACAAGAGCCAAATATCTTTTGAAACATGAAAAAACTTCATCTTTGTGTTTCATAAAGAATAGGATAGTCCATCTGCTGCAATCATCAATAAAGGAGACATAATACCTTGATCCAGATATTGAAGCTTCCTTGCTAGGTCCCCATACATCTGTATGAACCAACTCCAAGAGATCTCCATGCATATAACCTTTCTTTATGAATGGTAACCTGTGAGACTTTCCAAATTGACATGCACTACACTTATTAATCATATGTTGTTTTGACAAATTAGGGAGTCCAAGTACACTTTGGTCCCTGCAAATTTTCTTTAATGACCTTTCACCAATATGTGCTAACCTATTGTGCCATACTTCCAATTCTATGAGTGTCTGACTACCATAATTAAAGAGAGAAATGTTTCTAGTGTCTTGTAATTCAAATGTGAACAATCTACTTGTCTTTTCACCTTTTGCAATTCTTCTGAATCCTTGACTTGGATCTTCAACAAATGCTCCTACTTTTGTGAACCTGACTTGCAACCCTTTCTCTACTATCTGCCCAACACTTATCAAATTCTTTGTAATGGTAGGGACATAGAGTACCTTACTGAGTAGGTTGATGTTTCCATCAGGTGCTTTGACATTGCCTATTTTCTCTACAGGATGTTTTGTGTCATCTCCTCTTTGTACCTCATGCTTATTCCTTGGATCTTCTAAATCTGATAGGAGTGCCACATTTCCTGCCACATGATTTGAACAACCTGAATTTATGTAGAAAACATGCTCATCAGATTTACCTTGTGGCATAGCCATGTTCATGATCAATAATGAATCCTCTTTGTTGCAGTTCCTTGTCCTAACTCGATCAATATGAAGGGTCTTCAATCTATAATGCTAGTATTATTGTGCGTTTGTGTTTGACACATAGCCACATGATATCTTGAGGCATCGGGGTTTGATAGTATGCCTTGTCATCTCAACTTCATGTGTTTAATATATTATAGGGCCTCGACCTATGCTTCTTCTCTAATTCTTTGTTCTTCCTCTCTACATATCTTAGTCTGGTTCAATTGTGTAAGCATCTCTTTTGTGAGAGGTTCTTGATAGAGTTTCACCTTGTAGCTACAAAAGTAGTTTGGGAATCACTTCTCCTTCTAGGATTGCTGCTTGTAGTGCCTTGCTTGTACAAATTGGATTGATAATCACCGGCCCATAACCATGCTTTTCTAACTTACAAATGTGTTCTTTGAGCGTGTAGAGTAGTACTAAATCACCAACTTTTAAGCATTTTTCCTTCACATGTGCATCAAAGTAATCTCTTTCTCTCTTCTTGGTTGCATAAATTCCTATTATTGCCCTCCGCCTTGTCTCTTCTAAGCACTCTAAATCGATTATTCTAGAGGATATTTCATGAACATTTCATTGATGCATTTGTGCTACTTTCAAACTAGATATTAGGTGCCGATTTCTTATGAATTACCATGAAATCTTATGATAGATATCCAATGACTTTGTTCAAGAAATGTGTTCCTCTATCACTAACTAGTTCTACTAGAAGTTCATACCTCATGAAAACATTCTCAAATAAGAATCTATTTGTGGTTTGTGTGTCATTCTTTTGTGTAGCTCTTACCTCTACCCACTTGGTTAAGTAGTATGTGGCAACTATGATGTACTTGGCATGAAATTTTTTCATTGGACGATTAATGGGTCCCACAAAATCTATGCCCATTTGGAGAATGCATGTCCTCCCATCATGGGTCTTAGAGACATCTTGTCTTTTCTTATGGGGTATTGAGCTCTTTGGCACATGTCACAATGTTTCACATAGGTATGAGCATCGATGTGAAGTTTGGGCCACCAAAGACTTGAAAATAGAATAGCTTTAATAACACGATTGGGTCCAAAGTATCCACTTGCTACATTGTTGTGTGCAATTTCTAGGACTCTCAAATGATCATTCTCATGTACACACAATCATAAATACTCTATCACATTTATACAAGCGTTCTCCAATTAAAGTGTAATTTTGGGCTTCATGTGCTATAGTTTGTTGCCTGCTTAGTGTCATTTCCTTGGGAAAAGTTTTCATTTTCAAGAAGCTGACTAAAGGGCTTCTCCAATCAAGTATTCGTGAAACTTGGTATCAAGTTTCATGTTCAACTAGGGATATGCTAATACAATTCAAACATACACGATCAATTTATGCACATCAGACTCCATAGTGGGCCAATATACTCCTAAACTCTTGAACATTTGTAGGGTCCTTTGTTTAGGGTAATGTTGTCCTAATGCAGCTACATGTGCCAATTCTAAACATCTATAATGTTCTTCATCCACACAACAAGCTAGGATTCCTTGATCCTCTTGCTTATAAATACTTCCTACTAGTATATGATACTTTTTAGATCTTAGCACTTCACTTTCCTTTGTTATTATTGAAGGGTTCATAGGTCCAAAACTCAAGATTGGCACAAGTTCCTTTGCCCGCTCGAGAACTAATTCTACACTCGACTATTATGCATCACGAAGTTCATTTGACACTTTTTGCGGGGCTTCACCTAAAGTGAGTCATGAGAGGTGATCAACTCATAAATGGATTTTCCCTTTTCTTGACACTACTTCAAAATCATCTTCCATTAGTAAGAGAAACGATCTTACTAATCTCCTGCGTTGCAAGGCTTGTTTACCAAGTAAAGTAGAGCTTAATGGTTTGTAAAGAATTTAAATCTATTGGCCAACGGATGATGCCTGAATTTCTTTACTACATAGACCATGCCTAATCCTTCATGCTTTTTTGTGGTGTATTTCCTTTCGGCATCATTCAGATGTCTACTTGCATAGGCTATGGGTGGGTCTATGTTTCCCTCATGTGTGGGTCGTGCTAGCATGCATCCAATGGGAAAAGTTGGAAGCATCAACATGGACATAGAAAGGCTTATTCTAGTTAGCCATTGTTAAAATTGGGGCTGAGCACAAATCATTTTAGTTCTATAAATGATGTTTCACACTCGTCATTCCACTCAAAATTAGTGAGAAGGTTGTACAAAGGCTTATCTATGATTGCATACATATGTATGAACTGTTTGTAGTAGCACAATGGCCCACAAGGCTTGTACTTCCTTCATCATCCTAGGTCATCGTAACTCTGTAATGGCTCTCACTTTATCTTCATCTCTTGGTATTTCGTTTTCCAAAATTACATGGCCTAAGATTTTCCTTGTCACATCATAAATACACATTTCTCTAGATTTATACACACTTGCTATTCTTTGAATTTGTCAGATACTTAGCTTTGGGGTATGATATTGTCTTACGTGGGAATATGAACTTAAGTCATCCACATAGACTTCTATGTTTTTTACACAAGAAATCCTTAAAGACATGACACATGAGTGTTTCAAAGGTATCTGGAGCATTGGCGAGCCCAAATGGCATCACATAGAAGGCATATATTCCCCATTCAATGGTAGAATCCATAGTATGTTGATCTTGAGGGGCTGTAGTTACTTGATTATAGCTTGGAAATCAATCGAGGAAACTATATACTTCCTTACCTGCTACATGTTCTAATAAATGCTCTATGATTGGAAGCGGACAATGGGGAGTCCATTGTTCTTCATTCATCGCTATCTCCATTGTTGCTAATATTTTTGCCCAACCATGGGGTTCGAATTCCTCATATGAAAATATCATAAGTGTGTAGGCTCAGTCTTGTATTGGTCTAGTATTTTGTAAAAGTCTCTTATTTCTAGATTTAGTCTTCTTTTCTCTTCCTCGGTTACTTTACACATCTATAGGTGTGTGTCTTCATGCACCAATGAAGGATCCAAAGAATGAATGGAGTGTACTGACTCTAAGTCCTATTGTGTCTTATGAATAGGATTCCACTGTAGGGATGGGACATCTCTATGTGTGTAGTCTTTGAGATTAAACTTAGTAGTTACCCCTAGGTATTGTAAGTACAAGGAATTATTTCACCAATCTTGCACTATTTGTTCCAGCCCAATCTGCATCAGAGAACAATTTCAAACTTAAATCAGATACATAAGGGTAATATAACCCTTCATCCATGGTCCCTATGTAGTGTGGTTAGTGTACCTTCTTTCTATGGTGCAGTATTGGCTGTTAGGGTTCACTTGGGGTTGAGCCTTGATTGGGCACACTTTAGCCATGTGGTCTCCTCCATAGGTGTAGCATCATTTTACTGGGGCAAATCCAGGTATCTTTTTGCTAGAGACTCCTAGTTTCTAAGCTACCTTTTCTAAAAGTTCCTTGATAGATGTGATTGTTTGGAGGTGAGAATAGTAGAGCTATTTGAATCTTTATAAGTTTTTGAAAGCTCTAATTCCTCCCCTAGATTATCCTCAATGTCTATGCACACGCATACACACTCTTTTATGGATCTAGGGTCCTTCAAGTACACATAAGATCTCAGTTTCATACTTAGCAATCCATCTAAGAATAAGGCCACTTTTTTGGTTGGAGTGGGTAACTCTGGAACAGGGCATCTCTCTAGGTGTTGTCTAAACCTTCTTCTTGCAAGTCTAACATTTCTTGAGGTGTTTATTTGAAGCTTTGTATCAGGGAAGAGGTGTTGTGTCTGATGCCACTTTTGGAGAATCCCATAATGAAGGCTTCTAGCAACTAGTCTATATTTCTAAACTGACCATGCAATGGTTGAAACTACATTTCGGTAGTGTTCTTGAGAGTTAGACCAAAGGCATTGTACTGAGTGAATAGTTCCTCTACTTATTTAGGTCTCAAAACTTGTCTAAACTTTGCTACATGATCGTATGGATCTCCAGTGCCATCAAAGCAATTCTTCATGGATTTAACCAATTGGGTGGGCCTTAGGATCCTAGTATGTTCTCTAGTTCTAGGCAGAGGGAATTCCTTTGTGCCCCTTTCAAGTCTTGGATTTTTGTCTCTCTTGATTTGTTCTATCTACATCTAATCATGATCGCTCTTCCCGAAGGGGTTTGCAAAGCTCACTTCAAGTCTATCCTACTTCTGTCCCTCTGAGTGCCATGAGCTTGGGATGTCCGAGCTCCTTGATGACCATAAGAGACATTGGATCTTGGTTGGGGAAAAACAAATCATCCTTACAAGTGTGGGCATGCCTACCCTACTCCATTACCGCAAACACTCTCTTCGATGTGTTGTCTAAGTAGACCACTTTGCCTACGGTGTCAAGATCTTTGAATTCATATATTGTCACATTCCCTATTTCACTAGGTTGATCAATCTTAAACCTACAAAAGGCTTCATTTGTCTCCCTATTCCAGAATAGTTCTACACTTTTGTTATCATGGGGAATCCATTCTGGTGTGAGTATTCTGGTTAAGATTGACTTGCCTCTAGGGGTTCTTGGCTCTCCTCTTGAATTCCCTTACTCTATGTCAGCTATTTCATTCTTTGGGATTACATTGCCAAATTCGTTTGTCCTATCTGAGTGGGTGGTGACTACATACATGGTTCCTTCTTTATCCAGGTATGAACCATCTCCAAACTTGACTATCGAGTGTTCTAGTCCAACTGGTTGATCTGGGTTTTTGATATGGACAACAAATCTTCTCAGACCGTCAACCATCTAATCGGTTGGTCTTGATATATTCTAGTTGGGTCTTATAAGGTCCTTCTGGTCTTTCTAGGTATGCCACTCTTGAGCTTCCTACTAGTCTCTTCATGCTATAAGACATCTTAGAGTCACTCATTTTGGAACTTAGGATATATGAGTAATCACTCAATTGCTAGGCCTAGGACCTAGTAGTATGGTTGACACTACCTTCAAAAGATCTGAGGCTTTGTCGATCTCTACCTATGTGTCTGCTTGATCTAAGGTTCGTATGCCCAAATGATCAACCCAATGACCCTTGTACAACCACCTTGTGGATTCCTTGATATCAATTACTTGTTCTTTTAATTTTTTGCCATGCGCAATATATTTTTTGCCTTTATATCATTGTAGATCCAATGATTCTCGACACTTTCCAATGATCAATTTGCATGGGCAATAGAGGATGTTTCATCTAAATGTTGAACCAATGCTCTTGGCTTAAAGGCACCTTCAACCTCTTGAGATTGGATTTGAGCCATTAGGTTCTTGCTACATCTATGGCCTAGATTTCTAGCTACCACTTTTTTGAGTGTTTGAATTCCAAATGTTTGATGGAGGGATCAATTGGATGGATACCATTCTCAAGATGTGGTTTGAATTCCAAATGTTCGATGGAGCGATTAATTGGATAACTAACATTTTCAAGGTTCATTTTCACCTCTAATGAGTCTTTGACAAACACTTCATCACTAGGTTTAAGGTTTAGGGTTTAGGATATGATATATATAAGTCATTTGGTCCTTGCTACATCTAATGGCCGAGATTTGTAACTACCACTCTTTTGAGTGTTTGAATTGCAAATGGTCGATGGAGGGATCAATTGGATGGATAACATTATCAAGATGTGGCTTGAATTTCAAATGTTCAATGGAGGGATTAATTGGATAAATAACATTCTCAGAGTTCATTTCTCCTCTAACGAGTCTTTGAAAAACACTTGCACATCATAAATATGATAAGGATCACTATGTTTAAGGTTAAGGGTTTAGGATATGATAAATATGAGTGCTTCGGTCCTTGCTACATCTAATGGCCGAGATTTGTAGCTACCACTCTTTTGAATGTTTGAATTCCAAATGTTCGATGGGCGGATCAATTGGATGGATAACATTATCAATATGTGGTTTGAATTCCAAATGTTCGATGGAGGGATCAATTGGATGAATAACATTCTCGAGGCTCATTTTCCCCTCGAATGAGTCTTTGATAAACACTTCCACTTCCACATCATAAAGATGATAAGTATCACTAGAATTAAGATTTCGGGTTTAGGATATGATAAATATGAGTCATTCGATCCTTGCTACAGCTAATGGCTGAGATTTGTAGCTACCACTCTTTTGAGTGTTTGAATTCCAAATGTTCGATAAATTCCAAATGTTCGTTGGATGGATAACATTATCAAAATGTGGTTTGAATTCCAAATGTTCGATAGAGGAATTAATTGGATGAATAACATTCTCGAGGTTCATTTTCTCCTCTAACTTTGCATAAAGAAGTGCATTCAATTAGTGTGATGGTTATCCTTCAACATCCTGCCATGTCTTCTGAATCTCAAATATTCAAAATGAGAGTGAGCCATTCTTCAATAGTTGAGGTAAACAATGACGATCCACTCTATTCATGTTCCAATGTGATCCACTTTCTAAAGAGCCCCTAAAGATATTAGGATGTAGAGATTTTATTGTGCTTTGCAAAAAGATAAAAGTTTACAAAATAGGAAGTTGCAAAATCAAATCCAAGTTCGAATGATTAAGGTTATCAAATCCATGTTCGAATGTCATCAAAGCAACAAAAAAAATCAAGAATGCTTTTGTACAAAGACACTTTAGGTGTTCGAAGACTATCATGGATTACAATTGCACATTCCCTACAAGCTCGAATCCTCTTCCCTTCTTTTATCTCCACACTTCGGTCCTACTATCTTTGCTTCTGCGTCTTCGCTTACTAAAACGAGGTTCTATATACCAAGAAAATACAAAAGGACATAATACTTTGGTTGGGATCTCTCTCTCTCTCTCTCTCTCTCTCTCTCTCTCTCTCTCTCTCTCTCTCTCTCTTAGACACGGGATTAATATACCACGAGATTACAAAAGGTCATGATACTTTGTTGGTGATGTGTGACATACTTCCTCGCCAACATACAGATTATCTACAACGAAATACATAAAAAGTGGACAATCCAACTTGAAGAGATGAAATGTTTGGAGCATAATGGACCACATGACATGAAATAACAGTCAATCCTTCAAAGCGGGATCGACAGACAAAATATAACAACGCCGACAGATACAGTTCAAGAGTTTCGCATTTGTCACATATTTCCTTACAAGTCAAGCGACAAATATGATCTACAATACGCAAGAGGATTAAGTTCACGATCCGCGCATTAATTTTTGCAAACTCTGATGCACATATCAACTCATCTATTCTAGAAACATGGCACCTATCTGTCGAGAGGAGAACCGCGCAAAATCAGAGAAATGGCCTGATTACATACCAACATGAACCCTGTGTAACAAATACATCCCCCTCTCCTATTTCCCTTTAAAATATGATCAATTCACGACATGCAAATTCATTATTTAAACAGTTTCCCTAATCTGAATTGGGTTAATGTTAGATATTATATCGGTACAATAAAGTCGACCCTGAAATCGAACGTCGTCTCCTGTAACAGCTATTGAAATCAACACAACAATCCACATCAAATGGAGGGATCAGATCCAGTAGCACTCTCTAATAACCGAATAAACGATTAAATACCGCAAACTCCTCACAAATGTAGAACATCACCTGCACACAAAACATGACTAGACTACACATGCACAAGCAACTCAACACAACATCAATGATAATGAATACGCCTCCATACATTTCGTCGGGATGTAAGATCAACGGCAGAAAAACAATCAAGATATTCCACAGGGTTTCACAAACACGTCCAAGAACAGAAGACCCATACTTTGACACGACATACCAGAACTATCACTCGTAACTCCTCGATATTGTGAATGTGATTCACACTTTTCCTACGTTAACGCAATCGGAGTATGCATCAGAAAAAACAACCGTCCGTAGGAAAAGAACTCTGGTCCACTCGTCAGAGTGGTAAACTGCTCCATCCGAAGTCCAGAGAGAAGCGTAGAACTTTAAGAACACTATCACATGTTCATTCTCGTTCGGACAACCCACCTCGTTCTCGTTCGGACAACCCACCTGATCCTACCACAATCATCGACAGTAAATCTACCTCCGACTTCAAATACTCGATCGCATCACACAAAAGTACTTCTAGAATTTCAACAGCGAAGCAGTGCGGACCAGTCAAGAGACTCGAGAGAGAGAGACTCAGAAAGGGCGAAAACAAACCATATTATGGAGATACCATTGTCAGACTGCGCAGTCACTGGAATAGTCTGTCTAAGAGGGAATGCTCATATTCTATGGGTGTATATAGATCGTCCACAAATGACACTGTCGTGCCTTCCGGAACGAGGAATTTGCGTTACAATCATCGCACCCCTCAGAGCTGCTGCATAATTCATAGCGCGGAGCGGGAGGAACGATACTTACTACTCGTGGAATGATGGAAGCTCACGAGTCACAAACCCTACCTCTTGAGTTTACGTAGGCGCTGCATATCTTAAGATTCGTTTCGTATCGAACTAGGGAAGAAACAAGACATCACGGTGAACTTTTGCTGAACATTCAAAACCTAATGCTTCATACCTTGAACTCTATGAGAAGAAGCCTTGGCTCAAATTTATCCACTCAGATCTCAAGTTGATGAGTGCCTCCATGTTATTGGTTTCAAATTTGGCTATAGGAAGCCATTGAAATCTCAAATTTGGTTACAAGTATCCATTGAAATCTCAAGTTGATGATTGTCTCTATCTTTCTTACCAGTTGGGTGTGCATATTTCCAATTCATTGTAACTTCCCATAAAAAAAGCAAATTCCATCCAAAATCCTCTATCATCATAACAATTTATATTTTTAAATTCCTTTTTCTTTTATTACATTAAACTCACGTGTGTTTTACACACCACAGTGTTGAATTGAAATGCACATTGTACAATCAATCACAAAAATCCATGTGGCCTACTATATTCAGGCAAGGGAGGAACCCTCCACTTATTCACATACAAGCACATTTTGTGAGGAAATGTTCCGACCCCCCCTCCCCCACCCATGCGTCAATTTTCAGCTTCCTTTAGCATAGTGCAACCACGTGGAGGCTTCGCATATCCAATTTCAAACTTTATATGCATCGATGTTCAGTTCTAAATTGTGTTACGACATCCCTCATGTTTCACATGAGGCGGTGGTACTAAAACAAAATCAATTAGTGTTCCACCCTTTATGTGATTGGGAGGGTGGTCGAACTCACCACTTTCTCCTATCTCCAAGTGGAATTTGAACTATTGTTATGTTTCTTCTACCCCCAATATGTGAAACCACCATTGGATACTACAACCAATAAAATTTCGTCTTTCACCATTCACATAAGATAGTGGCACACACAAATCATGTGTGTAGTGTTCCATCTACGTGTGTGAATAAGAGAAGGGCCGAACTAAAAACTCAAGCATCTTTCCATCTAGACCACTAGCTTTTTTTGGGATTTGTTGAGCCAATCAAAGTCAAAATGGTCAAAGCCAAACTTTAAGTCAAAGCGGTCAAAGTCAAGTTGGTCAAGGTGCACAGGCAGCACACAATCAATTTAATCACAATGGATATGATTTTGCAAAAAGTTGGATGTAGGTTGCAAATTGTCTTTCTATAAAGCTTTCAAGCGTTTTAAAGTGTTTGGAAGGTTTAGGTGAACCCTCCCTTAGGCACACATATTGAAGAATGAAAGTAAAAGTGAAGTCATGTGAAGAGGAAGCGATATGCAAAAGTGTATGTATGGCCCCCCATTTAAAATTTTGTTTTTCTCCTAAATTCACTACAGACAAAAAAGGGAGTCATTGGCTGTACACATTTTTAGACGTTCTTGGGACATCAAAGTGAGCACCAAGATAAACTATCAGTTAGGAGCAATGTACATAAGTGAGTTGACAGACAAAGCAAGAGCATTATTCTTGGAAGGAGACTAAGCAAGTGAGAGCATAGTTGACGCTAGGACACTTCTTGGAGCTCCCAACATGCTCCTCCTTCTTGTGTGTCCACTTCTTTGATGCGTTCTCATGCCTTGTGCTTGACCTTGAATGCCAACACTCCCCCCCTCCTCTCGAGTCTGTCGGAGTGGGTGTTCCATGTAGTGCTTTGAGAGGTAGTGTCCATCATGTATCCATAAGAGCAGTTTGTCTTCCAAATGCAGCGGGGTCTGTTGTCCTATTGCTAGTTGCTCAAAAGAGGTTGTAAATGTTGATGTTGAGCAGTTGTGAGTTGTGAATTGCTTCCTAGCTATTGATGTTGTAAACTTGATGTCCTTTAGATTTTTCAAACATGCTTTTATAGTTTGCATGCCAAGTACCCATTACACATAATGGATGATGGGTAATTGCATTAGTGCATGAGTTGAAGAAAATATGTGCCTTGTGCACAACCTTGTAATGTGGCCCTATGCATGCTTACTTGGGGAATGCATGTTAAGAAATATGGTGTAACAAGTTTGGTCTTGAGCTAAGTCTGGTGAATGGCGGATTGATGTTCATCTCTTCGTGTTATACTCCCATCATGTGGATTGACCATGGGCTTGTCCTTCATTGTTGATGGATGTCCTAGTTGATGATTCACTGATGAGATTCTTCGAGTGCATGGTCCTATTCCTGCTTTTTCTTTTTTTCTTCTTTTTTTTGTTTCTCTCATCTCTTTTTTTTTTGAGAGGAGCAATGTCACAAAACAAGAAGAAAGATGTTAGTATCAATAAAATAATTTACATATGTCCAATGTGTCTCATGTGCCTGGGATTCTCAACTTTGTCTATGCACAGCCATGTAACAGGGCCCTATATTAATGCATACTTTGGAAATGCATGACTTGAATGGTGCAAAAGACAAGGTTATGCCAAAGGCACATGGTTGTTGCACATCGAGGCTTCTCATGTTACTTGCAGATGTTGATCCAATCTTTTTTTGGAGGTATCCCTTGGATCTCGATCATTCCTATTTATAGGGATCCATTTTAGAAAGATGTTTAGCCACTAATTGATCACTTCTCGCCTCTTCATCTTTGGATGGTTTTTCAAATTTTGTGTCCCTCGTGGTTCGCTCTTTGGTTCTAGGGGGGCTACTCATGCTTTTGGCTTTCAAACCCATACCATTTTTTATTGTCTTCTTACTATGGTTGAAGTTGTGAATTGACCTGCTTTTGGTCTCTGTGCTAGGTTACGATCCTTGCTTCTCCTTGGCTTCGTTGTTGAGACTTTTCTTATGTGGGAAAGCATAGATTTTTATGGATGTACAAGTTCCTTGGGTACCCACGATTGTGATCACCCATGTTGAGCAATAGCTAATTTCTTAGGCACCCAAATTTGTACCTTAGTGTGGTCGGCCTTCCTTGATTGCTTCAATACCCAAATTTAAAGTGCTCGTTGAGATAGATATCTTTGTTGTTCTGCTACTTGTTGTCTTGGCTTTCTCCGATGCTTCTCCAGTAATGAATTTGATTGCACTAGTGTGATTGGTTGCTCTCCCTTTCGTACCCAGATCTCCTTCATGCTCAAAACTACTTTCTTCTTGAAATTTGTTTGTCTAGTTGATACAGCAACGGTCTTTTACTATTTCTCTTGCCTCTATGGTTGAACTGCTACAGATGGCTGAGACTTCGTAAAAGAAGGAAGTTTTAATGGGTCTTCGACTCTTTTGTTGGAGGCAGCATCCTTCTGCATCATAGAGCTTTGGACACATACAACATCTTTTTCTCAGAGATTAGTCTGAGAAGAACTAAGAGAATGGGTGATACCTGGATTTTTTATCATGCAATTCTCTAATTCTATTGTAATGCATTGGTCATTTAACCATACTTGGAGAAGTCCACTTCGTAGGTTTAATTTGACTGCATGGTCATAAATCTAATCTTGTCCCAAAACAAGTGGTTCTATAAGGTCCTCATACTGACATACTAGCATTTTGACTTTCATTGGGACATCTTGAAGGTAGATGGGAAGCTCCACCTTGCCCAAACAAGGGGTTTCCACACCTCCCAATCCTATGAGATAGGCTTCTATGGACTTGATATTCAATTGTAGATCATGGCACTATGAGAATCTAACTGCACTAGTCGCTCGCACAATCCTTACACTCTTTCCACCTCTAGTCACAAAGGGATTATCGAGAAGCAAGTACACTCGATGTTTGGCACATGGCCATATGATATCTTGGGGCATTGGGATTGACATCGAGACCTTCTTGCCTTAACTTATTTCGCCTAATGCGCTCTCTGGCCTCGGCCTATGCCTCTTCTCTAACCCCTAACTCTTCTTCTTTTTGCTTCTTTGCAGTGTTGAGTCTCCTTAGCATATCCTCTGTAAGAGGTTCTTGATATAGCTTGACTCGACATCCACTAATATAGCTTGGCAGGATGTCACCTTCTAGAGTGACCAATTGAACCGCACCTCTAGTGGAAATTCTATTAATGATCATGGGTCCATATCCTCGTTTTTCCAATTTATGGGCATGTTGCTTTAGTGTATAAACCAACACTAGATCTCCCTCTTTCAATCCTTTATCCTTGATGTGTGCATCAAAGTAAGCCTTTTGTCTTTTCTTTGTAGCATAGATGCCTGCTGCTACTCGTAGTGTGGTCTCACCTAAGCATTCTAGATCAAAGATCCTAGAGGACAACTCGTGTCCATTCCACTCATGCTCTTGTGCTACTTTTAAAGTTGGGATTAGAAAGTCCAATGGTAGCACAACATTATTTCCGAAGACCATCTGAAATGGGGTGGCATTGAGTACTATTTTGTAGGCAACTCGATAAGCCCAAATAGCATGATGAAGTTGTTTATCCCAATCAGAGTGTTTATTACTTACCAATTTTGTCAATACATTACATTGGATCTTATTTGTGCTCTCGGCTTGTCCGTTAGCTTGTGGATGATAGCGAGCAGACTTCTTATGTATCACCATGAGTTCTTGGAGAAGGTTTTCAATGGCTTTGTTTAAGAAGTGCATACCTCTATCACTCACTAATAGTGAACACATTCTCGAATAAGAACTTAGTCGTCGTTTGAGCATCATTCTTTGTCATGGCTTTTGCTTCTACCCACTTTGTAAGGTAATCTGTGGCTAGGAACAAATGTGCCATCACTCTCGGTAGATAAATCTTATAAAGCTCAATGAAGTATCCTTGACATATACCGGCATGACCACTATACATGTCAGAGAAACAAAAAACTGGTACGTGTCATCCTGGATAATCACATGTTGAGCTTGATATCTCAACACTCCCCCTCAAGCTCAATGTCATATCCTGTAATCCAAGCATCTCTCGAAACTTCTTCAACTTCTCAGCTCCAAGTGCTTTGGTGAAAATATTAGCAACCTGCTCATCTGTTCTCACATAAACAAGATCAATATCACCTGCTAATACCTTCTCTCTGATGAAGTGATAATGTACCTCGATATGCTTTGTTCTTGGTGGAGTTAGATGTCTGAGGAAGCACGCGAACAGCACAAGGAAGAAGAAGCTTGGAGCACAACACACAAGACTGAATGTATTACTATAGAATGTACAAAGATAAGTAGCCCATTAGGGCAATAAGTGTATATACAAGCCAAGGCAAAAAACCTCCTAAAGAGGGCAAAAGGTGCCTTGGCCGTCCTAGAGTGTTCACACACATCACTACCTAAATATATCAACAAATCCCCCCTGGGAGTGATGTGGTGAACAAGGATCTAGCACTCATGTATAAGGAAGTGCCAAGCTATGTGGAAATCACTCCACGAAAGGAAGTAAGCCCAAAGCTTTGCGGAAAGCTTCAAACTTCTCCCTAGGCAGAGCCTTCGTGAAAAGGTCTGCAATCTTCTCCTGTGTGACCTATTCTTCCGTTCAGCAACTCCATTCTGTTGAGGTGTACACGGCACGGTACACTGGTGTTTTATCCCACGTTCAGCCAGAAATGCATTAAAATCAAAAGACATATATTCCCCCCCTCAATCAAAATGGAGGGTGCCCATTTTACATGCTGACAGATTTTCAGCCAAAACCAGAAATTATTTGAAGCACAAAAACACTTCAGACTTTGCTTTCAATGGATATACCCATGCATGCCTGGAAAAATCATCAATGAAAGTCATGAAGTAAAGATAGTTTCCAAAAGAAGGTGTCTGCATAGGACCACAGACATCACTATGTACAAGCTACAATTTCTGCATAGCCCGAACTGAACCATCTTTTGGAAAGGAGGAACGCTGCATTTTGCCCAAAATACAGCCTTCACATACATGTTTTCTAGGTGCCTCAAGCTTGGGCAAAGAAGACACCATATCAGATTTTTGTAGGTGTAGCAAACTAGCAAAATTCAGATTACCAAAGCGTGCATGCCAAAGCTTTGCATCTGAGATAGCCTGAGAATCATGAACTGCACATGCCGAATCATTCATAGATCTTTCATAGTCTATGAGCTTATACAGCCCATGACATAAAATGCCAGAAGCAATAATAACATCGCCATTTCACAAATCATGAACTGTACATCTGTCATCAACAAATTTCACAACCAAGCCAATCTTGGCTAATGCAGAAACGGATAACAGATTCTTCTTGATTCCTGACACAAATAAAGCATCTGACAAGGTGAAAGAACTACCATCAATAGTAGTCAGAATGATCTTATCAACTCCCATAACAGGATAAGAGGAGTTGTTGGCGCATGTGACAGTATTCCCTGTAGGGGCAGGCTCGAGTGTAGAGAAGAAACTGCGCTGCAAGGTAATATGTTTGGTCGCCCCACTGTCAAAGTACCAAAGATGGGTACATTGACATGCACTGCTCATGAGAAGATGGGTCAAAACTGCAAACAATAGTAAACGCCCATTCTTCTTCCTGCACAAGATTAGCAGACTCTGTTTTTGGTGTAGAGGCTTCTGCAACAACCATTCCAGCCTCTTTCTTCTTTGCCTCTTTTGCAGCCAGTTATGGACAGTTCTTTATGATGTGATCATTCCCTTTATAGTACTTACAAAATAATTTCTGCTTTTCTGATTTTTTCTCATCTTTGTCTTGGTTCTTCGAATGTGCAGCATTTGCAGATTTCTGCTTACTAATAGAAGAGCTCCATTTTCCTTTGCCCTTCTGACTAGCCAAGAAAGCTTGATCTGCAACATGCATAATGGATCTGTTCTGCCTGGACTGATCTTCCTACAACAGAATAGAGACTAACTCCTCAAATGACAATGCATTTGGATTGCCTTTCATCATCAACCGAAGAGTAGAAGTAAAACTCTGATATGAATCAGGAGACCATTCAGAACGGTCTGCACAAGTGAGCTATCTGGTATAACCTCATCAGTAGAAATCAACTGTTCCTTCAAGTCTTTGATCTTTGTTAGGAAACTGTCCATAGAATCACCTTCATTCATGTGCTCACTCTCCAACTGTTTTCAGAGGTAAGCAACACGAGCCTCATTCCTAGCCTGGTACAATATGGTAAGTGTATCCCAAGCATCCTTTGCTGTTTTGCAAGAGCGAATGTGAGGAATAATAGCACGTTTGACAGACAAAGCTATCAATGCATGTGCTTGAGCATCTTTGCCATCCCAACGAATTTGCTCTGCAGTAGGTGCAACAGAAACAGAAGCACGAACAGGAATCTGCAGAATATCATCTTCGACACCATCTCCGTCAGCTTCAGCACCTATATTTGCAGTACCTGTAGTCGCAGGTGTAATAGGACGTCTTTCAACACCCTGCACAATGTTCCACAATCCTTTTGCAACCAATACATGTCGCATGATATAAGCCCATAATGGGTAGTTGGTACCATCCAACTTATCCTCAACAGGCAACATATGGAATACATCACTGCTTTTAGCCATGGCCAGTGACTAAAATACCTTGATGCAGAAAATTGATTGTATCTCAAAAAGTTGAACAGAACTGCCCAGAAGAGTTATGCTAACCCTGTAGCAGACTTCGAGACGCTTATACTGGCGAATCGAAACAGGTATATACCTTTTGTTGATATATTTAGGTAGTGATATGTGTGAACACTCTAGGACCGCCGGGGCACTTTTTTCCCTCTTTAGGAGGTTTTTTTCCCCCGGCTTGTATATACGCATGTTGCCCTAATGGGCTACTTATCTTTGTACATTCACTAGTAATACATTCAGAATTGTGTGTTTGTGCTCCAAGCTTCTTCTTCTTCCTTATGCTGTTCGCATGCTTCCGCACACGTCTATCTCCAACAATTGGTATCAGAGCAGGTCGTCGCTTCTTCTAGGGCGCCGTCGACACTCCTCCGTTTGCAGTCTCAGATTCGCACGAGATTCGCCGAAATCGCGATCTGAGCTCGTTTCGGCCTCCGAACGCACTATCGCAATGCTTGTGCGGGCTATTTCGTCCTTTTGTGCCAAAGGTATATACCAGTTTCTGTTCGCCAGTTTAAGCGTCTCGAAGTCTGCTACAGGTCTAGGAGAACTCGTCTAGGCAGTTCCATTCAACTTTTTGAGATGCAGTCAATTTTCTGCATCAAGGTATTTTAGTCACCGGCCATGGCTGAAAGCAGTGATATATTCCGTATGTTGGCTGTTGAGGATAAGTTGGATGGTACCAACTACCCATTATGGGCTTATATGATGCGACATGTACTGGTTGCAAAAGGATTATGGAACATTGTGCAGGGTGTTGAAAGACGTCCTGTTACACCTGTAACGACAGGTACTACAAATACAGGTGTTGGAGCTGATGAAGATGGTGTCGAAGATGATATTCCGCAGATTCTTGTTCATGCTGCTGTTTCTGTTGCACCTACTGTAGAGCAGATTTGTTGGGATGGCAGAGATGCCCAGGCACATGCATTGATAGCTTTGTCTGTCAAACATGCCATTATTCCTCACATTCGCTCTTGCAGAACAGCAAAGGATGCTTGGGATACACTTACCACTTTGTACCAGGCTAGGAATGAGGCTCGTGTTGCTTACCTCCGAAAACAGTTGGAGAGTGAGCACATGAATGAAGGTGATTCTATGGACAGTTTTCTTACATAGATCAAAGACCTGAAGGAACAATTGATTTCTGCTGATGAGGTTATACCAGATAGCTCACTTGTGCAGACCATTCTGAATGGTCTTCCTGATTCATATAAGAGTTTTGCCTCTACTCTTCGGTTGATGATGAAAGGCAATCCGAATGCCTTGTCATTTGAGGAATTAGTCTCTGTTCTGTTGCAGGAAGATCAGTCCAGGCAGAACATGTCCATTATGCGTGTTGCAGATCAAGCTTTCCTGGCTAGTCAGATGGGCAAAGGAAAATGGAGCTCTTCTACTAGTAAGCAGAAATTTGCAAATGCTGCACAATCGAAGAACCAGGATAAAGATGAGAAGAAATCAGAAAAACAGAAATTGTTCTGCAAGTACTGTAAAGGAAATGATCATATTATAAAGAACTGTCCAAAACTGGCTGCTAAAGAGGCAAAGAAGAAAGAGGCTGGAATGGTTGTTGCAGAGGCCTATACACCAAAAACAGAGTCTGCAAATCTTGTGCAGGAAGAAGAATGGGCGTTTACTACTGTCTGCAGTTTTGACCCATCTTCTCATGATCAGTGCATGTCTGCAGTAGACTCAGATGTTTGGTACTAAACTTGTTATGTAACTTGCACATAAGGTGGTCAGGGAGTCTCAGTTGATGCTGTGGAGCAGATGAGATGTCAAGAGAAGTTTAGAGATGAGGGAGCGAGGGAGGGGGTGTGTTTGTTTCTAAACTTGGTATGCAACTTGCACTTAAGGTGGTCAGGGAGTCTCAGTTGATGTTGTGGAGCAGATGAGATGTCAGGAGAAGTTTAGATTAGACATTTTTGCACAAGCTGGAGCAAGACCGTGAAATCAATACTTCGAATGAATTCGCAGGACGTTTTATGAAAACTTATTATGTTAACTAGCTCCTTGTGTAAGAAGTGTTTGGGTGTTTTATAATCTTAATCTCAGTTTCTCAGACATTGGGCTGGAGGTGTTGAAGGTTTGAGAAGCTATATGGTTCAACGGGATACTCAGTCATATATCAGATGAACTCAAAGTGGACTAAGATCAACTTAATATTGGGTTTAGGTCATGGGATTGCACATACAACTTGTTGGGCTGCTCATATATGTAGATTTATGAGGACTACAAAGCTTAACTCGAGTATAATCACATACACTACTCTTGGCTTCATGGAGCTATGTTGACATTGTCTTGTTGCTTCTATTTAGGTAGAGCTCATTCAAATAGCATCGGCTCAATTTAGTTTCATATATGGAGAAGTTTGGTGGATTGAAAGCCTTTGGTTCAGCTCATGTATACCAGCTTGATTTTTCCAACTTGAACTCTTTAGCCTCATTAGGGTTCATGTCAGTTTGTATTGAGTTCTTTTATGATTCTGGAGGAGACTTATAAATAAGGAAAAAGAGAATCTACATCTCATGTAACTTTTTACACATGTAGGTCATTGACTTAAGTCATTATTTTGTATGTTTTTCAATTTCTTGTCATTCGTGTAGACATGCTAATAGGTGCCTGGCATGGTTTCTGAAGCTTTTAGGCGCATTATGAATACATGATGTTGACCTAGGTCCACATCATTGACGTGCATTATCAATATAATATTCTAGCATTATGAAGTATAAGTAACCCTATGACCCCTTGATATCATTTTGATGTATCTTAATTTTTAATTGTCCATGAAGAGATGAACTGCCAGCCAATCAAATATTTTCGTACCAGCCATACATGAGCAAAGATAGAATGAATGAATTTCGTAAAGAAAGAGAACCATTTATACATGAGCAAATCACGTATTATGTTGCATCGAAGCTTGCTGCATATGTTTCCTTGTCCACCCAAACCATGTCTCTAGATCATTCCACATGAGCATAAAGCTTGGTCAAATTAAATTAAGCTATGAAGACTCCAAAACATAGTCAAATAGGCAAAGAAAAGTCGATTATAAACTAAACGAATTTAAAAGAGTGACAAGCTTGGAGAAAAGAACTGACATGCAAAGTGAATGTTGGTGTCGGTAGAAAACTAAAGAAGATAAAGATTAGAGCAATGCATGAAGATGATGATGAAACTTGAATCCAACAAGGGAAGTAATAAAAGCAGCATGTACTCGAGGAGGCACCATGATTGGAAGGATTGAGATTGTGGGATTGTGTGAAGTGTCCATGGAAAAGAATGTTTCATCCATAATTTTATGTTTATTTACTTACAATTTTATTTCCTTCTATTTTGGTGGAGGAACATTCATTATATCTATCTTGGTGGAGGAACATTCATTACATATTGTTCATCTATGCAGTCCATGCAAAAAGTATCTCCTATTCACCTCCATGAATTTACACATGCATATGTTGTGTGCACTAAAAAGAATGTGCTTTGAAAGATATATCTGAATTTTACAAGCGTTTCTAGTTCTATAGGCCTATATTGTGAGTTTCCATTATTTTGTATCTGCTTTTAGTTTTTTCACTTGTATGGAATGCCATAATGTTCCTATGTACATATGAAGAACTAGTGAGTTTATTTGGAGAGAAATGGGATATTCTTCAAGTGTTTCGAAAGGAGTTGGCATCATTGCGAAAATGGTGATATAGGCATAGGAAGTTGTGACTCAAAACCTCGTACTTCTATGTACATTGATTACTCTCGTTTTTGGAGGTGTGAAGCTAGCTAGTGGGTGTCCTTATAGATTGTTTGAGGGTCCTTTATCTATCTTAAAATTAGGCTAGGTTACCTAGAAATGAAGTGAAGAGAATTACATAATCGACATTGGACTAACGAACATGGGAGAAAATATTCTTCTAATGAGTTGATGGGTTGCACAAGTGAAAATAGAAAACCACTAGTAGATGCTTCTTATTGCTCCATGTAATAATAACACTCCCAACTGAAAATAGAAAACCACTAGTAGATCCATGTAACAATAGAAAACCACTAGTAGATGCTTCTTATTGCTCCATGTAACAATACCACTAGTAGATCTCTTATATGAAACACTACCCACCTAATTCGCTTCGGTGTATCCATGAATGTGCAATTCTACACTAGCTTCATAAAGGATGCATAATCCAGAGTAACACTCACATAATGTAGAGTGTCTCAAAACATCTAAATGTGGTTTCATAGGAACATACATAAACTGATTTTGAAGTCCCATACTGTAGCTTAGATCTTGTCTTGTCCATAGATGGATCAAACTTTTCAGAATCCTCCTGTACATAGTAGCATTTTCCAAGTCTTAATATGAAGTACCATCCAACTTCAAGTTCTGATCCAATGGCATACAAACTTGCTTACAATAAAACATACCTTACGTTTTTAGAAACATCTAAATGTGGTTTTGTAGGAACATACATAAACTGATTTTGAAGTCCCATACTGTAGCTTAGATCTTGTCTTGTCCATAGATGGATCAAACTTTTCAGAATCCTCCTGTACATAGTAGCATTTTTCAAGTCTTAATATGAAGTACCATCCAACTTCAAGTTCTGATCCAATGGCATACAAATTCGCTTACAATAAAACATACCTTACGTTTTTAGCATCCTTGAAGAATATTGCTTGTGGAAATGATATACTTGTTTTGTATGTATAAATTCAATGACAAAAAAGTAGCATAACATACCAACATCTTTCATGTTGAATTCTTGCATAAGAGTTGCTTTGCCTTTTTGATACTTTCTTAGTTATCACCACTATAATCATGTCATCAACATAAATGACCACAATTGTGATGCCATCATGGACCTTCTTTGCATATAATGAGTGATCTACATCACACATAGAAAATCCAAGTGAAGTTAAAGAATCAACAATCCCAAGTATGAGGAGCTTGTTTAAGCCCATACAAAGCCTTCTTCAACTTGAAAATATATCCATGATGCTTTGAGTATTCTTCTTGCAACTCATCAAATAAGAAATCATTCTTCACATCCATCTAATGCGAACTCCATCCTTTTTACTATAGCCAATGCAACAAATGCTCAATAGCCATTTTAGCTATAGGGCTGAATGTTTCCTTATAATGAATGCCATATGTTTGTGCGTAACCTTTTGTTGCTAACTATGCTTCATGCTTGCTTATGGTACCATCACCATTATGCATTACCTCGTAAATGCATTTGCAACCTATAGGTTCCTTTCCTTCTCGAAATGGAACTAGATTCCATGTTTCATTTCCATAAAGTGCAGCCATCTCCTCATTCATAGCTTTCTCCGAATCTACATTTTCAATTGCACCATCAAAACAAGAGGGTTAGACATTCCTTAATCATGTAAGCACAATGATAAGATATGTAGCTTTATATGTTAACCGCTCCACTAGATTTTGCATCCTTCTAGATCTTCTTGGTCCTAGATCACTTATATTGCTTGTATCATTAACATGGATCTTTCTTATGCTTGGGGTCTTCAAAGAGGGAAATCTAGGCTCCTCATCAGGACTATTTTCTAAGCCACTTGATTGGCCATCAATATCTTCAAAATCTACATATGTTTTGGTAAAAATTTTTTTCTTTACCTTTCTTGGATGTTGTTGATCACTTTTTTGGACTAGAATGTCAATGAAATCTTCCACTCAATAGGTTTGAGCTAGAAGTATTGTTTGGTGACACATCTTTTCCAATTAAGAATTGAGATTCTACTCTTGATTTTTCAGCATTTCCTTTGTCATTTGAGTCAACATTAAGTGGGTTTGGAACATAAAAGCTTGCTCTTTCATGAAGCACCACGTCTCTTCTTAATTTGTGATGTGGGATGGTGATTGTGGTAGTCTTGGATCCATTTTGTTCCTTCTCAGGACATTTGATTGGCATATGATCATGATCTCCTCAATAAAAGCATAAGCCATTATCTTTCCTTTGTTTTCTTTCCTTTGGTGTAAGTCATTTGACCTTGATGTTATCCAAGTGCACAGGCACTCATTGGATTCTTCTAGGATATACTATATGTTAGTTATTTTTGGAAGTTTGGTTTGTGATTCATAATATGTAATGTTATTTCTCACTCTATCCTTGGGCATTAACATAGGTGTAAATGATGGCAAGTACAAATAGAACTTAACAAATGAGCCACCACTCTTAAAAAGAATTTGCACCAAACTTTGACATGGAGGGTTGGGGGGTTACAAGAGCCCTTTGAATACATTGAAACATTGGCGGGCTTAGAGTAGCATCCCGAAAAACATTTCCCTCAAAATTGTACACATTGTAGCCATTGAAGCAAATAGAACTTAACGAATGAGCCACCACCCTTGGAAAGAATTTGCACCAAACTTTGACATGGAGGGTTGGGGGGTTACAAGAGCCCTTTGAATACATTGAAACATAGAAGACATTTCCCTCAAAATTGTACACATTGTAGCCATTGAAGCAAATAGAACTTAACAAATGAGCCACCACCCTTGGAAAGAATTTGCACAAAACTTTGACATGGAGGGTTGGGGGGTTACAAGAGCCCTTTGAATACATTGAAACATTGGTGGGCTTAGAGTAGCATCCCGAAACACACACACACACACACACACACACACACAATGGACTCTTCTCATATTTCTAGGAGTTAAAAAAATGGGTGGCACTTAGTTCCAATAGAGCCATAGGTGAGGGTTAAAATGCTTTGGAGAGTATGGAAATAACGCTTGGATTAAGGAGTACAAAGATGAGAAAGGAGTGCGAATATATTTGTGACTATGAGGATCAAAGTATCCTTACAAAATAACTGAAGATTGGGAATCTTGCCAAATATCAAAAGTGGGTATGAGAGAGAGTTCTACAACCAATATACTTGTGGAACTAGAACCTTGATTATAAAAGTGAAGTTACACTTTTCAAGAATGCTTTGATAAAAATGAGGTTCTTAATATCAATGCTTCTTTAATCGAATCGATAATGTTAAGGAAGAGAAAACTATCGACCAAATACTCCCAATGGGGCAGAGCTTGTTTGTTAATCTAGAAGGATGTGTATGAAGGGGCTACATTGACATCATGAATGATGTCAAGGTACCAAGCATAAAAAAAGAAACGAATTGAATATATCACATGGCTCGGGAGACAATGTTTTTGAAATTCATGGATCTCTCTTATTGTTACAATGCCAGCAGTATCATCCATGCCAGAGGGCTTGTTGACTAGTAAGGCAACAATATCATCCATGTGCATGTAGCTAGAGAGTGATGATCTTTTTGTCTCTCTCTCTCTCTCATGCATTTTTTCATGACCTTTTCTGTGCACACACAGTAGTGTACTTGAAATGGTTAAGAGGTGTAGATCGTTGAAGCCTAAGAATGTCACAAATATGATCCAAGAGTAGAGAAGTCCACTCCTCTAGCAATGATGATGGATTGGACCCACTAATTACATATCATCATCCTTATCGGATGGTGGGTGCATTATCCTATCAAGCTGATACAAAAATTAATAAAAAATGTTTGTAGGCTAGTAAACAATGATTTCAGCTTCATTTTGGAGGTCTTCTTTGGAGCATTCCAGAATAACCCCATTTTTCTTTAAAGGTTGCTTTTGCCACTTTAGCATCCACATAATCTAAAGTAATTGTTTCGCACTCGTGGCCTCTGCTAGTTGAGAAGTAAGATCAAATATTTGCTCCTCTTCCTGAACTAGAATTATATCTTTGGATTTTGCCAATTTCTATAATGCAATTCGCACCTTCCAATGCTTTGAAATTTGTACTTCTTTATCAACTAAGATCTACATTTTATCTGCAATTACCCACTTGTCATCTTGTAAATGAATTTCTTCTATGCCTTTAAGTTTGGCAATAGAAACTTGTAGGTTATGGATTAGTGATACTCTTTGGGTTGTTAGATTTTCCTTCTCTGTGAGCAGTCAAGCTGCTTGGTTATGTAGCATATCCTTATGAGTTTTAATATTTCATAATCAATCCTAAACAACTCGCAATTGTTCATCCAAAATGGT
The DNA here is from genome assembly GCA_020310875.1 of Ceratopteris richardii. Lineage (NCBI taxonomy): Eukaryota > Viridiplantae > Streptophyta > Polypodiopsida > Polypodiales > Pteridaceae > Ceratopteris > Ceratopteris richardii. The sequence goes on along the minus strand of CM035437.1, from coordinate 66,862,817 downwards.
ATGCTCCTCTTCACTTTCTTCTAGCTTGGCTTCTAAATCCAGAACCGCATCCTTCATCGATTGGACTTATTCATTAGAAACAATAGAGCTTTTGGTTAAACTATCTTGGGGCTCTAAATTTTATTGCGCCAATCTTGCAATCTCGGATTGCAACTTGTGCATTTGTGCATCATCTCTATGTGTTGTGATTTTTTCCTTTTCAATTTATACAGAGCAAAGTGTCAACAATCGGGACACACTAGCCATAGTGGGTGAAGTGATTTGATAGTCTTTCATAAAACCAGGGTATATATATGAAGAAGATACAATTAAAGGTAATTTTACTTGTCTTGTAGGAAGGTCACCTTGGACACCTCTACAAGCTATCCTACTATCGGAAAGGGTCCTGACGGAATCAATATATTAGAAAATATACCTATTTTGGAGTCCAATATCTGTGCCTTTTTGGACACTCGATAGATCCAACATACTTGCTTCTTGAATTTTTCGAAGAAGAAACTTCTCTTGCTTCGACACCAAAAGTGAGTACATGGTTTGGGACACTCCATATTTTTTGATCTGCAAGTTGAGTGCCAAGGTTTCCAAACTAACTCCGAGCTTCCATGGCAAAGTATCTAGGAGTCATGCATACTTATACTCATTAGAGCATGGCTTGCCAAACATGTGCTCCATCTCTTCAAGACACACTAACACTGTTGAAGCTGTAATTCCATCATTGCTTAATCTTAATTATTGTGCAATATAAGAATCATTGAGATGAACAATCGACTCCTGATTGATGATCATGGTGAAGAATGCAAGGTACTCCCTATCTCATTATATCTGCTCATTCATCTTTGCCAAGAAAGTTAGCACCATGGGATGCACCATCAACTGCTGCAAGTGGATGATGGTGTACTCCACTAGATCTCGTGCATAACCATTCCAAACATGGCTTGAGGTAGTCTATAGGGTATTTGTAGCATGTGCAGATATGTTAACTTTAGCTAGTTGGGGATTACTATGGCCATCCTCACATCAAACAATAACAACAATTAATGAGTTGAGAGTGCTATGACAATGTTTGCTTACGCTTATTAAACAATTGATCATGAAGAAAAGCTAAGTGATAATCTCGAGCCGTGGGTAGGATACCATATCTACAATCAAAGTTAGTGGCAGTCTCTTAAGCTACCACTCATATTGCATGAACTTGTTGTCGTCGTGAGGTAGACTGAGCCATCATGGTTGTCATTGATTGACTAAAATCTTTTGCATGCAAAATTAATACAAGTTTTTTTTTTGGAAAGGACCCTGTAGGCCCATTATCTAGAAGTATGGTATGGCCAAAGTTTGGACCCATTAATCGGATTCCAGAGAAGTTAATTGCTCAATGTGGCCAACCAAAATGTGGACCACTTTTGGAATGAATCCAAAAAGGATCCGTGCATTGGAATTTAAATTTACCTAATGTCACTTCATTTAGGAATGGATGAACAAGACAAGATCTCTGCACCAAAAAATAAGAGTTTCCACATGTTGATCATGCCACTGACTTTGATGATACTGAATTCTTGCATGAGGATGAAACACCGTCGATGCTCTTCCAAACATCGAATGGCCTGAAGATGATAAATAAAAGATTCCTATAGAACAAAGCATTCTTGTATTGTAATACAGAGACTAGCAACTGCAAATTCCATAGAAGGAATGGCTTCTAATCCATAAACCAACTTAAAGGGAGTAAATCCAATAGAAACTTTATAAGAAGTACGTAAAGCCCACAAGATGGTAGGAAGATACTACTCCCATTTATGCGGATGCTCTAAAAGCATTTTGAGAAGCATAAGTAAAAGAACTTTGTTATTACTTTCCACTAATCCATTAGCCCATGGGTAATGAGGAGTAATAAATTCATATTCAATGCGATTGTACTCATACATGTCACAAATTCTAAAGGGAGGCCAAAACAAGGGAATTTGAAATTAATTCCAAAGGGAGCCAAAATGAGGGAATAAGTAATGAGTAAGAATAGTCAAGACTGTATGCAGTAGCATGTTGGAAAGCCTAAGGCTTGCCCCATCATGTACTATAAGCTATATAGGTCAAAATAAATGTATTATCAGAATGAGCAGTGGGGGCCAAATGGGACTGATGGAAGGGAACCCATGCATTGTGCAAGGCTCTCTTGTCCGTTGACAAGTGTTGAAGGAGATGGTGGATAGTCTTTAGAGATGGTGTTGCTAAAACCTGCTTCACACCAGCCAAGAGCAAGTGATGGAGAGTTCAGTAGACCTCTTTAGCTTGCTAATCATCACAAACAGTCACCTATATTCTTTGGAACATGATCCACTAATCACTGGATAAAAAAAAATGAGTAGGAAATTAATCCAAGGTCATAGAATTGCTATTTTAGTCTATACACATGTTCAGTATAATGAACAATGGTTTGAGCCTACTAGCAATTAGCCTAATTCCTTTTGATGGTGTCTAATTAACTTAGATAGCTACCAATCATGAGTGATTTCAATAAAAAAGATGAACTACATGTTGAGTATGATGTTTAGAAAATCATAGGACTTCCCTGACATTTTTGGGATGCATCAGAGTATAGACTAGAGAGTAAAGATGTGATGATATCTCATGATTGAGAGAACCAATGATAGTGCAATTTTGTAGGTATAAACTAGACAGTACACTGGATCTATGATGCTTTAAATCACAAAAAATGACTGAGAACAAGCTCTGAGAAAATCACCATATTGATGTAATCATATCAGAGTGAGCTTATGATTGAGTTCCATGGGTGTACCTACAATTTTGGTGTTTTCCATATTGAATTTTCTCAACATATCATGAATATACTTTCTCTGAGTAATGAACACACCAAAATATGTATACATAAGTTCTAAGCCAAGAAAGTATGTTAACAAACCAAGATCATTGATTTTAAACTCTTCCATTAGTTGAGCTTTAACCTGCTTTATGCCATTAGCATCATTCCCTTTAATGATAATGTCATCCACATAGACATATGAGTAAATGACTTCTGAGTTTGTCTTCTTTATGAATAAAGAAGAGTTTTCTTTGCTAGCAACAAATCCTTGATCCTACAAATAACTAACAAGCCTATGGTTCTAAGTTCTAGGTGCTTGATCAGCCACATCCTTCATCTTGGTCACATAATCAGCTACACTTTGTTTTGGTTGCTTTTTTAGGGTTGTAAACTCCATCCATAGCTGGTTCTTCCTAGCTCTTGTATTTGATGAGAAGTATGAAGAAAGTAATTCCCAAGTCTCTTGGGAGGTCTTGCAATTCCTAATGTGAGGTATTAAGAAATTAGATATTGAGTTTAATAGATAAGACCTAGCAAGGACATCCTTTACACACCATGTGGTCAGCCTTTCTTGTTCTTCCCTTGTGGGTTGATGTTTGCTCCTGAATGTTGACATCTCTTCATCTTCTGAGATGTATCCATATAGACTTCTTCCTTGGAGGTAGGCTTGCATCCTTACTGACCATGTTGGGTAGTTGCTTTTGTCCAATTTATCAATGAATGATGGAAATCCATCTCCCATCTTGCTTGTTGTTGTTCTCATATCGTTGTTGGAGGAGATGGTGGATAGTTTTCAGAGATAGAGTGGTGTTGCTAAAACCTGCTTCACACCAGCCAAGAGAAAGTGATGGAGAGTGGAGAAGGCCTCTTTAGCTTGCTAATGATCATAAATAATCACTTATGTTCTTTGGAACATGATCCACTAATCAATGGATCAAAGCAGATGAGTAGGAAATTAATCCAAGGTCATAGACTTGCTATTTTAGTCTCTATACCTGTTCAGTATAATGAACAATGCTCTGAGCCTACTAGCAATTAGCCTAATTCTTTTGATGGTGTCTAATTAACTTAGACATATACCAATCATGAGCGATTTCAATAAAAAAGATGAAGTATAAGCTGAGTATGATGTTTAGCAAATCATAGGACTTCCCCAACATTTTCGGGATGCATTAGAGTACAAACTAGAGAGTAAAGATGTGATGACATCTCACGATTGAGAGAACCAATGATAATAAGATTTTGTAGCTATGAAATAGACAGTATACTAAATCTATGATGCTTTAAATCATGACAAATGATCAATCATATAGTGAGAACAAACTTTGAGAAAATCATTGTACTAATGTAATCATAGCAGAGAAGTGAAGTAGACATATAATCAAAATGTATGCATTAGATCACATACAAATACAATGTCATTGGCACTAATCTATTGCACAATGTGAGGGTAATGATTGAGCTATGGGGTGAGCTCTCAAATCACATAGGATCCCTCTCTATTGCTCTCCAAAAGTTGGGCTTATCACAGGAGTCTTTTGATCCATATTTATAGTTGAGTTTGGAGCCAATCTTGAATCAAAATTCAAATGTTCACCTAAAAGTAAATCCTAAACTTTAGGATATATTCTCTCATCAATCATCTACCAAATAAATTGAGGTTTGATGCTTCCTAAGTCCACGTGAAAGTAAGGTACTTTTACAAAGGTAAAAGGTAATAGATTTTACAAAGGATTGATCATATATGACTCGACGAGATATATGCTTATCATGTAAGTATGTGGGCTTGGATTCTCTTGCACCAACAACAAGGATCACACCACACATAATTACAAACATCGTGCTCCATGGTTGGCCACCATAACCCACTTGAAATGATCTTCCAAACTATGATCTCTACTCCCAAATGCCCACTAGTAGGGCCTACATGCACTTAGAGAATGACTACAGACAATTCATGAGGAGATGCACACAAAAGCAAAACACTAATCAAGTCCTTAAGATAGAGTTGGTCCTGAATAGTAGAAAACCATCAGCTACACAAAGCAAGTTTTTTCCTAGTAGTAGACTGTAAATGTGGAGGGGAACCCCAATAGCCAAAAAAGATATCATTTCCTCATACCAAATGGGAGCTCTTAAGCATGGAGTTATTAACCTGAATGACCTAAAATTGCTCTTCATCTGGGAATGAACCATCAATACCCACTGGAGGCTCACCATTATCCAAACAGGATAAAAATAAAATTTCACATGTGAAGAACCAGGTCTATGGAAAACCATCATACTCAAATTCCTACAATAGCAAGACCCACCATGCAAGGCTTCTAAATAAAGAAAATCAGAATGGTCCTCATGAAAAGTAAAATGACGACCCAATAAATAATGCCAAATGTTTTGATAGAATAAATAAGGCCCATGCATCTACATTTAGTGAACAAATAGTTCTGTTCCACATTAATGAGATTCGACCTGCGTAGTACATGGAACAGAACCAGGAAACGACCTTCCTTCTAGATCAAAACCAAGCTAGTAGAAAAATCTAAAGCATCAATAAACACATGGAAGGCATGATTTCAATCTGGTGCTTGAAGTACAGGTCCTTTGGGTAAGAAGAAGTTTAAGCGATTTGAAGACATGATCACATTCGTTAGTCCACTAAAATTTGATCGATTTCACATGATCTAGGCTATTAAGAGGCATGTCAATGTGGGTCAGATAATGCAAATGATGGCCATGCCATCAGATTTGTCCTAAAAAACAAAGAACTCCCTTGGATGATTGCAATGGAGGAGCTTCCAACACCACCTTCACCTTGTCGAGGTCCATAGCAATACCATCTTTAAAAAATTTCAACATTGACCTCAAAGATCCACTTAACGGGGTTGAAACAAAGTTGCACCTTTCAACACTGAGCGAAACCAAGATGTAAGTGTTGCAAATGATCCATTTGATTCCCAAAAAGAGAAAATTCATCGAGAAATACTCACATAAAACTTATTAAATAAGGAGGTGGAGGAGCTTCCAGCACTACCTTCACCTTGTCGAGGCCCACAACAATAGCATCTTTAGAAATAACATGGCCTAGAAACTTTCCACATTTGACCTCAGAGATTGACTTAGCGCGGTTGAGACAAAGTTGAAACTTGTAGCATCGAGCAAAACAGAGATATAAGTGCTACAAATGATCCATTTGATTCCGTGAAACAAAGAATTCATTGAGAAGCACTCACATAAAACTTGTTAATAAGTAGCAAAAATATGATGCATATGATGTTGGAAAGCTCTAGGAGCATTCCAACATCCAAACCACATAATTGTGCAAGCAAAGACACCCCAATTTGTTAAAAAATAAGGGAACATCAATTTCAGCCATCCTAACTTGATTATAATCACTAAATCCATCCAGAAAAGAATGCATTTCCCTCCCAGTCACTTCATCCAACATAGTATCAAAAAAGGGTAATGGAAATGGATCCAGAACGGTAGCGACATTTAATTTGTGATAATCAACACGGATATGCAATTGCTTATTTTTCTTAGGAATGATTACAATAGGTGAAACCCATTATGGATACTCAATAGGGATAATAAATCCTACTCATAGTAGCCAATCTAATTCTTCTTTAGCATGTTTAGCAAAATTCAGATTCCTACGATAGTGCTTCTGAATGACCGGTGAGGCATCGGATCTCAGTTGAATCTTATGTTGGCAAAGGTGAGGATCTAACGCTTGCCTCTCACAATAATCCCACACAAAGACATCCTTAAACTATTTCTAGAGGGAGATTTATTGACTCTGTAATGAAAAAGGTAATTCAACACAAATTTTCACCATATGAGGTTTATCTATAGTTCCTAAATCAACCATCTCAATTTGATCTTCTTGAACATGCACACTAATAGATTCCAACAGATCATCAAATGGGAGGCTAAGATCATGAGTAAGATCATACAAAGGTAATTTCGATTGGACTGCAGTTGACACCAAAGAAGATTGGGATAATACTGAAGGAATGTCCATCATGCCTACTAACCATAACTCCTTTTTATCCTCTAAGAATTAAGATTCTTCATCATCATCCAATCCTTGTAGCATATCAAGAGGTTTTTCCAACATTGTTTTTTGGTCTTTAGGGTAGATTTGTTCATCATCTAGGGTGATCAAATATTTCTTGTGACCTTTGCAAAAAGCTGGAGAACCCCAATCTTGTTGCACTTTCCCATGCCATAACCATGGGTGAACCAAAAGTGGATTATAATATGCCTTTTTTCCTAATAAACCAATGCCCACAAAGGTAATATGGAATGTGGAATCTTGAATTTGAATAGGGAAACCTTTAAGAAGGCCTATTGGTTGGATGCATGATTGGTCTACCATATAGATATAAAAGGGGGTTAGCTGTAATTCCGTCCAACCCAATTTGCTACATACAAATAAAGTTGCAATGTTGAAACAAGATCCACCATCAATTAATACTCATGAAATAGGTTTGGTCTTATACAAAATATTAATCAAAAGAACAACATGATCTACTAATTTATCTTCCATAGTTTCTACTTGATTAATTGGTATGGATGTAGAATCCTATTGTAGCGGAGGGGCAATCACTCTGACATGTGAAAATAATGCTGAAAGGTTGGGACCAACTTTATTAAATCTCCCAAAGGTAGCTGAATCATAGATTTACAAAGTAATTTCCAAGAATCCTTAAAGTAGTAGGAATAGAAGTAGTAGAATTGAGATGATCCATCATTGTCATATCAAGTGCCATCTGGATTCGCTACTCTCTAGGAGTTGAAGTAGTAGCAATGGATCAAAGTAGATCTTCTAACGGTGACGATAAAGATGGGGTAGGAGCTCAATCCAAAGATGATACTAATTCCGGATATTGTGGTAGATTCGAAGCGAAATGTAATTGGTTAGCCCACCCTAAGGCTTGACTATACACTTGGTGCTACTCTTGGATCATAGGGAGACCAGAAGATTCCTTTGTATCGAATTGTTTACCTGATCTAGTAGCTACCATAGCAATTGGGTCCTCAAAACTGAAAGAAACCATGCTAGTCATAGGGACTTTCAATTTGGCTTCTTGTTTTCATGTGTCATAAGATTGGGCTTCTTTACAATTATCCCGTCTTTCGTTTCTAACTTGAATTCATTGTAATCTACACCCCTCGTAGTTGCTCTACCCAAGAAAAATCTAGAAGTTGAGATGTTACTCTAGAATCCTCTGAAGTTTTTTTTCTCTACTTGCATTAAATTGTCCATAGTACACCTACTTCTAGCACCTTCTACCCATAACTTTGCATCTTCAAATGTAGCCTTGACCTTTAGAAATTGTTTGATTAATGGATACAGAATTATGCCATGTTGTACAAGGGATAAGAGTCGTTTTGGTATACATACATTTCTTGTTACACCCACAATAGTTTTGTCCGCAATGTACCAGATTGACTCTTCCATAAAGGTTAGCTGTTCTGGTTCCTCATATTTGCAAAAAAAGTCAGCTCGAGATGGAGTTGGCATGGTCAATCTCCATCATTCTAAGGCTCTTAAGATGATATGCCTTGTAACCTACAATCTGTTAGTGACACATAATCTCATTGTGGTCACCAAAATGTTTGCTGGTTTACTTCTGCAAAAAAGGTTCGGGGAATTGGGATTACTAAGAATTGTCAATGTGTTTCTATTCCAAGAGACATCATAGATTACTTGAATACTAAACTAGAAATAAGAACCAAAATTAGATAGATAGATACAAGAATACACAAAGAAGACACTAATAGACTGTAGAATAAATCAAACTTGAATTCCCTTATATAATTCTCAGAGTAATTTGGTACAAGATGATGGTTAATGCTAAGTGCACTTCTGGTTACAATAATTATAGAATATCAAGCGGTTAATTTCCTAGGAATGCTAAGATTTTTGAAAATACATATTTGGATATCCACACCAATGGAAACCTAACACAATCAATCAACCTTTCACAACCTTCAAACAAGTGTTAGACATATCCTCACTCAAAACACATGAGCTAACACGAATACGAGTTTGCAAGAAGAGAGAGCTCACACTTTACTTCAACCAAAATTTCCTTTATTGAAGACTTTTCATTTTTATAGGAGTTTCCCAAAAACTTTTCTTTTTTATTTACAAAGATCCCAGAAAAAATTAAAAAGACTACTCTAAATAGCTCCTCTCTTGTAGATTTTTTGAGGGAAGACTCTTCCTTGTTATAAGAAAACTATTCTACAACTATGTACAACTCTCTTTGTCTAGAAAGATGCTTTGGGAAAACGTGAAAAAATTATATGACTGCCACACTATGTAACCCCCTTGTTCTTATCATTCTTGACAAGAATTCTTGGTAAGGTAGTCTTTCCAGGTATTCAATCCAAATTTTTTTGTAATTGGCTTGTCATTGAGTTACATTGTTGGGACAATCATTTTCCATGGTTTTGACTTGTCTAATTCCCTTCCTCCTAACATGTGTCAAAAAATTTGTTTTTTCTTCCAAGTGTGAAAGGGTGGGGTTTTCTTGCGCTTCATTGTGCCAAAGAAAGCTTGTGAGTCAATTGGCCCTAGATGAGTGCAGTGGTAGTATTTTTCGCTACCCAACTTTGTATGTGTTGATTATTTTTTTTTTTTTAGATAAAAGGAAGTTCGGCAATAGCCTACTCTCTCGGACTTGAATTAAATTAAGAAGCAAAGATACAAATGAAGGGGACTAGTGCCCACGGGACCCCCCAGATCCCACAAAGCAGGGGAAGCTAGAATGAAACCTAGGTCGCGTTACAGAGAAGGTTAATCACCCTCTCATCGCCCTCATGCGGGGCCCATTTGGGTTTGAGCTTGTTGTTGACCAAGAGGAGGACTTGATGGTGCCTGAAGGGGGGGGATTTCTTACTGTTAACGATCCTTTTGCCGAGGAGGAATAGTGATTTCTCAATCGACCACTCCCTGGGGGGGTCGCCGAAGTTGAGGGCACACCTCTCCCGCCAAATTTTCCACAGGACTTCCCCTCTGATGGCGTTCCAGAGTGACGCAGAGCAGCCGATCGCTTCTCCCAGAAGGATTTGCTTCCAGCAAAGCTGTTTTTGCAGTCTGAGAATCATCTCGACCGTCTGCCAGATTCTGTAGGAGTTGGGGCAGGTGAGGAAGATGTGTGGGACATCTTCGATAGCACGGTGGCAGCGTTTGCACCAAGGAGGGATCCCACAAAGTTTGCTAGCCTTATGGTTTGTCCAAATTCCTCGATGAAGAATTTGCCATAAAAGAACAGACTTCTTAATCTCTATAAGGGGGTGCCAGATGCCCATGAATTTCATGTCCCATCGAAGCCGCGTCCAAGACAAGCACCACTTCTTGTTGAGGCTGGTCTGGAGGTTAGCCGTATCTGTGATGTTCGGGATTTTGAGTAGGCTATTTCCATTGTGCCATTTGAGACCAAGTGGGTTCGGTGTGTCGTGTCCCATGAGAAGGCGAGTCTTGTGACGATCCCATGCGAGGCATCTGCTTTGCAAAGTGTTCCATTCTTCGTAGGAGATGTTGATGCGCGGGTCAATATCCTCAAAGTTAATCCAGCTGTTGGTGTGCTGTTTCCAGAGGTGTTTCCATTTTTTGAATCCTTTGTTCCATAGCTTCTTGGCGTTTTGAATGTTCCACGACTCCACACTCCGGATGCCATGAATCGGAAACCAGATAGAGTCGTTTTGTCTGATTCCGGCCGCCCACTTCCAGTCCTCGCTGATTCTTGTGAAGCTTTTGACTTTGTTCCAGCCCTTCCAAAGGGAGCACACGAGATTGGAGCCTTTCGGGAAGACGGGGATCGGGGAGAAGAGCAGGGTCATGATGTCATGATTCTTCTAGTTCGGGATCCCCATGAGGGCTAACTCATTCTTGTTTCTGAAGATCAGCTTGGCCCAAGAGGCCTCCCTATTGCACCAGGCCTTAATCATCCATTTGGCCGCCAGTTTGTTAGCCATACACCCAATGTCTAGGATACCAAGCCCCCCGCTATCTCTAGGTGTAGTGCAGATGGCCCATTTGATTTTAGGCACCCCCCTTCTGTTATGATCGCCCGTCCATAGAAAATTTCTGCAAACACTATTCAGTTTGGACAGGCCTTGCTCATTTGGTCTCCAACAAGAAAGGAAATAGATGGTAGAGGAGAGGAGGAACGTGTTGATAACCATAGCACGTCCAGCAAGATTAATTTGCATGCCTCTCCAGTAGTTGAGCTTGTTTTCGAGTTTGGCCAGCACCCAACTCCATCGCTGCTCCATTGAGACGCCAAACCCCAAGGGGATTCCAAGAAGCCGGAAGATTTGGCCCTGCGGGATGATTTGACAGCCTTGATCAATGAGAAGGCCAGGGTGATGTCCCGTAATAGCCCTAAAGGCGGTCTTAGAGTGGTTGATTTTGGATCCAGAGGCATCACAAAAGGTAGCAAGACACGTCCAGAAAGTCTCCAGGCTGGTATTATCATTGTGAACGAACGCGTTCATGTCATCGGCAAAAAGTCTCATGATGATTTGACTGTGGTCGTGAGGCAGCCGGAGGCCTTTGATATTGCCAGCCTCCACTTGATGTGCCACGAGTCTGCTCAGTCCCTCAGTGGCAATGGCAAAAAGCAGGGGGGCCAGAGGGCACCCTTGCCTAATAGACCTTTTAAGATGGATCGCCTTCGAGAGCTTGCTGTTAACGTTAATTTGAGTCGTTGCGTTTCCGAGAAGGGTTGCGATCATCTTGGTGAATTTCTGACTACATCCGAGGTCTTGGAGCGACTGCAGAATATAGTCCCATTCAAGTCTGTCGTAGGCTTTGTCAAAGTCGATCTTGAGGAAAACCACATCTTGTTTGGACTCATTTGCAAATTGAATACCTTCCCAAATATCCATAATGTTTTCCAGGATAGACCTGCCTTTGATGAAGCCTTTTTGGTCCTCACTAAGCCAAGATCTCAGGTGGCACGAGAGTCTGTTGGCAATGACTTTGGCGATGATCTTGTATCCTGTTTGGAGCATCGTAATAGGTCGCCAGTTCTCGATTCTGTTCTTTTCCCCCTTCTTGTGTACCAGCTTGATAATTCCATTATTTAGACAAGAAGGAAGAGCACCAAACTTTAGCGCTTCTTGCCAAACCATCCGAAGGGGGGTGGCAACCACCAGCTTGAAGGACTTAAAGAACTCGTTAGTGAGTCCGTCGGGTCCCGGGCTTTTACCGAGGGGGAGGGCATCAATGACCTCAATGATTTCTGATTCAGAGATAGGGGCATGAAGCAGGGAGAGGAGGTTGGGTGGTATTCTCCGGGGGGAAACCCTAGAAATGGCAGCCATGCAGTCCCTTCTATGGGGGGAGAGGGGGTTCGAGGTTCCCAGGAGTCTCGTGAAGTGCCCTTCGATGATGCCAAGGTTATCTTCTTCCGAATTGCATACATTGCCATGTGGGTCAAGCAGTAGCGGGATCGCCTCTCTGTTGTGTTTCCTTTTAAGGATACGGCACATCTCTTTGGTGGGTTTGTCGGCTTTGCCGGCCCACCACTCCTTGAAGAAGATTTGCAAGTTTTTCCTTTGTATTTCTTCCTCGTATCTCAGCACTGCTCTGATTTTTCGGAGACCTTTCTGTGCTTGGTGTTTTCCTTTGTTCACTTCCTCCTCGAGCCGCCAGAGTCTGTGGTAAAGAGCTTCCCTACGAGCCCGCCGCACAGTCTCGATCATCTTCTTAGTTCTAATCATGATCTTACGAGACCTGTCGACCGCACTTCTCCAGCACTTGGCTGGGGCCAAGCCAGAGGCGAACGCCACCGTCCACGCATCGGCAATCTCTTGATGGGCGGAGGGGAGAGAGAAGGAGGAAGCGTTGGCATGGAACCACGGCGCCTTGCGGATCTTGTTGGGAGGTTGAAAAGTGATAATTATCGGGTAGTGATCAGAGATGGTGAGGTCAGTGCGTTGTGTGATGGTAGGGTGGCCCCACTGATGAGTAAAGCTCTGAGAGATGTAGCATCTATCGAGCCTAGCCTTCCTCAGATCCTCACCCGCTTGGAGATTCGACCAAGAAAAGCCATTCGAGTCTTTGAATTCAACCAGATCCAAATGGAGTTTGGTCATGTCCCACGTTTCTTTCTCCCGACTGTCGATGACCCTACCCTTGCCCATCCATCTGTCCGTAGGGTCCTCCACCATGTTGAAGTCTCCGCATATAAGCACGTTGTGGGGGAGCGAGTCTAATGAAGTCCAAGTGTTCAGTCTCTCCGAGTTCCCGTTAGGGGCGTACAAAGAAACCATAGTAACACAAAGAGGAGCACCAAAAGAAACCGCAATCCAACGGTGGCTTACATCTTCAATGGAGTTCTCAAGCTTTTCGATCCAGCGTTGCTTAACCCCGATAACCGTTCCTCCGGACCCCCGCTGGTGCTTCGTTGGGATCCACACATGGGCCGAGGAGACCTGTCTGAGCCGTTTCTGGAGGTCTTCTCCGTCAATTTTAATCTCTTGAATACATATAATGTCTGGGTTTAAGCTAATGTCGTGGAGCCATTGACCAATGATGGTCGCTCTTGAGGGGTCGGTTAGCCCTCTAGCATTTAGCGAGATAACAATCATTTTTGTGTTGATCCCTCTTTGCGGGAGGGAGCCTTGTCCTTTCTTCTCTTGGCTTCATCTTTCTTTTTCGCTGGGATCTGATCCCGACTTAGAAATCGGTTCTTGTGAGGGCTTTTCCATGGTAGCTCCATAGGCTGTTTTCCTTTGCGGGATGCTCCTTGCTGGGGAGAATTGGGCCCCGTGCTCGGCACCGTTTCCGGGATCGTCGATCCAATGATGGAACTTTCACTATCCATGTTGTCTTCATTACTAGTGGTGAAGCCATCTTCTTTGCTTGTAGTGTACCCCTCCTGGGGGATTTCTTTGTTGTCAGGGATCTCTAGGGCTTCGTCATAAGTGTCTACTTCAGGTGGCTTCCCACCTAGGTAGTCAAGCTCGTTGATCTCCTTACCAAGATTGCAATACAAGTTGCTGTGGGGGGTAATTGGCAGGTTGTTTCTCTCACCTTTGGCCCTCGGACTTCTTTTCCTTCTTCTTCTAACTTCAGTAAAGCCATCAGCATCAGCTTGTGGATTGGGGAGACCCTTGTCTTCCCCATCCTTGGTCGAGTGGGTCAAATCGCCAACGTTGTCTTGAGCTGTTTTGGAGGCTTCTTGAGATCGTTTGTTTTTTTGCCTGAGAGGGCAGTCTTTAATCCTGTGACCTTGCTGACCACAACGAAAGCACGCGTTGGGAAGGTTTTTGTAGGTGAGATCCTGCTCCCAAATATCTCCTTCGCCCATGTCCACTTTGATCGTTGATGGAAGCGGCGAACTGAGGTCGGCCTCGACGCAGATTTGTGGGTGCCACCTAGCATTGAACGAGTGTCTTGCACCTTCATAGATGAGACCCCCAATGTCTTCGCGTGACGCCAGCGGCTTGCCGATAGGAGAGACAATGTCCCACACAAAGTTGTACAAGAAGTATGGGAGGTTAGGGAGCTCAACCCAAAGAGGGTACCGGAGCGATTTCGATTTGTCGGGAGTAAAGTCCGGGGACCATCTGAATAGGCACAGGGTCGCCCGACCGAGCTGCCAGGTGCCAACGCTTAGGGCTTGGAACGCCATCTCTTCGTTTTCAAAGACTAGCAGCATGTGGTTTGCTGGTAAGAACTGGCATTTGCTGATTATTTTTTACCTCCAGCATCATGATGTATTCTTAAGTTCTCAACATGTGCAAGTTGCTTGAGAAATTGCACTAGTGTTGATATTAAAAATCGAATGTGCGTGATTTTCTCCATAAGAGGGTGATGTTGTAACATGGGTGCATGTTTGTTCTTTCAAAAATGAAATCCAAAAATAGCATGCCAAATTTTTATAGTCCATAATGACTTATAGACTATGTGTGGTGCAAGTTTTAATAAGATATGTGTCTATGCAAGGCCTTGTAATGAAGCACTATCATGCATACTTTAGAATGCATTGGAATAATTATGGTGCAAAATGTGGATGTTGAGCTAGGTGCTCAAGGGCATGCTAACAAAGAAAATTCCTAATCAAGACATATAAATCATTCACTAGAGGTTGATGATGCATCTATCATTGTTCAAGGAGGGTTGAAGTGTGTAATGCTCACCATAGTGCAAAACCATTCCATGAAAATCCTCTTTTTGAGCTTGCCATTTGGAAATCAATCCTTATGATTGACATTTGGCCTTGCTCCTATGTGGATTACTTTCTTTGTTTGTAGTTGAGCTTGAAGCGTTTTAGCGATAAGGAACTTGGAGCACACAAGGACTTGCTTTAACATTTGGTAGTTTTTTTAATTTCAATAGCAACAAAAAAGAAGGTTAGTATACATGAAATATAATACACATGTACAATGGTGTCTTGTGCACATAAGATTCACAACTATTTCTATGCTCACTGACATAGTGAGGCCCTATAATTTATGCATACTTTTGAAGTTCATGATCTAAATGTTGCAAAAGACATAGTTGTTGATGAGCACAAGGTGTCTGCACATCAACGCTTCTACTCGTATAATATGAATAAGAGAATTAAAATCTATATTGAGGCATCAATTAGATCTTGAAATGACTCAATCATTGAATGATTGAGTGAGAGTTTATCAATTTTCTTCATAGGGATCCATTTTTGGACAATGTTTTGCATCATATGGATCAATGTTTTCTACTTTGTCTCTTGGTGATGCTTTTTTCTTGGGTATCCAACATGGTTGACTCTTTGGTTCTCTAGGAGGCACTAGTGCCTTTGGTTTCCATACCCATTGTCATTGATTTTTTTGAGCTGTTAGCTACTACAAGAGAATTGAGGTGATTTTCCTTAGTTGCTAAGAGAAAAAACATCTCTTATGGAAATGGCAAAGTGTATGTTCAAAAGCCAGCCTTTATTGCATAGTCTCTAGCTTGAGGTTGTTATGTGTACAACACTTAATAGGTGTCCCACCAAAGCATTGTTGGTGGAGGACAATCATCAATTGATGATTAGGGAAAGGTTTGAAGTCAATAAGTAAAGCAAAGATCACCATATGAGGCTTGAAGATGAGTATATGATTAGAAGATGGAAACTTGTATATACATGTATATTACTCTTGTAATTAGTTCATAAAATCCTTTGTATCTATGATGAGTTGGGATGTAAATGTCGGTGACAAGTTTTAGAAGTCATTAGAAACTTTCGAGATTGAGAAGAATATGGATTATCTATCAGGTGTATGATTTCTCAAAATAGAAGAAAATTGCACCTCGATCTTTTGCTCTGTGCTCCTTCTATGTTTATCTTCTTGAGGAATGATTTTGTACAAGTCTAATTGTATAGTTGAATGACCTCTGTACAAGTTTTGAGAGCCTAATTGTAATCAGCCTGAGAGAATTTCAAGTAGGAACATTTACATGTGTAAAGAGAAGAAGTGAAGACAGGTACATGTGCAAATTCGATGATCAATGTTTTGACCAGACCTCTCTCCATAGTGCAAAGTTTTTTATGAAATAAGCAATCATTCTTTAAGTTGAGAGGTAAGCTACTTGTGGCTAAAAGCATTTGAATAAATGGGGTCTAATTTGAGAGAACCATGCATTAGAAGTTATAGGTGTCAAAGTCGACTATACAAAATAACAATTTCAGACATAGGTACATGTATACTCCTAAGCCCAAGGAAAAGATGATTGTGAAAGCCTTTATTCTGCTTAACCCCTCGGAATCGGTCTACTTGGATTACCTAGAGCCCACAATTATCTCGCAATGGATTCTTCCTATGTCTATGCACTAGCTCATATGTTCCCGGCAAACGCACCAAAATGGTTACTCCTAAGCCCAAGGAAAAGATGATTGTGAAAGCCTTTATTCTGCTTAACCCCTCGGAATCGGTCTACTTGGATTACCTAGAGCCCACAATTATCTCGCAATGGATTCTTCCTATGTCTATGCACTAGCTCATATGTTCCCGGCAAACGCACCAAAATGAATGGCCTCTTAGTCCAAGGGAAAGTGCCTATACTTAACGATATTGTTGCCCAGACTTCTAATGCTAGGTTAGATTTGATCACCTTAAGTCCACAATTTCACTTCCAAAGTACTGACGGGGGTTAGGAGTAAATACATGCACCAATGGATGTCCAACTTTGGTGGTTGCCTCTCCCACACCTTTCGAATCCACTTAATCCCTTGCTCTCTCTTTTGTTTGCTCTCCTTATTTTTTCTAGAGCACACCTCTACACTCTCTTTTCTTGTCTCGCATACACACCCCTACATACTCTCCACACATGCGTATGCTTCAGACACACACACGCACACTTACTCATATATATTATACGTGCACAACAGCTTCAAACCGTTCTTTCTTTCTTCTTCTCGTACACACAATGCGCCTTATTCATAACTTGGAGAGCCTCTAGAAGAGTTGGGTGCAACCCAATGTGCATACATGTTCAGTCAAGAGGCTTGACTTTCTCTTTCACTCCTATTAATGGATCATGACCTTGCTAGTGGATGAATATAGTTGGGGTCATCATTCATCAGACTATGACATCAAGAATGGAGGGACACGAAAGTTTTTTTCAACATGATATAGAAACCACAACAATATTTTCATTAAATGTAGCGCAGAGAATTCTTCAAAGCTTTGAGTGATAAAGTATATCAACAAAACTCGAACATGCTCATTACTTCACTTATCCCATGAATAACATCTATATTCAACAGAATCGACTCTTTACATGAGACATATATCAAGAGCATATGTGTAAACCATCAAAGTAATACTTTGTCAAAGAAAAATCTTGCCATACAGTAATGCGCAAACATATCCAAACGCCAAACTTTCTCAAAAGAAAATAGCAAAGCAAACTTTTCTTCTGTTCCCTCCTCGAGAGTTCCTGCCAATCTCCGACTGATAAAAAAACGCTACCAACAGCATGTGAACTCCACTTTGTTTCTCATGCCCGAGTCGAAGAAGCACTCCAGCTTGTCTATCAATGTCGAATATGTAACGTAATTTGTTTGAACCGCAGCACCTTTTCTCCCTTGGTAAAGCTCCTACTCTGATAATAGTTCTTCTAAACCTTTGTTCTTATAAATTTTCACTCCCAGAATGAACGCATTCCCTCTTTTAGATGTCTTGCAAGTATGCCGACATGTCCCAAGTAGTCCAGCCAAGTTGTCAGTTTTGATAGCAATACATGTTGCTGCCATATTTCTTTCTCCAACATCTTACATAAAACCTCCAGACTTTGCTGTTACTGAATCCAAACTCTGTAGAAACTATTTGATCAACTATGTTGAAGAAGGGCAAAATGCGCAAGACAAGAAGAAAGCCTGCACGATTCTCATCAATAGTGTCCCCTTGATTTCCTCTGAACCATTCGAAGTTTTTTCCTCATTTCTCCTCTGTGCACACAAAAAATAACTCCCTCTTTTAAAAGTGATGCCCCCTCGACACACAAAAAAAGCAATCTTTCAGAAATTCTCCCCCTTATTCATGGCATCCTTCCCAGCACTCACATCCACAGCAAGCATCTTCCTTCGTTTTCTCCATCTTCTGCCCTTCTCAAGATGCCCCCTTGTCGCACAAAAAGCGAAGAATAATATCCAGAGAGAGAGCGATCCCCCCTTTCCTTCTGTGTCGCTGTTGCTGACTGCGACAAAGGACAAAAAAAATACTTTCCCCAGATGCAGTTGTGGATCAAAACGAAGAGGCCCCCCCCTCTGTTGCTGCCTGCGGAGGCACCTCCCTCTCCGTCGATAACCGCTGGCGAAGAAGAAAAAAACAAATGTCCCTCCCTTCTTCTGACACTTCAGGGGCAGGCCACCACCACCCACCCCCCTTTTTCATATATGCACACTGAACCTTCCCCCTTCATTGAATGGCACCCAAAAAGAATCTGACGACTCCCTCCTTGGTCGAATACTGCAATAAGCCCCTCCTTTTTATCTGCCCCCTCAGATAGAGAAGCTACAGTTGGTTCGTTAATAATACGGGCCACTTCGAGGCCTGCAATATGTCCTGCGTCCTTAGTAGCTTGTCGTTTAGCATCATTGAAGTATGCAGGCACAGTTATGACAGCTTGAGATACAGGCCTCCCTAGGTAAGCCTCAGCCGTCTCCTTATCTTTTCATAGAGTGATGTTAAATCGATCCATTTTTCTTCCTTTTCTACGGGAATTTTGGTCCTTCCAGATTAACCTTGAATAAATTCCGAGCACAATAGCGCCGCCCACGTCTCCTTTTTTATAAGATGAAGTGGGAAGAGATAGAGTGTTTTAAAAAACTTCCCCTCTTGAAATTGCACGAAAATTAGCCGTGGTCCATCAATGCCTATGGACTCATCAACAAATTTTGCCACAAGCTTCCAACAGACCGAATGGGTCAATTTCTCCATTTCTTTCCAGATTTCTACGTCCTCATCCTCTGTCCAATACACCGGTGTAGCAGACCACACCAAATATCCCCCAGGCCTCATGTCCGAAGGAGGGGCTCTACACACTCCAAATACTTCTCATCAATCGCCAAATCTACTCTGCAAGTACCTGAAATCAAACGCATTTTCCTGCCAAATAGAACCACATTAGTGCATCAAAACCAACCATTTTGTGGGCTAACATACTCCCCTCTTCTTAATTGCGAAGTCGTCCTCGACGAGCGATATGCTACCTGCACTCCAGTTCCAACATGTGATCATCACTCAATCAAATACAAATGTTTACCTTGCATGCCTATTATCTTCTTCCTCAATGTAGCACCTGCAATCACCCTCATACAATCATTGGTCAGTACCAAAATCGAATCATTTCACTTACCATCTTTGTCCATCTTCTCGCATCTTCATTGACATGTCCACCTGTCTGCAAACTTCATTAAAACATTAGAACCTTTCTTCATCAAATCACAATATGTACAACCAAAATGAAAAGAAAATCATATCCTTCATCCACATCACACATATATACTCAGCACACACATCACCCACTTGCCTTTCGGTCTATTCTGTGCTCTTTCGTTCATCAATCAGATCCTATGCTTGGTCGCCACCACCTCTCCTAAATTGATGGACACACGACAAAGACCACTCAAGCCTAACACGAGCTCACTCTAACAAGATCACTCATCGTCGACGCGATTCCGAACTTCACAAGTCATTGCACCACCTAAGAGCCAAACTGAACACTTCTGGAAGGTTTGCAGACAAACAATGCAACTAGCACGATTGGATTCCTCAAGTCCAAGCTTTCCATAGACACATCGCAACCAAAACCCTAGCCGAGCTTAAGCTTCAATTTGACATGTTTCATCGGGAGCCCACACATAACCCAAATCCCCACAACACAAACACATATATTCCCATCCGAGCATCATGCTCTCTCACCTCTCTTATGTCCCTCCTCGAGCGAGGAATTCTTCTCATTCATTTTTTCCACATTTTTTCTCTCTTTTTTCATCATTTTTTTTTCCTATTTACTCACACTTGCCGGCCTACGCCGAAGCTGGATGCGACTCGTGGACTCGACCACCCGATCGAGTTTGTTCCACTCATCTACCAACCCAACGCAGCGCGCGACACACAGACAGCTAGCCCTATGTGAGACCGACGTCGGTTCATGGCTTTGACCACCCGGCCAAAGTGGGTCCACCCACCTGTCGGCCCACATAGGCGCGTAGCCACACTCACACATACACAAACATATATTTTTCTCATTTTCTTTTCATTCCCGCATCTCGAGAATTAGGAGACAAAAGAAAGGATCTTTTCCCAACCATCCCAATCACGACACACACACACATATAACCCCCCATGGACATCCCGATGAGACATATCTCCTCTCTGCTGCTACTCAAGCCAAAATCCAGCCACTAATGCCATGGTCAACCCGTCCTCGCAAAACCCGCACATACTAATCACCTTGTCGACCTGAAACCTCAAAAAGTGTCACTTTAGTTCCTAAGTGTACAACACACTTGGTCCACCCGTCCTCACATCTTTGACTCGCAATCCGCAAAGCAAACCCTAATCAAACTCAAGCCGTCCTCACCGACATCCATCTCCTTGTCTATTTTTTCATCTCCAACCTCTGCCTCGCAGAGATTCCACATGATTCGACAGCTTGCTGATATTGTCCTCTAGCCAGGCGATACGGTCTGGAAGGCCACCATTCATTACTACACCTCTTAATGCCTCGAGCTTCAAAGCTAAATCCCTTATCCCTTCTTCTTTTCGCTCATCACTGCCTTGGAGTCGAAAAATCTCATCATCCACTTGATGGAACCGAACCCACATTTTCTTCTTCTCCTCTTCTAAATGGCTCATCTTTCTTTCTATTTCCAAAGGAACCTCCTCGCTCCTCCCGACTTGGCCAGACAACTTTTCAACCTCTTCTCGAATCAACCTCTCCTCCCAGATTCTACTCATATTTTCTACTTCCAGATCAATAACTTTTTTCGACAACTCCTTCGCCTTTTCTAACTCCACGCCTATCGCCTCTAACTTGTCCAACATCACTTTTAGCTCTTCTTCCATTTTCCCTGCTCTCGGGTCTTCCGCTTGTCCTCGCGTCTCGTCACCCTTCCGATTCATCCACCTACCGAGCTTGCTACTTAGTCTTGCATTCTCTTTCTCTACCCATCTCACTTTCTCATCACTCTTTGCTTGGGTGCTCTTCATCCCTTCTAATTCTAGGTGGAACTCTTCAACTACCTTACCCGCTTGGTCATCATATCTACCCATCATCTCTCGCAATTTCTCGATTTCCTTTTCCATTCGGTCGACTCTCTGTGCCAAGTCATCATCGTGTTTAGGGGAATCCTCTTCGATTGCAACGCTATGGCAATCGGCTATCATCAAGCCGGTTCTGAGGTCCAAGACCTCCTTTCTCGTGGCCTCACTCTTCCTAGCCACTTTTTCACTCTCAAGCAACTGGACTTGTCCTCTCAGGTTCTCATTTTCCACTTTCAACACTCTACTTATATCTGCCACCACTCGGAATTGCTCCTCCCATCTGTCTACAACCTCTTCTATCTTTGACTGATTTTTCTCCAATGTTTCCACCTTGACCCTCTCAGTATCGCGCTCTTCACGAAGACATTTCAATTGACGTTTTATGCTTGCCAGCAAACTCTCGTCATCTTCGGCTTTCACATAAAAGGACGAAAGTGACATGCTAACCTCTTTCACGTGACACACAGGCTTGCATAGCTTCTTGTTTCCGCATTCCACGCATCTAGGGACAAAGTCCAATGGACTTGACACACGAGCGCAAAACTTTGCAATGTGCCCGACTTTCTCGCAACACCAACACCGAATATAATTTGAGATTGGACCACCCCGACGACATTCATATGCATGGATTCTCATTGAGTGTCCAAACCCGTTTCGACTTCTAGTCCCTCTCGGAGTCATCATTCTCGAGCTAATCTTTCGAACGTCTACAACTTGTGTACTTTGCGTCATCTCTTTACCAAGACCAAAGCAACCAATCCGGGGCTTGGCTGTGCCACACAATTGGGGCACCAAGCGAACTCGTAGCACTCTCTAGCTAAGCCAATTCCCGGCAAACGCACCAAAATGTATACTCCTAAGCCCAAGGAAAAGATGATTGTGAAAGCCTTAGCTCATATGTTCCCGGCAAACGCACCAAAATGGTTACTCCTAAGCCCAAGGAAAAGATGATTGTGAAAGCCTTTATTCTGCTTAACCCCTCGGAATCGGTCTACTTGGATTACCTAGAGCCCACAATTATCTCGCAATGGATTCTTCCTATGTCTATGCACTAGCTCATATGTTCCCGGCAAACGCACCAAAATGGTTGGCCTCTTAGTCCAAGGGAAAGTGCCTATACTTAACGATATTGTTGCCCAGACTTCTAATGCTAGGTTAGATTTGATCACCTTAAGTCTACAATTTCACTTCCAAAGTACTGACGGGGGATAGGAGTAAATACATGCACCAATGGATGTCCAACTTTGGTGGTTGCCTCTCCCACACCTTTCGAATCCACTTAATCCCTTGCTCTCTCTTTTGTTTGCTCTCCTTATTTTTTCTAGAGCACACCTCTACACTCTCTTTTCTTGTCTCGCATACACACCCCTACATACTCTCCACACATGCGTATGCTTCAGACACACACACGCACACTTACTCATATATATTCTACGTGCACAACAGCTTCAAACCGTTCTTCTTTCTTCTTCTCGTACACACAATACGCCTTATTCATAACCTGGAGAGCCTCTAGAAGAGTTGGGTGCAACCCAATGTGCATACATGTTCAATCAAGAGGCTTGACTTTCTCTTTCACTCCTATTAATGGATCATGACCTTGCTAGTGGATGAATATAGTTGGGGTCATCATTCAACAGACTATGACATCAAGAATGGAGGGACACGAAAGTTTTTTTCAACATGATATAGAAACCACAACAGTATTTTCATTAAATGTAGCGCAGAGAATTCTTCAAAGCTTTGAGTGATAAAGTATATCAACAAAACTCGAACATGCTCATTACTTCACTTATCCCATGAATAACATCTATATTCAACAGAATCGACTCTTTACATGAGACATATATCAAGAGCATATGTGTAAACCATCAAAGTAATACTTTGTCAAAGAAAACTCTTGCCATACAGTAATGCGCAAACATATCCAAACGCCAAACTTTCTCAAAAGAAAATAGCAAAGCAAACCTTTCTTCTGTTCCCTCCTCGAGAGTTCCTGCCAATCTCCGACTGATAAAAAAAACGCTACCAACAGCATGTGAACTCCACTTTGCTTCTCATGCCCGAGTCGAAGAAGCACTCCAGCTTGTCTATCAATGTCGAATATGTAACATAATTTGTTTGAACCGCAACACCTTTTCTCCCTTGCTAAAGCTCCTACTCTGATAATAGTTCTTCTAAACCTTTGTTCTTATAAATTTTCACTCCCAGAATGAACGCATTCCCTCTTTTAGATGTCTTGCAAGTATGCCGACATGTCCCAAGTAGTCCAGCCAAGTTGTCAGTTTTGATAGCAATACATGTTGCTGCCATATTTCTTTCTCCAACATCTTACATAAAACCTCCAGACTTTGCTGTTACTGAATCCAAACTCTGTAGAAACTATTTGATCAACTATGTTGAAGAAGGGCAAAATGCGCAAGACAAGAAGAAAGCCTGCACGATTCTCATCAATAGTGTCCCCTTGATTTCCTCTGAGCCATTCGAAGTTTTTTCCTCATTTCTCCTTTGTGCACACAAAAAATAACTCCCTCTTCAAAAAGTGATGCCCCCTCGACACACAAAAAAAGCAATCTTTCAGAAATTCTCCCCCTTATTCATGGCATCCTTCCCAGCACTCACATCCACAGCAAGCATCTTCCTTCGTTTTCTCCATCTTCTGCCCTTCTCAAGATGCCCCCTTGTCGCACAAAAAGCGAAGAATAATATCCAGAGAGAGAGCGATCCCCCCTTTCCTTCTGTCTCGTTGTTGCTGACTGCGACAAAGGACCAAAAAAATACTTTCCCCAGATGCAGTGGTGGATCAAAACGAAGAGGCCCCCCCCTCTGTTGCTGCCTGCGGAGGCACCTCCCTCTCCGTCGATAACCGCTGGCGAAGAAGAAAAAAACAAATGTCCCTCCCTTCTTCTGACACTTCAGGGGCAGGCCACCACCGCCCACCCCCCTTTTTCATATATGCACACTGAACCTTCCCCCTTCATTGAATGGCACCCAAAAAAAATCTGACGACTCCCTCCTTGGTCGAATACTGCAATAAGCCCCTCCTTTTTATCTGCCCCCTCAGATAGAGAAGCTGCAGTTGGTTCGTTAATAATACGGGCCACTTCGAGGCTTGCAATATGTCCTGCATCCTTAGTAGCTTGTCGTTTAGCATCATTGAAGTATGCAGGCACAGTTATGACAGCTTGAGATATAGGCCTCCCTAGGTAAGCCTCAGCCGTCTCCTTATCTTTTCATAGAGTGATGTTAAATCGATCCATTTTTCTTCCTTTTCTACGGGAATTTTGGTCCTTGAATAACCTTGAATAAATTCCGCGCACAATAGCGCCGCCCACGTCTCCTTTTTGATAAGATGAAGTGGGAAGAGATAGAGTGTTTTAAAAAACTTCCCCTCTTGAAATTGCACGAAAATTAGCCGTGGTCCATCAATGCCTATGGACTCATCAACAAATTTTGCCACAAGCTTCCAATAGATCGAACGGGTCAATTTCTCCATTTCTTTCCAGATTTCTACGTCCTCATCCTCTGTCCAATACACCGGTGTAGCAGACCACACCAAATATCCCCCAGGCCTCATGTCCGTAGGAGGGGCTCTACACACTCCAAATACTTCTCATCAATCACCAAATCTACTCTGCAAGTACCTGAAATCAAACGCATTTTCCTGCCAAATAGAACCACATTAGTGCATCAAAACCAACCATTTTGTGGGCTAACAGTACATTGCTTGGAGGAAATCTCAAGATCTACTGACTCTTTTGAGGATTTTTAACTTGGAGAAGTGCTCAAAAATTAGATGACACATTGTATAAAGTTTCATTGACACATTTGATCAATCAATGAGTGAATTAAGTGCAGCAAACGTTTTTGTGTGATGAGTTTCTTCATAGTTAACACAAGTCTTGATAATTTGCAAATAAATTTTCAAATTGGTTGTGTTTATGAGTTTTTCTTGATATAGAGGTGCTCTAACATCAAGGATCACTTGTTCTTTTGGAGATAAATCATCTCCATCAGTGGTATCAGAGTAGCAGTCATCAAATTTGAAGAAAGGAGGACCTCGACTATTGTAGATATACAAAAATCAATCTTTGAAGATTCAAAAGGTGAAAGTCTGAAGTGAAAGCTAGAGAAGGAGGCCTAAAAGCTATCAAAAGGATAAAAAAGAACTACATTTGAATTAAAGGTACATTCATTATTCACAAAGCTTGAAGAATATATTGCACAGGTGAAGAAAGGATGGGAGATTCTCTTCAGATAGAGAAATTGGATAGAGAAAACTATCCTGCTTGGTCAATGAGGATGGAAGCTCATCTTATGAGCAAAGACCTGATAGAATACATCACAGGTGAAGAAGAAAAACCAGAATTTACGGATCCTAGTGTTCCAACTAGGGAAGAGCTCTCAGATTTGAAGACATGGATGAAGAAGGATGCTCAAGCAAGGAGCATTATCTACATGGGAGTCAATGATTACTTGCTACCTCACATTAGAGGACTCGAAAGTGCAAGTGACATATGGAATGCTTTGGAGGAGCATTTCCAAAACACTACAAAGTCAAGGAAGGCTCTTCACATTGAAGATTCAAGGCAATGTTTGCCATGCCTTGTTCACTTATGGAGAGCATAAGATCTCTGAGTTAGATCTTTGGCACAAAAGGCTTGTACATTTTAATGGAAGAGGTATTAAGGATATGATTAACAATGGCTCAGTGCTTGGATTGCCTAACATTGCAGGTCACCACATGACATACAAGTGTGAAGCATGTCAATTGGGTAAAGCTCACAAGAATACTTATGGTAAGAAAGGGTTTATGTATTCAGAGAAGCTTGAATTGGTGCATACATGTATGTGGGTCCATCAAAGGACTCTAGCATAAATGATTCGAGATATTATGTGATTTATGTTGATGATGCTACTAGGTGGATCACTATATATGTGATCAAAGATAAATTAGAGGTGTTCAACACATTTAAACATTATCATGTGTAAGCAGAGAGAATCACAGGGAAAAAGTTGAAGAGACTAAGGTCAGATGGAGGGGGAGAGTATTTCTCTAATGAGTTCAGTGATTACTTATGGAATACAGGTATAAAAAGGGAAGTTACTTGCAGGTACTCTCCTCAACAAAATGGTGTAACAGAAAGGAGAATTAGAACTCTTGTTGAGTTTGCAAGGTCAGTGATGAAGGAGAAAAAATGCCCTAATTATTTGTGGGTTGAGGCTGTGAATAGAGCTATTTATTTGGTTAATAGACTTCCATGTAAGGTTTTGAATGGTATGACACCTTATGAGGCATGGTGGGGTAAGAGACCTACCTTAGATCATTGCAAAGTATTTGGATGTTTAGCTTATGCATATGTACCATCTCAATTAAGGCATAAATTGGAACCTAAAGCTGAAAAGTATGTGTTCATTGGTTATGATGATAATATGATGGGTTGAAATGGAGTCCATCTACAAAGCAATTTCTTGTGTCAAGGGATGTTACATTTGATGAACAAGGTACTTGGTATTAGGTACAATTAACATTCATGCAGGCGATGAAGAAGTCATGACCCAAAGAAAGGGGAAATAAAAAATTCAAATTCCTGATGATGAAGAGATTGTTGATGCTCAAATTGATAATGAAGAATTTTCAAGGTCTGATCTAGAATATGAAGAACTTGAGACTTCAAAGAGTGGAGAAGCTAGAAGGTCAACAAGGAACAGAAATCAACCCATAAGGTACAGTTATGATACTTCATTTTTGACTACTAAAGATTATGCTTACATGGTGAAAGTAGAAGAAGATCCTTCTACATATGATGAGGCAAAAGGTAAGGAAAATTGGGAGAAAGCTATGCAGAAGGAGTATGATGCATTGATGGAGAATGAGACATGGGATTTGGTCCCTAAAACAAATAATTAGAAAATCATTCGATGCAAATGGGTCTACAAAACAAAGAAGTACGCATATGGAAGTGTGTCTAGGTATAAAGCTAGACTTGTTGTGAAAGGTTATGCTCAAACATATGGTGTAGATTATGATGAGACTTATAGTCCTATGGCAAAGATGACAACTATAAAGACTCTCATAGCTATTGCTCCATGTAAAGCTTAGAAGCTATGTCAATTAGATGTGAAGAATGCTTTTCTAAATGGTTATATTTCATATGATGTTTTCATGGAGCAACCAGAAGGTTTCAAGGATACATGTTATCCAGAGTATGTATGTAAGCTCAAGATAGCTTTGTATGGTTTGAAGTAGGCCCCAAGGGCATGGAATTACAGACTTGTGAAGTTCTTGAAAGAGCTTGGTTTCCAAGTGTCTAAGGCAGATAGTAACTTGCTTGTTAAAGCAAGTAATGATGGGTTTATTTGATGGAGAGTGTTAATCTCCAAAAGAAGAAGTTATCCTTGAAGTTAGAGCACCTCTATATCAAGAATAACTTAAAACCTTCACCAATTTGGAGGATCAATACTCAACTACCAAAATCTTGAACAAACTTTGAAGAAGATGTCTACATAGAAAGTCTGCTGCACATAACTCATTCATTGACTTATCAAATGTGTAAAGTTTTTTATAAAACTTTGTACAAGGTTTTTTCTACAATTTGCGCACCTCCTCCAAGTCAAATCATTCCAAAGGACTCAGTAGATCTTGAGAAATGATCTCAACAAGTCACCTATGTCTAAAACTGTAGTTCTTAACAGTCGACACTGTAACTTCTAAAGCTTGGTTTTCCCAAATTAGAACCCGTTTATGCAAATGATTTTAGCCATAGATGTCTTATCTCCCAACTTAGATTTTGACTCCTCATTTGTGCAAAACTTTACACTGTACACTGAGAACTGACCATTTCTTTGACCATCGGGATTGCGCCTGTTTTAGAAGACACTCAACACTTCCTCACATATGAATGTTCCTACTCATAATTCTCACAACTTGTTTAAAATTAGGCTCTCAAACTTTAACCATAGAATCATTCACTATGGAATTAGACACCTACAAAAGGATTCTTGAATTAATCAAACACAGAAGGAGAACACATAGAAAAATCAGGTGCAACTTTTCTTCATTACTGAAAAGTTTTACATCTTGATGAGAGAGCTATCTTACTCACTTCACAAGTTTCTTCAATCCTTGACTTCAAAACTTCATCAAAACTTCAATTGTTGATTGTCTTGCACCAACAGCTCCCCCTCAATCATCAATTGAGGTTTTCTCTATCTTCTTTATACTTGCCATGTCTTTGAATCTCTGTAGCTTTGGTCCATCCAAGCTTTTGGTTAGCATATCAGCTATCTGATCTTTTGTTGAAGTATGTATAACTTCAATCTCTTTATCCATCACCTTCTCTCTTAGAAAATGATATTGAATCTCAATGTGTTTAGTCCTAGCATGAAAAATAGGATTAGCAGCTAAATACAATGAACTCATGTTATCTCAATGAATAGTGGGTGTACTCTGAATGATGTCAAAACTCTTCAGAAGAGTCTTAAGCCATATCACTTCCTTTGCAGCTTCAACAATACCTTTGTACTCAGCCTCTGTGGATGATAAAGCAATTGTATGTTGCTTCTTTGAACACCATGAAATTAACTTATCTCCCACATAACACAAGTATCCATAAGTTGATCTCCTATCATCAGGATTACCTGCCCAATCTGTATCACTATATATCTTGATGTTTGTATCTGATGTAAAACCATAATACAAACCTTCTTTGAGTGTACCCTTAATTTACCTCAACACTCTCTGTCCTGCAACCCAATGTTCTTTCCTAGGACAATGCATGAATTGAGATAATACTCCAACTGCATATGACAAGTCAAGCCTAGTTAATGCAGCATAGATCAGACTACCAACAAAACTTTGATATAGCTTCATGTCCTTGAATTCTTCTCCTCCATATCTGCTCAATTTGTGATTCACTTCCATTGGAGTAGGTGCTACCCTGCAATCATCCATTTTAAACTTGATCAGCAAGTTTTTCAAATATCTTTCTTGAGTTACATACACTCCATGTTGAGTGTATGAGATCTCCATGCCCAAGAAATATGAAAAATCTCCCAAGTCACTAATCTTGAACTCTTTCTCCATTTGCTTCTTTAGGCTTTGAATTCCTTTCTCATCTGTACCTGTAAGAATTATATCATCGACATATATGCACATGTAAATGAACCCATCATCACTTGCTTTAACAAGCAAGCTACTATATGCTTTAGATACTTGAAGACCAAGTTCCTTCAAGAACTTCACAAGTCTATAATTCCATGCCCTTAGGGCCTGCTTCAAACCATGCAAAGCTCTCTTGAGCTTACATACATGATCTGGATACCTTTCATCTCTGAACCCTTGTGGTTGCTCCATGAAAACATCATATGAAATATAACCATTTAGAAAAGCATTCTTCACATCTAATTGACATAATTTCCAACCTTTGCATGCAGCAATAGCTATGAGTGTCTGATGGTTGTCATCTTTGCCACAGGACTATAGGTCTCATCATAATCTATACCATATGTCTGAGCAAATCCTTTCACAACAAGTCTAGCTTTATACCTAGACACACTTCCATCTGCAAACCTCTTTGTCTTGTAGACCCATTTGCATCCAATGATCTTCTGACTATTTGGTTTAGGAACCAAATCCCATGTGTCATTCCCCATCAATTCATCATACTCTTCCTGCATAGCTTTCTCCCAATTTTCCTTACCTTTTGCCTCTTCATATGTAGAAGGGTCTTCATCTACCTTTACCATATAAGCATAATCTTTAGTAGCCAAAAAAGAAGTGTCATAGCTATACCTTGTAGGTTGCCATTTGTTTCTTGATGACCTTCTGAGTTCTCCACTCCTTAAGGTTTTTGGTTCATCACATTCTGGATCAAACCTTGGCACTTCTTCAACTTCAACCTGTACTTCATTGTTCTCTTCTTCATCAAATATTTGAACCTTTGATTTACCTTTCTTTTGATTCACAACTTCCTCATCACCTGCATAAATATTGATTGTACCTGCATACCAAGTACCTTGCTCATCAAATGTAACATCCTTTGATACAAGAAATTGTTTTGTGGATGGACTCCACAACCTATATCCCATCTGCTTATCATCATATCCAATGAATACATACTTTTCAGCTTTAGGTTCCAATTTGTGCCTCAATTGAGATGGCACATATGCATATGCCAAACATCCAAATACTTTGCAATGATCTAGAGTAGGTCTCTTACCCCACCATGCTTCATATGGTGTCATACCCTGCAAAGCTTTACATGGTAATGTATTGACCAAATATGTAACTGTATTTACAGCCTCAGCCCACAAATAATTGGGACAATTTTTCTCCTTCATCATGGATCTTGCAAACTCAATAAGAGTTCTATTCCTCCTTTCTGCTACACCATTTTGTTGAGGAGAGTACATACAAGTAACCTCCCTTTTTATACCTGCATTCCACAAGTAATCACTAAACTCATTAGAGAAATACTCTCCCCCTCCATCTGACCTTAGTCTCTTCAACTTTTGACCTGAGATTCTTTCTGCATACACATGATAATGCTTGAATGTATTGAATACCTCTGATTTATCTTTGATCACATAGATAGTGATCCATCTGGTAGCATCATCAAGATAAATTACATAATACCTTGAATCATTGATACTAAAATCCTTTGATGGTCCCCACACATCTGTGTGTACAAACTCAAGCTTCTCTGAATACATAAAACCATGCTTGGAATAATATTGCTTATGAGCCTTACCTAATTGACATGCCTCACATCTGTATGTCATATGTTGACCTGCAATGTTAGGCAATCCAAGCACTGAACCATTGTTAACCATATCTTTAATACCTCTTCCATTAAAATGTCCAAGCCTTTTGTGCCAAAGATCTAACTCAGAGATCTTATGTCCTCCATAGGTGAACAAGGCATGACCAACATTACCTTGAATCTTCAATGTGAACAATCTTCCTTCTTTCTTCCCTGAAACAATTTGTCTATACCCATTGCTAGGGTCTTCCACAAAAACTCCTTCATTAGTGAACCTAACTTCATAACCTTTTTCAACAATTTGTCCTACACTTATCAGATTCTTTGGAATTGTAGGAACATACAAAACCTTACTCAAGAGACTACTTCCATCCTTGGCCTTCACTGATCCAATTAACTTCACATTGTGCTTGTATTATCACCTGTTTGAACTACATGATTAGTTACCTTATTTTCCAAATCAGTCATCAATGCTATGTTGCCACTCAGGTGATTGCTACAACCTGAGTCAATGTAGAAGACTCTTTGGTCTTCACTTTGTCTTTCACAAGTTGCATTCATAATCAATGTTGAATCCTCGTTCTGATATGAAGCATAATTGTAGTAGGTATTGTTGTATTGCTGGCTTTGGAATCCTCTACCTGCATTTCTTCCAAAATAACCTCTACTACCTCTACCTCTGAAATTACCTCTTTGATTTCTACCACCTCTTCCTCTTGAATTAGAGTTCTGATTATATCCATCATTATTCTGAGTATTATGCCAACAATCATGAGCTAAGTGATTTTTCTTACCACAAATCTAGCAATCTTTGACTCCATCTTTATTACTTCTGCCTCTTTCTCTACCTTTGCCACCTCCTCTTCCTCTTAGGAAGTTAGCTTGGCTAGTTGTACCTTCATCTTCATTTGCTAGTTGCTTCCCTTTGCTATTCTTCTTTTTATCCTTTGAATACATTGCTTGACCTGGACTCTTAACACTTTCACCTTTGACATCCTGCTCAAAGGTTAGCATATGTCCTAGCAACTGATTCAAATCAAGAGTAAAATGATCTAGTGATAATTCAGTAGACAAAATGAATGGTTTCCATTTGTCGTCACCTCTCAAACCTGCGAGCATTTTCCTTACCAATTTATCTTCCTCAATATCTTCATCAACTGCTCCTAATGCATCTGCAATGTCCTTCATCCTTGTTACATAATCTGAAATGGATTGAGAGGCCTTCTTGTTGAATGTGGTAAACTCTGCCTACAAGGATGCCTTCCTTGACTTTGTGGTGTTTTGGAAATGCTCCTCCAAAGCATTCCATATATCACTTGTACTTTCAAGACCTCTAATGTGAGGTAGCAAGTAATCATTAACTCCCATATAGATAATGCTCCTAGCTTGAGCATCTCTCTTCATCCAAGTCTTCAAATTTGACAATTCATCCCTAGTTGGAACACTAGGATCTCTGAACTGAGGCTTTTCTTCTTCACCTGTGATATAATCTATCAAGTCTTTGCTCATAAGATGAGCTTCCATCCTCATTGACCATGCTGGATAGTTCTCTCTATCCAATTTCTCTATATGAAGAGAATCTCCCATCCTTTCTTCACTTATGTACTAAATTCTTCAACCTTTATAAGAAATAAGTGTACCTTTGCTTCGAATGAAGTTGCTTTTGTCTTCCTTGATATCTTCTAACCTCCTTCTCAAGCTTTACTTTCAAGCTTTCACCTTTTGTATCTTCAAATGTTGAATTCTTTACAACTGCAGCAATCGGGGTCCCCCTTTCTTCAATTTTGATGCTTCCTGCTCTGATACCACTAATGGAGAGTGTTAATCTCTAAAAGAACACGTTATCATTGAAGTTAGAGCACCTCTATATCAAGAATAACTTAAAAACTTCACCAATTCAGAGGATCAATACTCAACTACCAAAATCTTGAACAAACTGTGAAGAAGATGTCTACACAGAAAGTCTGCTGCACATAACTCATTCATTGACTTATCAAATGTGTAAATTTTTTTATAAAAATTTGTACAAGGTGTTGCCTATAGTTTGCGCACCTCCTCCAAGTGAAAGCATTCCAAAAGACTCAGTAGATCTTGAGAAATGATCTCAACAAGTCACCTATGTCTAAAACTATAGTTCTTAATAGTCGACTTTGACACCTGTAACTTCTAAAGCTTGGCTCTCCCAAACTAGAACCCGTTTATGCAAATGATTTTAGCCATGGATAGCTTACCTCTCAACTTAGATTTTGACTCCTCATTTTGCAAAACTTTACATTGTGCACTGAGAACTGACCATTTCTTTGACCATCGGGATTGCGCCTGTTTCAGAAGACACTCAACACTTCCTCACATATGAATGTTCCTACTCATAATTCTCACAACTTGTTTATAATTAGGCTCTCAAACTTTAACCATAGACTCATTAACTATGGAATTAGACACCTACAAAAGGATTCTTGAATTGATCAAACACAGAAGGAGAACACACAGAAAAATCGGGTGCAACTTTTCTTCATTACTGAAAAGTTTTACATCTGGATGAGAGAGCTATCTTACTCACTTCACAAGTGTCTAATGACTTCTAATTCTCTTCAATTCTTGTTCTCTCACACTCTCTCATCTTTGCCCCGACATTTTTTCTTGTATATATAGGCAAATATGTACAAGCTCATAACCATACAAAAGTATAAGTGAGCTAACTCTAAGTTAATGTACATATGTATACATAACTTCATTCTTTGAACATATACTTTCTTCATGCTTCATGCCTTAATCTTTTATTCAATCCTTGACTTCAAAACTTCATCAAAACTTCAATTGTTGATTGTCTTGCACCTACATTATTTACATTTGCAATTATGTTGATGAAATAATTCTTACAGGTACATATGAGAAGGGCATACAAAGTCTTAAGAAGCAGATGGAGAAAGAATTTAAGATTACTGACTTGGGAGACTTGTCATATTTCTTGGGAATGGAGATTTCATATACTCAACATGGAGTATATGTGACTCAAGAAACGTATTTGAAGAATTTGCTAATCAAGTTTAAAATGGAAGATTGTAGGGTAGCACCTACTCCAATGGAGATGAATCATAAATTGAGCAAATATGGAGGAGAAGAATTCAAGGACGTGAAGCTGTATCAAAGTTTGGTTGGTAGTCTAATATATCCTACATTGACTAGGCATGATTTGTCATATGCAGTTGGAGTGTTGTCTCAATTCATGCATTGTCCTAAGAAAGAACATTGGATTGCAGGACAAAGGGTGCTAAGATACATTAAGGGTACACTCAAAGAAGGTTTGTATTATGGATTCACATCAGATAAAAAAATCAAGATATAATGATGCATATTGGGTAGGTAACTCTGATGACAGGAGGTCAACATATGGATATCTTTGTTATTTGGGAGATAAATTAATTCCTTGGTGTTCTAAGAAGCAGCATATAGTTGCTTTGTTATCTATAGAAGCAGAATATAAAGGTATGGTTGAAGCTGCAAAGGAGGTTATATGGTTGAAGACAGTTATAAAGAGTTTTGACATCATTCAGAGTACACCCACTATTCATGGAGATAATATGAGTTCATTGTATCTAGCTGCGAACCCTGTGTTTCATGCCAGGACTAAACATATTGAGATCCAATATCATTTCTTGAGAGAGAAGGTGATTGATAAAGAAATTGAAGTCATACATACTTCTACAAAAGATCAGATTGCAGACATGTTAACCAGCTTGGATGGACCTAAGTTGTAGAGGTTCAAAGACATGGCAGGTATAAAGTTTGCGGAAGCACGAGAATAGCACAAGGAAGAAGAAGAAGAAGCTTGGAGCACAACACACAATACTGAATGTATTACTAGAGAATGTACAAAGATAAGTAGCCCATTAGGGCAATATGCATATATACAAGCCGGGGAAAAAACCTCCTAAAGAGGGAAAAAAGTGCCCCGGCGGTCCTAGAGTGTTCACACACATCACTACCAAACCCTGGGAGTGATGCGGTGAACAAGTAGCTAGCACTCATGTATAAGGAAGTGCCAAGCTATGTGGAAATCACTCCACAAAAGGAAGTAAGCCCAAAGCTTTGTGGAAAGCTTCAAACTTCTCCCTAGGCAGAGCCTTCCTAAAAAGGTCTGCAATGTTCTACTGCATAGGCACATATGCCAAGATGATCTCCCCAGCAGAGAACCTCTCCCTGACATAATGATAATGCACCTCAATGTGCTTAGTGCGAGCATGGAACACAGGGTTCCTCACAACTGCCAATGCACTCTCACTGTCAGTGAAGATGGTGGTGGCAGAAGACTGACCAACACCCAAATCAGCCATAAGGCATCTAAGCCACACAAACTCAACAGTCGCTCTGAAAGCTGCCCTATACTCAGCCTCACAACTGGAAGTGGCCACAATAGGCTGCTTCTTGCTCAACCAAGATATACGTGAGCTACAAAGCATGAAGAAAAAGCCACTACTTGACACACGAGTGCTGTAGTAACCAACCCAATCTGAGTAAGAAAAAGCATGTAAATCTGGTGGTAGTGATCCCTCCTTGGGATAAAACAACCCAAGTAGCCGAGTACCACTCAAGTAGCGAAAGATGCGCTTAACCACCTGCCAATGCTTGACACTTGGGCAATGCATAAACCTGCTCATCTGTGAGACAACAAACTGAATATCTGGCCGAGTAATGCATAAGTAAATCAGGCATCCAATAGCTTGCTGATAGAGAACAACATCAAATGCATCTCCAGCATCATGAAGACCCAATCATAAACCTGTCTCCATAGGAATGGCAATAGACTTACAGTCTTCAAGGCCAAAACCCTACAATAATGTGCAATACATTTCGTTTGACACAAGGCATTCCACCATCAACTTGCATAAACTGAATGCCCAAATAGTGATGCAAATGCCCCAAATTAGACATCTAAAATGAGGCATGCAAATCAGCCTTAAAATCAGCAATATGCTTCTCAATAGGACCAATGAGTAGCATGTCGTCAACATAGACAACAATGATCAGAAGCACATCATTAGCATGCTTAACATATAAGGTGCTTTCAGTCGGACTATTCTCAAAACCATGTGCAATCAGATAGGCATGTATCTTCTCATACCAAGCACGTAGTGCTTGCTTTAAATCATATAATGCCTTCTTTAACCTGCACACATGGTTTTCATGCCCTTTCTGCACAAAGCCACGGGGCTGAAAAACATACACTTCTTCATACAAGTCACCATTCAGAAATGCAGTTTTAATGTCCAATTGATGTACATTGCAACCATGATGGGCTGCAAGTGCAGAGATGCTCCGAACAGTAGTCATACGGCATGTAGGTGCAAAGGTCTCATAAAAAACAATGCCTCTTTCCTGTGCATAACCCTTTGCAACAAGCCTAGCCTTATACCTATCAACTATTCCATCAGGCTTATGCTTGAGCTTGTAAACCCACTTAATGCCAATGGCCTTCTGCAACTCCATTCTGTTGAGGTGTATATGGCACTGTACACTGGTGTTTTATCCCATGTTCAGCCAGAAATGCATTAAAATTAGAAGACATATATTCCCCCCCTCGATCAGAATGGAGGGTGCCCATTTTACATGTTGACAGATTTTCAACCAAAAGTAAAAACTGTTTGAAGCACATGAACACTTTAGACTTTGCCTTCAATGGATATACTTATGCATGCCTAGAAAAATCATCGATGAAAGTCACAAAGTAAAGATAATTTCCAAAACAAGGTCTTTACATAGGACCACAAAAATCACTATGTACAAGCTGCAACTTCTGAGTAGCCTGAACTGAACCATCTTTTGGAAAGGAGGAATGCTGCATTTTGCCCAAAATACAGCCTTCACAAACATGTTTTCCGGGTGCCTCAAGTTTGCGCAAAGAGGACACCATTTCAGATTTCTGTAGGCATAGCAAACTAGCAAAATTCAAATGACCAAAGCGTGCATGCCAAAGCTTTGTCTGACATAACCTGAGAATCATGTACTACACATGCCAAATCATTTACACATCTTTCATAGCCTATGAGCTTATACAATCCACGACATAAAATGCCAGAAGCAATAATCACATCGCCATTTGACAGATCATGAACTATACATCTATCATCAACAAAATTTCACAACCAAGCCAATCGTGGTTAATGCAGAAACTGATAACAAATATTTCTTGATCCCTGGCACAAACAAAGCATCTGATAAAGTGAAAGAACTACCATAAGCAGTAGTCAAAATGATCTTACCAACTCCCATAACAGGATAAGAGGAGTTGTTGGTGCATGTAATCGTATTCCTTGTAGGGGTAGACTCGAGTGAAGAGAAGAAACTGCGCTGCGAGGTAATGTGTTTGGTTGCCCCACTATCAAAGTACCAAACATCTGAGTCTACTGCAGTCATGCACTGCTCATGAGAAGATGGGTCAAAACTGCAAACAATAGTAAATGCCCATTCTTCTTCCTACACAAGATTAATTAACTCTGTTTTTGGTGTAAAGGCTTTTGCAACAACCATTCCAGCCTCTTTCTTCTTTGCCTCTTTAGCAGCCAGTTTTGGACAGTTCTTTATGATATGATCATTTCCTTTACAGTACTTCCAAAACAATTTCTACTTTTCTAATTTCTTTTCATCTTTGTCTTCCCTCTTGGATTGTGCAGAATTAGCAAATTTCTACTTACTAGTTGAAGAGCTCCATTTTCCTTTGCCCTTCTGACTAGCCAAGAAAGCTTGATATGCAACACGCATAATGGACCTATTCTGCTTGGACTGATCTTCTTGCAATAGAACAGAAAATAACTTCTCAAATGATAAGGCATTTGGATTGCCTTTCATCATCAACCAAAGAGTAGAAGCAAAACTCTGATATGAATCAGGAAGAGCATTCAGAACGGTCTGCACAAGTGAGCTATTTGGTATAACCTCATGAGCAGAAATCAATTGTTCCTTCAAGTCTTTGATCTTTGTTAGAAAATTTTCCATAGAATCACCTTCATTCATGTGCCCACTCTCCAACTGTTTTCGGAGGTAAGCAACATGAGCTGCATTCCTAGCTTGGTACAATATGGTATGTGTATCCCAAGCATCCTTAGCTATTCTGCAAGAGAGAATGTGAGGAATAATGTGGCACGTTTGACAAACAAAGGTATCAATGCATGTGCCTGGGCATCTCTGCCATCTCAACAAATTTGCTCTACAGTAGGTGTAGTAGAAACTGCAACACGAACATGAATATGCAAAATATCATCATCTTCGACACCTTTTGCATCAGCTTCAGTACCTGCAGTTGTAACAGTTGTAGGTGTGATACGATGTTTTTTAACACCCTGCACAATGTTCCAAAGTCCTTTTGCAACCAATATATGTCACATCATATAAGCCCACAATGGGTAGTTTGTACCATCCAACTTATCCTCAATAGCCAACATATGAAATACACTGCGTTCATCCATGGCTAGTGACTAAAATACCTTGATGCAAAAAATTTATTGTATCTCAAAAAGTTGAACAGAACTACCCAGACGAGTTATGTTAAACATGTAGTAGACTTTGAGACACTTATACTGAGGAACCGAAACAAGTATATACCTTTGGCACAAAAAGATGAAATAGCCTGCACAAGTGCAGCGATAGTGCGTTCGGAGGTCGAAACGAGGTCAGATCGCAATTTTGGCACCCTGAGTATGCTCAACAAATTTCGTGCGAATCTGAGACTGCAACCGGAGAGGTGTAGATGATGCCCTAGATGAAGCGGCGACCTGATCTGATACCAATCGTTGGAGTTAGATGTCTGGGGAAGCACGTGAACAACACAAGGAAGAAGAAGAAGCTTGGAGCACAACACACAATACTGAATGTATTACTAGAGAGTGTACAAAGATAAGTAGCCCATTAGGGCAATAGGCGTGTATACAAGCCAGGGGAAATAAACTTCCTAAAGAGGGAAAAAAGTGCCCCGACAGTCCTAGAGTGTTCACACACATCACTACCTAAATATATCAACAATTTGATCAGTCAATGAGTGAATTAAGTGCAACAGACTTTTCTATGTGATGAGTTTCTTCACAGTTAACACAAGTCTTGATAATTTGCAAATAATTTTTAAAATTGGTTGTGTTTATGAGTTTTTCTTGATATAGAGGTGCTCTAACATCAGGGATAACTTGTTCTTTTGGAGTTTAATCATCTCCATCAAGCATTACAACCTATCACTCAATATGATGCTTAACATGGTTGTGAGCCATCTATTTCTCATTTGCATGTTTTTGGTTTTCTAGAATATACTATGGCGCATGAATAACAATGTAGAAAATTGGGCGATAAGGTTGTGAAATGTATTTTTGTTGTGTATTTTTGTTGGGTAAAGTTATGAAACAAGGGCTATCTTTTATATCATCCACATAAGAAACACATTCTGATTAGTCATGATGTTTTTTTATGGAACATGTGATTCATCACTTACTTTCATGTACCAAGGAGACATCAATTAGCTCAAAAGATGTGTATGATAGTTTCTTGCCTTTTTTATAGGCGGACAATCAAATGCTGCTCCTAGTGAGGCAATTTATAAACCTTTACAAGTTTCAAATGAAGATGTTGATCATTCTATTTCTTATGCATATTTACATGATGCACTTATTGATGAGAGAGATCTTATTGATGAGAGAGCTGACATTGAAGGGGCAAAAACTATGCCTAAATGGCTAGTGAAAACTTTGAGGAATAACGAATTAGATGCACATTTATCATATCGTACCCATTTAGGCTCTCATAATGCTTCTCTTGCATCAAATTATTATGCAATGACTGTCTAAATTCTTTGTAATGAGAGTGAGCCTCTTTCTTTTGATGAAACATAGAATTCAAGAAATTTGATGGATGTTATGCAATTAGAATGTGATTCTATTTTGAAAAATGGTACTTAGTCATTATGTGATTTTCTTGTAGGCAAATAGGCCATTAGCACTAAATGGGTATACAAGCTAAAGGGTAAGCCTGGTGGGATAGCTGATAGATATAAATTTAGGATTCTTTCCAAAGGTTATGTTGAAGAGAAGGGCATTGATTTTGATGAGAACTTTGATCCCACGTGCCAAATAACCACCATTTGTAGCATTTTGTTCACTTGCAAATCATTATGATTAGAATGTACATTAGTCACACATTAAACTTAGTTTTTTGAATGGTGATTCACATGAAGATCGAAGTGCATTATCGCATACTCATGGTTTTGTGTAGAAAGGGAATGATAGAAAACATGTAGCTAAAACAAGGCATCATATGGATTGAAGCAAGCGCCACATGATTGGTATGAGAAGATACATGCATACTTGGGGCCTCTTTTGAAATATCAGATTTGGGGCATTTGCATCATTATTTGGGCATTTAGTTGTGTAAGTTGATGGGAGAATCACATTGTATCAAAAAAATACATTGAAACATTATTACAACATTTTGGACTTGAAGATTGAAAATATATTGCCACTTCCATGGAAATAGATTTAATGTGTGAGTCTTCATGATGTTGGAGATGCATTTCATGTTGTTCTTTATTAGCTATTAGATGCTTGATTTACTTATACATAAATTGACTTGATAGTCAATTTTTTGTCTCTCAAATGAGCAAGTTTATGCATAGCCTAGGTGTCAAGCATGTTAGATATACCTAGTACTCCATCCTCATGTGAACAAAAATGATCTGTGGTGCTCTAAGTCGTAAGAACCCCATTATGAGGAGAAGCCATTGTGAGAGCCCAAATACTTGTGGAACGTTAGATGAGATCTATGCATGACCATTGGTGGTAAATATATGATCTTTTTGAGCCTAGACATGAAGTTAATAGGGAATAAACTTTTGGGCCATTGGGTTTCCACTCAAGGTGAAAATAAAGGCCTTGTGGCTCTGCCCACTTTTCCCATAGGACCTTAATGGGGGGGGGGGGTGCATAGGGGTACTTTCCCCCTTTTACGATGTTTGAAGGATCTATCCCCCGGTCCGCAAGGCCGAGACAATAGGGATTCTACTTGTGGAGATATTCTCGAATATTATATTTTCTAGACTATTTGTCTCTCTCGACCACATTTATTTATACCGACTCCTATTGTAATATCTACATAAGCATGGCCTAAATGAAGCTTTATGTAGCATCGTGCATTAGTTATTCCTTCATTTAAAGTCTCTTTAGATCACCATCTAAGCGCCATATTGGAAGCAAGTGGGTGGAGAACACCATCTTTGTAGTTGCATTGCTACTGGAGATTATATGGGATAAAATAAGCCCTTAGATCATGATACCAATGGATGGGCAAAAAATAAGATTGTAGAGCATCTTATGATTAGAGGAAATGATAATGCTTTTCTTCAAGAAACAAAAGATGCCCTAAGTTAAAAATTTAAAATGACAGACTAAGGCTTAATGAATTATTTCTTAGGCCTTAAAGTGTGGCAAGAACTAGGGAAGATTTTCATCTCTCAACAAAAGTATGCAAGGAAGATTTTGAAGGCATTCTATATGGAGGATTGCAATGAGATTTCTAAATCTATGGAGGTCAATAAACAATTATTTTTTGAGGATACCTCACCTCTAGTGGATATTGGAAGATACATGAAATTAGTGGGAAGCTTTATCTACTTGTGGAATAGCAAAGAATATATCTTCTATGTTATTGGACTGGTAGGCAAGTTCTCTTACAAGCCTTGCTAAATTCATTGGAAGAAAATTATGTAGGTACTCATGTATGTGGAGAGAACCATTGATTATGGTATTCTTTATGAGGAAGGATCACCTTTGGTTGGATATTTTGATTTAGATTGGCCAAGAGATATTGATAACAAAAAATTACTTTATAGATATTGAATTTCTTTAGGATCCAGGATTTTCTCTTGAATCAATAAGGAGCAATCAAATGTAGCATCATCTTGTATGAAATATGAGTACAAAGCACCATGTGTTGTAGCATGTGAAGTAGTATGGTTGAGGAGGATCCTATGGAACACACACACACACACATACACACAAAGACAAGAAGCTATAGAGCTGAATTTTGACAACCAAAATTGCATGTCCATTGCCCAAAATCCTATTTTCCATGCACATATGAAGCACATAGAAATTTAGTATTACTATGTGCATGAGTTGATCGAGGATGGAGATAAGCTATTGTCCAATTGAAGAAAATGAAGCATAAACATTCACCAAGGCTCTTGGGAGAGAGCAACTTCATCAACAATTTCCTCACCTTGGTATTGGACCAAGGAGGTAGTTCACCATAGGGTGGAAATTTGGGGGGGGGGGGAGGTGTTACATATGCTCAATAATCCACCCTCAAGTAAACACAAATGATATATGGTGATCTAAGTTGTAAGGCCCCCATTATGAGGAGAAGCCATTGTGAGAGATCGAACATTTATGGAATCCTAATTTCCAAGTTAGATGAGGTCTATGTGTGACTGTTGATGGTAATAGATAATATTTGTAAGCCGTTGGGTTAGGCAGTGCATAAACTTTTGGGCCATTTGGTTGTCATTCAAGGAAAAAATAAAGGCCTTGTGGCATTGCATGGTTTCCGCATAGAGCAATGCTAGCCCACAATGCCGAGATGATAGGACTTTTGGTCATGGAGATATTGTCAGATATTATATTTAATGACTTTTTTTTTGGATTGTCTATGATTATATATATTGAATCCCACTATAAAACAATATAAGCATGGCCTATGTGAAGATCTACATAGCATTGTGCACTCATGAGCCCTTCATCTAGAGTCTATCTAGATTGCCATCTAAGCTTTATATTGGGAGCATATGGGTGGACAACACCATCCTTGTAGCTACATTACTCTTGGAAATTCAAGAATTTGAGTTCTCTATCTGTCATTCTATATCTCTCTGTATCTGCATTTTTCTCAACTCTATCTATTGTTCTTCTTCATGCTATTATTTACTACTTGAGTGGTACTTGACTACTTGGATTGTTTTACCCCAAGGAGGGATCATTATCACGATATTTACATGCTTTTTTTTACTTGGATTAGGCTAGTTGCTATGACACTCGTGTGCCCATCAATGGTTTTTGCTTCATGCTTCATAGCTCATTTATATCTTGGTTGAGAAAGAAGCAACCTAATGAGTGTCTGTGGCTTAGATGCATTTTGGTTGGTTTGGGTGTTGGTCAATCTTCTGGCATCTTTATTGATAGTCACAACACATTGGACATTATGAGGAACC
This sequence comes from Ceratopteris richardii, assembly GCA_020310875.1. Lineage (NCBI taxonomy): Eukaryota > Viridiplantae > Streptophyta > Polypodiopsida > Polypodiales > Pteridaceae > Ceratopteris > Ceratopteris richardii. The sequence goes on along the minus strand of CM035437.1, from coordinate 66,819,241 downwards.
CTATGTTCCATGCTTGCACAATTCACATTGAGGTGCACTATCAATATGTTAGGGAAAGACTCTCTATTGGAGAGATTAATTTGGCTTATGTGCCCACAGAACATAATCTTGCAAACACTTTCACAAAGGCTCTGTCTAGGGAGAAGTTTGAAGATTTTTGCAAAAGTTTGGGCTTACTTACTTTTGTAGAATCAGATTGATTTTATTCCACATAGCTTGGCACTGCCTTATACATGAGTTCCAATTCCTTGTTCACCACATCACTCCCACGGGACCTTGCTGATATATTTCCATAGTGATGTGTGTGAACGCACGTAGGCATGTGAGGGCAAGCATAGATTCTATCTTTTTAACAACTCTACAATAAGCACATGGTTTGACCACAATGTTGGGTCCTTTTTCACTACAAATTTGAAACTTACTTCTAGATCCATTACTAATTATACCTCAAAATAATGGACAACATTTCAAAGCATGGACTTTTAAAGATATGGAGGGATTCTAAAACGTCTATCAATACATCCATTCTTCAAGTTCCTGATCATACAAAATTTTCTTCCTCTTTTACGTATCCTTCCAGAGAAATATACACCCCAAATCTCTATTTTTCTTTTTTATTCCATAGTACTCTTTAAATCAGAGATCCAAATGCATAACGAATAAATATTATACAATCTCATTCACTTTGAAAAATTTTACAACAACCAAAGATTATTCAATCTTATTCACAACAACTAAAGATTGATATTGAAGTATTCACTTGACAAATTTCTCCACAAATGATTACAAGAATGCTCCATAAACCCACATGTAATTCGAATATTAGACTAGAGACAAACAACAGACATAGAAGAAAAGGTCACCCTCTTGTCCACCCTAATGTGAGCCTTATGAGGTATTATGTAATTATGTGAGCCGTATGAGGTATTAGAGTAATTATGTGAGCCTTGCGTAATTATGTAAATGCAAACACACTACTCAGTTACAAATTTCTCTTCCAATCATAAGAATCACATGGATCAATCATCATTCACGAATCACTCATGGCACATCTATGGCGGTGGAACTTAACTCTGAAACCAATCACGGAAAAGTATACATCATAGTTAATGTTCCATTATCTCTTCTTGAAAATCATATCTTTCATTCTTTATGTATACTCCTACGGTTCTATTTTTGGTTTGTTAATTTGCCAAGGACACAAGGCATAGAGAACCATATCGAGGTGAAGGAAGTGAGCACCATATCGAGGACATAATTCATAAGTATGGAAGTATGTATGTGTGTATGTATTTTGGATCAGGTATGTGTTGAGTATGCACCTTTGATTCTGCACACAGGTCATCTACATAGAGTTCCATGTATTGTCTTAGGAATTTTTAAAGACATGACACAAGAGATGTCGAAAGGTAGCTAGATCATTTTTCAGGTCAAATTTTATTACCCCAAATTTGAAAATAGCCCATTTTGTTGCAAAAAGTAGTTTTATGTTGACCTCTATGGGAAATGGATAGTTGGTCACGAAGATCCATCTAAGAAGTTATAAAATTCTTTTCTTGCTACCCATTCTAAAAGATAATCTGCTATCAAAAAAAGACAACTATCTAAAATTGTAGTTTTATTCACCTTTTTTAAATTGATACACATGTTAATTTTCCATTCTTTTTGGGAATGATGACTATGAGAGACCCATTTTGTGTGTTCAGTTTCATAGATAAAATATTCTTAAAATAATTTATCAGTTTCCTCCTTGATTTTCTTGGAGTATGTCTTGTGGTATGTAATGAACTAGAGTATTAGATGACCACATGGTAGAGAGATGACTCTCCTCCCAACCTTATGCCTCTATATATAGCTACTTGAATCAAAGAGGAGAAAATGTAATTGGGGTCCACAAGTGCATGTACGATCTCCACCACTACTTCAGAAACTTCTAGTAAAGTCCACTAGTGGTAGGTATAATTTCTATTTAATTTAAGTCTCTCTGGACTCAAGTTAAATCATTTTAACTTGAGAGGATGGGAATATGGGCCAAATCGTGTAAATGATGCCCATGCCATAGTACCTAGCCTAAGAATCACAAAACTTCTTTTGGATTTTTTGGTATTGAATTCTCCAAAATAAGCTTGACCTTGTCTGGGTCTACTACGATACCATCATGAGAAATGATATGGTGGAGCAATTTGCCTCATTTGGCAACAGAGGCTGATTTGTTCAGATTAAGAAAGTTGTACTTTTTGACAAGCATCAAAACAGGCTCGCAAATGTTCCAAATGAGTCACAATTCATTCGAAAATAGAGGAATCATCTTAAAAAAATATGCATGAATGAAGTTAATTATGGTGTAAAGATCCGCTACATACATCTTTGAAAGGTACTGGGAGCATTCCTCAATCCAAACCACATGACTATGCAAGCAAATACTCCCCAATTAGTGATGAAAGCTATCTTTCAAATGACTTCTTTGACCATATGAACCTGATTGTACCCACTAAATCCATCTAGAAGGGAGTACATTCCTCCAACTTCATCTAGCATACTATCTAAAAATGGTAGTGGAAAGGGGTCTGGTATAGTAGCTACATTCAACTTTTGATAATTGACACAAATATGTAGATGCTGATTTTTCTTTGGCATGATCACTATTGGAGATACCCACTCCGAATTTTCAATAGGGACAATATAATCCACCTTTATTAGTTGGTCTAGTTCGTGCTTTACCTATTTTGCAAAATTAGGGTTCATCTTGTATCTTTGTTGCATAATTGGAGTTGCATCTGGCTTAAGTAGAATTTTATGATGATAAATTTTGGGATCAAGGCCTTTCATACCCACATAGGTCCAAGCGAACACATCCGTATATTCTTTTAACAATGGAATTAGGGCAATCCAAAATTCCAAAGCAAGCTTTGCACAAATTCTCACCATTTGTGGTTCTTCTATTGTGCCCAAATTAACTACTTCAAGGATATCTTCTTCAACACGTATCTTTCCTTGCTTCATCAGATCTCTGATGATTAGGTCAACATTTTTGTCTAAATCTGAGTCCAACAGCTCAACACAGATAGATGCTACCATACTGCCATAAGCTGAACTAGTCACTGGTTCAACATGTACCACACTAAAGGAAAGTAAATCTCGATTAGCTTCTAAAAAATGTTCCTCGTCTTCCTCTTCAAGTCCTTCAAGCATGTGCGGTGGCTCCACAAGTACGGGTTTATCTTTCGGAAGGCAAAACTCTTCATCTTCCAATTGGACCAAAAATTTAGAATGTCCTTTCTCGAAAGTAATAGTTTTGGTGGCCCAATTCTGCCTCACTTTGGCATTCCTCAACTATGGTCTTCCCAATAGTAGATTATAGTTGAGATTCTAACCTTTGAGTTCCAGCACTACAAAAGTAATGGGAAAAACTACACAAGAAATTATGATTCGAATGTCCTTTATGAGTCCCACTGCTTGTAATCTAGATTGATCTACCATTTGGACAAAAAATGGTGTTGGTTCAATGCCAATCCAGCCCATTTGTTGGCAAGTGGTTGTAGATGCAATAGTAATATTGGATCCTCCATCAATTAGCACTTTTTATTTCTATATCATACTATAATAGTTGAAACTGCGTAGTCCACCACTTTGTTCTGTACCTCTTTGACCATACCAAGAGTTACTTCCTTAAATCTTTTTGTAAATGTTCCATTAACTTCTCTTTAAATGCTAGGACCAATTCCATCAATGCACCAGTGGTAATTGAATTTGCAATGTGCTTAACAAATGCTAGGAATTACCTTCCTCTAGCACTACTTGTTCCAGAATGCCCTGGTTAAGTGATTCTTTCAAATTCTAGTCATACTTTTCAGTATTAGGGTTCGGGAAACCTGAACTCAATGTCTGAAATTTTGGAACTTGTTGATATTGCCTCTGGTAAGTGTCCAGAGATTCCCCTTTCTTGTAATGCTCCTCTACCATCCTGGGTGTGCCTTCTTTCATAACCTTTTATCTTTGTCATTTTACCTTTCTCGCCCTTACTATTGTTACCTCTAGTGATTGGTTCCATATCTACATAATATTGTGGGTACTCCTTGTCCCACTGGACTGCTTCTGCTAAGTGCTTCTTCTGCTCCATTGGTGAGTGCTCATGTTGTTGTATTGTTTGGTACTCTTGACCCGATCTTCTGATAATAACCGCTAAAGGTTCCATATATTCTAAGGTTATTACATTCACCATGGGAGTTTTCAACTTGGCTTCCTTTTTCCTTTGATCATATTCTTTAGCTTCGTCACATTCAAATCAACGACATCCATACTGTAAGTAAAACTGACATTGGATTGGTCGATTTTCAAAATGATTGGGTTTCGATTGCCAAAATCTATGGCCTCTTCCATAATCTCGAAAGTTGGGGTGGTAGGACCGTCGCTGGTCCTAGAAGTGTTGGAATCCGAAAACCTGAGGTGGTCCGGACAATCTCACATCCTGATTATTCATCCATGGTCCTGGTTGAACTTAAGACTTATATCCCATAGAGTTATCCTTCCACAAGGATGATTCGCCTTATGCAGTTGTGACTAGTGTATTCTTACCATTGAACCTACATTCTTCTAAGATATGATTATTCTTGTTGCAAATAGGAAAATATACCTGGTTTCGTGCACAATTGGCAATGATATGTCTCACATTTTTGCATCATAGGCAATACAATTATTGAACCGGGTTAACCCCTTTTTTCATGATTGGACTTGTTTTTTTAGAGCCCAAATTTTCTAGCTGTATTTTCTTGCCCACTCATATTGCCAGATCAATTATCTAGTCTAAGGATCTTGCTTCTTAAAATGTATGCATATAAAATTTTTCCTTAATCATTGGTTGCAATCCGTCCATAAAGAGCTCTTGCAACAATTCCTCTATAGGGTGATTGTTGTTCAATTTATATCTCATAGTTGATCTAATGTCCGAAGTGTACTATTGCACCATACCCTTTTGGATCATGTACTTTAACGTTGTATATAATTCCAATGCTTTTAGCGGTCCGAAATTGCTCCAAAAAGGCCTCTTTTAGTTCATCATATTTTCTAAAATGATCTAACGGATATTCAATTAACCATTTAACGGCATCACTAGCTAAGGTAGCTTGGAGTATGTTGGAGTTAGACGTCTGCGGAAGCACGCGAACAGCACAAGGAAGAGGAAGAAGCTTGGAGCACAACACACAAGACTGAATGTATTACTAGAGAATGTACAAAGATAAGTAGCCCATTAGGGCAATAGGCATATATACAAGCCGGGGGAAAAAAACCTCCTAAAGAGGGAAAAAAGTGCCCCGGCGGTCCTAGAGTGTTCACACACATCACTACCTAAATATATCAACAAATCCCCCCTGGGAGTGATGCAGTGAACAAGGAGCTTGCACTCATGTATAAAGAAGTGCCGAGCTATGTGGAAATCACTCCACAAAAGGAAGTAAGCCCAAAGCTTTGCGGAAAGCTTCAAACTTCTCCCTAGGCAGAGCCTTCGTGAAAAGGTCTGCAATGTTCTCCTGCGTGGGCACATATGCCAAGCTGATCTCCCCAGCAGAGAACCTCTCCCTGACATAGTGATAATGCACCTCAATGTGCTTAGTGCGAGCATGGAACACAGGGTTCCTCGCAACTGCCAATGCGCTCTGACTGTCAGTGAAGATGGTGGTGGCAGAAGACTGGCCAACACCCAAATCAGCCATAAGGCGTCTGAGCCACACACACTCAACAGTCGCTGTGAAAGCTGCCCTATACTCAGCCTCACAACTGGAAGTGGCCACAGTAGGCTGCTTCTTGCTCAACCAAGATATACATGAGCTACCAAGCATGAAGCAAAAACCACTGGTGGACACACGAGTGTCATAGCAACCAGCCCAATCTGAGTCAGAAAAAGCATGCAAATCTGGCGGTAGTGATCCCCCCTTGGGATAAAACAACCCAAGTAGCCGAGTACCACTCAAGTAGCGAAAGATGCGCTTAACCGCTTTCCAATGCGTGACTCCTGGGCAATGCATAAACCTGCTCATCTGTGAGACAACAAACTGAATATCTGGCCGAGTAATGCATAAGTAAATCAAGCATCCAACAGCCTGCTGATAGAGAACAACATCAAATGCATCTCCAGCATCATGAAGACTCAATCGTAAACCTGTCTCCATAGGAGTGGCAATAGGCTTACAGTCTTCAAGGCCAAAACACTGCAATAATGTGTCAATATATTTCGTTTGACACAAAGCCATTCCACCATCAACTTGCATAAACTGAATGCCCAAATAGTGATGCAAATGCCCCAAATCAGACATCTCAAATGAGGCATGCAAATCAGCCTTGAAATCAGCAATATGCTTCTCAAGAGGACCAGTGAGCAGCATGTCGTCTACATAGACAACAATGATCAAAAGCACATCATTAGCACGCTTAACATATAAGGTGCTTTCAGTTGGACTGTTCTCAAAACCATGTGCAATCAGATAGGCATGTATTTTTTCATACCAAGCACGTGGTGCTTGCTTTAAACCATATAACACCTTCTTTAACCTGCACACCTGGTTTTCATGCCCTTTCTGCACAAAGCCACGGGGCTGAAAAACATACACTTCTTCATGCAAGTCACCATTCAGAAATGCTGTTTTAATGTCCAACTGATGTACATTCCAACCATGATGGGCTGCAAGTGCACAAATGCTCCGAACAGTAGTCATACGGCATGTAGGTGAAAAGGTCTCATCAAAATCAATGCCTCTTTCCTGCGCATAACCCTTTGCAACAAGCCTAGCCTTATACCTGTCAACTGTACCATCAGGTTTACGCTTCAGCTTGTATACCCACTTAGTGCCAATGGCCTTCTTGCCAGGAGGCAAGTCACATAAAGACCATGTACCATTCTTCATTATAACATCATATTCAGATTGCATAGCAGCCATCCAATTTTCTGAATTTTGTGCTTCATCAAAAGAAACAGGCTCATTCTCATCACAGAGACTAGATGCAGCCATAGCATAGCAATCTGATGCAAAGGAGGTACTATGAGAGCCTGAACGAGTACGATATGACAAAGGTGCATCTAATTTGCTATCACGCAAAGTCTGCACCAGCTATTTTGGCATAGTTTTTGCCTGTTCAATATCAGCTCTCTCATCAACAAGTGCATCATGTAAATCTGCATCAGAAATGGCATGATCTGCATCATCATATGAAACCTGCAAAGGCTGAGAAGTTGCCTCATTAGGACCAGCGCTAGCCTGTCCACCTGTAAAAAGAGGCATCAAAGTATCATACATGTCTTTGGAGCTAACAGATGTCTCCTTAGTACATGAAAGCAATGGCTGAATAGCATCTTCCACAAAGACAACATCACGGCTAACCAGAATGCGTTTAGTCTGTGGATGATACAGACGATAGCCTTTACTTTCAGAACTGTACCCAACAAAAATACATTTTACTGCCTTATCATCCAATTTTCTGCGACGTTGTTCAGGCACTAATGCATATGCCAAACAACCAAAAACACGCAGATGAGCAACAGATGGCTTGCGGTCATGCCAAGCCTCATATGGAGTGATAGACTGCAACGCTTTCGTGGGACACCTGTTAAGTACATATGCTGCACACATGACAGCCTCAAGCCAGAAACTATGTGGTAAAGCCTGACTTTTGACCATGCACCTCGCCATCTCCATGAGTGACCTGTTCTTTCGTTCAGCAACTCCATTCTGTTGAGGTGTATACGGCACTGTACACTGGTGTTTTATCCCACGTTCAGCCAGAAATGCATTAAAATCTGAAGACATATATTCCCCCCCTCGATCAGAACGGAGGGTGCCCATTTTACATGCTGACAGATTTTCAGCCAAAACCAAAAACTGTTTGAAGCACATGAACACTTCGGACTTTGCTTTGAGTGGATATACCCATGCATGCCTGGAAAAATCATCAATGAAAGTCACGAAGTAAAGGTAATTTCCAAAAGAGGGTGTCTGCATAGGACCACAGACATCACTATGTACAAGCTGCAATTTCTGCATAGCCCGAACTGAACCATCTTTTGGAAAGGAAGAACGCTGCATTTTGCCCAAAATACAGCCTTCACAAACATGTTTTCCAGGTGCCTCAAGTTTGGGCAAAGAGGACACCATTTCAGATTTCTGCAGGCGTAACAAACTAGCAAAATTCAGATGACCAAAGCGTGCATGCCAAAGCTTTGCATCTGACATAGCCTGAGAATCATGAACTGCACATGCCGAATCATTCACAGATTTTTCATAGTCTATGAGCTTATACAGCCCACGACATAAAATGCCAGAAGCAATAATCACATCGCCATTTGAGAGATCATGGACTGTACACCTGTCATCAACGAATTTCACAACCAAGCCAATCTTGGCTAATGCAGAAACTGATAACAGGTTCTTTTTGATCCCTGGCACAAATAAAGCATCTGACAAAGTGAAAGAACTACCATCAGCAGTAGTCAGAATGATCTTACCAACTCCCATAACAGGATAAGAGGATTTATTGGCGCATGTGACAGTATTCCCTGTAGGGGCAGGCTCGAGTGAAGAGAAGAAACTACGCTGCGAGGTAATATGTTTGGTTGCCCCACTGTCAAAGTACCAAACATCTGAGTCTACTGCAGACATGCACTGATCATGAGAAGATGGGTCAAAACTGCAAACAGTAGTAAACGCCCATTCTTCTTCCTGCACAAGATTTGCAGACTCTGTTTTTGGTGTAGAGGCCTCTGCAACAACCATTCCAGCCTCTTTCTTCTTTGCCTCTTTAGCAGCCAGTTTTGGACAGTTCTTTATAATATGATCATTTCCTTTACAGTACTTGCAGAACAATTTCTGCTTTTCTGATTTCTTCTCATCTTTATCCTGGTTCTTCGATTGTGCAGCATTTGCAGATTTCTGCTTACTAGTAGAAGAGCTCCATTTTCCTTTGCCCTTCTGACTAGCCAGGAAAGCTTGATCTGCAACACGCATAATGGACCTGTTCTGCCTGGACTGATCTTCCTGCAACAGAACAGAGACTAATTCCTCAAATGACAAGGCATTCGGATTGCCTTTCATCATCAATCGAAGAGTAGAGGCAAAACTCTGATATGAATCAGGAAGGCCATTCAGAACGGTCTGCACAAGTGAGCTATCTGGTATAACCTCATCAGCAGAAATCAATTGTTCCTTCAGGTCTTTGATCTTTGTAAGAAAACTGTCCATCGAATCACCTTCATTCATGTGCTCACTCTCCAACTGTTTTCGGAGGTAAGCAACACGAGCATCATTCCTAGCCTGGTACAAAGTGGTAAGTGTATCCCAAGCATCCTTTGCTGTTCTGCAAGAGCGAATGTGAGGAATAATGGCACGTTTGACAGACAAAGCTATCAATGCATGTGCCTGGGCATCTCTGCCATCCCAACGAATCTGCTCTGCAGTAGGTGCAACAGAAACAGCAGCACAAACAGGAATCTGCGGAATATCATCTTCGACACCATCTTCATCAGCTCCAACACCTGTATTTGCAGTACCTGTCGTTACAGGTGTAACAGGACGTCTTTCAACACCCTGCACAATGTTCCACAATCCTTTTGCAACCAGTACATGTCCCATCATATAAGCCCATAATGGGTAGTTGGTACCATCCAACTTATCCTCAACAGCCAACATACGGAATACATCACTGCTTTCAGCCATGGCCGGTGACTAAAATACCTTGATGCAGAAAATTGACTGTATCTCAAAAAGTTGAACAAAACTGCCCAGACGAGTTCTGCTAGACCTGTAGCAGACTTCGAGACGCTTAAACTGGCGAACAGAAACTGGTATATACCTTTGGCACAAAAGGACGAAATAGCCTGCACAAGCACTGCGATAGTGCGTTCGGAGGCCGAAACGAGCTCAGATCGCGATTTCGGCACCACACAGCAAAGCTGTTTTGATCTCGAAAACACCCTGAGTATGCTCACCAACTTTTGTGCGAATCTGAGACTACAAACGGAGGAGTGTCGACGACGCCCTAGAAGAATCAACGACGTGCTCTGATACCAATTGTTGGAGTTAGACGTCTGCGGAAGCACGCGAACAGCACAAGGAAGAGGAAGAAGCTTGGAGCACAACACACAAGACTGAATGTATTACTAGAGAATGTACAAAGATAAGTAGCCCATTAGGGCAATAGGCGTATATACAAGCCGGGGGAAAAAAACCTCCTAAAGAGGGAAAAAAGTGCCCCGGCGGTCCTAGAGTGTTCACACACATCACTACCTAAATATATCAACAGAGTACATATTGTTTATGATTGTCGTCATGCACTGCTCTATTGTCCAAACATGTACATCAGGATCTTCTTTCGGACGTCCATAGAAATAGGTGTAACATAACCTTAGAAGTGAACTTCTATTCTGCATATTCTCATCAGAATCCTCATTGCTACTGGTGGTCGAGTCTCGAGTAAAGTCCTCCATTTTGTTGGGTTGAGGGATAGGTACCAATTGTAAAGTAAGCTCTAGCTAGGGTCCACTGCCATTGCTTTGGCTTAGGTCTGTAGGATACTTTTCATCTTGTTGCTAGCTCTATTGGTTGGCTCTGCTAGATTCCCCTTTCCACAAAGCTTGAACTAATTTTTGGTTCTTCCACTCAGATATCCATTCCTCCAAGATTGACTGCAGAAAGACACCATTTTCCACCCATAGCAGCAATTCTTCTAGGATTTTTGCTAATTTTGCAATTGAAATATCTTCTAAACACAGATTTCATAAGGTCTCCTTGATAAGTTTGTCTAATTATTCATGATGTTGATTACTGCACAGGTATTCCTTGCCACTCCACAATGGCATCAATTTAATAAGAATTCCATCTCAAGAGTGAACCCCATCCCATCATGGTCGCCAATTTGTTTGGTGGTTATTGTGTCAGAATAACATACAATGACCTCCAAAGGAATGAATTCAAGAACAGGGATTATGATTACAACACTGCAATCATAACATGCATTTTTGTTCCTTAAATTACTGATGCACACTTAATATGATTAAAGTTTATTGACTCAATTCATACTATAATCTAGACATCGCAAGATTTCTATTACTTCGGAACCATTACAGACTTTGGTGATATAATAGAATTCGAAGATAATAGTGAAATTGGGTTTACAACAACATACACTGCACCGTTAACATCACCTACACATATCTGCATCCAATCTTCAAACTTATTTTCATAATACAGACAAAATACTACAATCACCATCAATTTCGTAAGATCGTCTTTTCTTCTCTGTAATTTCAGACTCTCCATATCTTCCATTCCTTCCGTTCTGCACATATTGGTTACGCCGCTATATCACATTGTTTCAAATTTTGAGATATACAAGAAACCACACTTTTGGGAATAACTCTTCAGATCTCATAAAAAATTCTTCTCCTATTACAAAGAAGTATGAATTTACAAAATATTGGTCAGTCCATTCCAGTGACTAACACCCCCATTCAATGTCATAACGGCATAAAGTACAAAAATTTTCAAAACTTTGGATGTTTATAAATATATCTCTTGATTGCCTTCCAATGAATATTGAGCTGACTTTGCATAAACATGGATACTTGAGAAATTGAAAAGTTCATACTTAAGCCTTTGAACTTCAAAATCTGCAACTGAACTATTTCACCAACTTTCATCCTTGTGGCTAACTGACTTCTTAGATGTAACGGTGTATGTCAACTATGCTCTGATACCAAATTTTGGAAATGTAGTGGGTCTTGATAACAATAATCACAAGTTTTAAGGATCCTCCAACAAATGAACCTTAACATACACACCATAAGAATCAAAATTAGATGAATGAGCAATAGAGATAGAATACAAAACTTGTCAAAGTGTAACAATAAGGCAAAATTCTTACCTATAATAACTGATATTTGAATGTCAAATTATAATGTTTATGTGACTATGAAACTGAATCTAGGTAGAATTTCTAGAACTAGATAAAAGGCTTTGCTCATAAAGTGCCTAAGAGGTATGAGGAGTGTGTGTATGTGAGTTTGGGGTGAATAGAAATAGTTGAGAACTATTTGTACAACAAAACCTAAAATTGAGTAACAAGAACAAACCATCCTTGTGTAGTAACAAAGGAAGAAGAATAGAATATTGACTTGCTACTCATAAAATTCAGCAAGAGCTCAATGGTTGGTTCCAAAATCTCCTCCAAAGTTGCACTAGAAGTTAGGGCACACCTCCTCTAGTCAGTACACCTCCAAGCCTGATGGACCTTGAGTTGGATGCTTAAGAGATGCAAAGAGTGACCCCTACTCATCTTGTTAAGGGTGTATGTCAACTATGCTCTAATACCAAATGTTGGAAATGGGATGGACCTCGATAAGGATAATCACATGGTTCTTGGATCTTCCAACAAATGAACCTTAGCATACATACCTTAAGACTCAAAATTTGATGAATGAGAAATAGAAAGAAAATACATAACTTGTCAAAGTGTAACAACAAGGAAAAATTCTTACCTACACTAACTGATATTCAAATATCTAATTACAATGTTTATATGACTTCAAAACTGAATCTAGGCACTATTTGGGGAACTAGATACAAAAGATTTTTCATAAAGTGCATAAAAGGTATGAAGAGTGTGTGTATGTGAGTTTGGAGTGAATAGAAATAGTTGAGAACTATTTGTACAACAAACCCTAAAATTGAATAACAAGAACGATTCCTCCTCCTATAGAAATAAAGGAAGAAGAGTAGAATATTCACTTGCTACTCATAAAATTCATCAAGAGCTGAATGGTTTCTTCCAAAATCTCCTCCAAAGCTGCACGAGAAGTTAGGGCACACCTCCTCCAGAAGCTAGTACACCTCCAAGATGGATGATCCTTGAGTTGGGTGCTTAAGAGATGCCACAAGTGACCTTTAAGGCCTTCTTATATAGGCCGATAAGCTAATCCATGAATTTAGCTATGAAAAGCATGAAGAATGGCCAGAAATTTTGTTATAATGCAATTTTTGTCATAGTGCTTTTGGAACATTAAAACTAGTTTTCGAGCACTAATAGGTTATAATCTCATAATTGAACCATCATCTGAACATAGGACAATGGTTTTCTGAATGTTATGATTGAGAGGAACAATATTATGTGAAAAACCATTTTGGACAAAAATTAGGGTTAGGGTTTTCTACCATTGTAGACCTTTGATGACTGAATGTCATATACCAAATGAAAGCTCTCCTCAAGTACTATCTAATGAGCTCATAATATTTTTTTAATTTTTGTGACCAAAATTTGACTAGGTACCAAAAATTAGGGTTTCTAGAAATTCGGGTTTCCAACAATCCCCCCTTCAATGTCATAATGGCATAAAGTAAAAAAATCAACAATACTTTCGATGTCTTTAAATATATATCTTGACTTCCTTCCAATGAATCTTGAGCTGACTTGCATAAACGTGGATACTTGAGAAACTGAAAACTGAATACATAAGTCTTTGAACTTCAAAAATGTGCAACTAAACTGATTCACCAACTTTCATCCTTGTGTTGGTTAACTTTCTTAGATGTGCTTTCCTAAGAGGATTTCTTCTTTGATAGAAATTCCCTAACTTCAACCAAGCCTGAAGAAAGATTCTAAATGACCTGAAGGATGGTAGAATATCTTCTTCTTCTTTAATAACCTCCTATTGAGCGGAAATTGGTGTTGAAAATGTAAACTATGCAAGCTCTAGGTGGATAAAGAGGTCAAAAGACCTTAATATGGCAAAAAGTCATGACTTAGATAACTTAGGTTGGTCTCAAGGTTGTGCAAGGTAGTCCTAAGGCGGTGGAAAAGTCAGGAGAGGCATCCAAAAGCTATAAAAAGGGGTGAAGAGTCATCAAATGTATGGAAGTCTTGTAGGTCATTGGAGACTAAGAGACATATACTCAAGGGGGTTCAAGGAGAGAGTCATCCAAGGCTGAAGGAGCTGAAATGCAGTATTCCAAGCTAGGGAAAATGCAAAGGACTGCATTACATGCATAGAGGAGGAGTAAGGAGGAGCTATCAAGCCCACACCCCCTCTAGTCTCTTGTAGGTATAGAAATAGTCTACTTATAATAGTTGTAACTCTTCGTGAACATATCCAATTCAAAAGATTTAAAGTGCATTATGTAGCTTATGTATTTACCTTACTTTCCCTAAGAGGGATTCTTGAAATCATTTTTTATGTGCAAAGAAACTAATGTATCTCTGTAACCCTAATTTCCTCATATCATACATCTCTGCATAGTCTATTTTGTACAGAGTTATTGACTAACCTATACAGAGCCATTTGAGGTGTTATATAGCTTGTTGGAAAGCTTATGAGCAATAACTATGGGTTGCTATACAGGTATGATGAAGAACTTCAAGTAAGAGCATGGAGTGATGTAGATCGGGCAAGGAGTGTTGATGATAGAAGGTCAACTTCTAGCTATGTTTTCATGCTAGGTACAAAAGCAATTTCATGGATGAACAAAAAACAGTCCACAATTGCATTGAGTTCAACAGAGGCTGAATATAGATCTTTAGCCCTCACTACATGTGAAGCAGTGTGGCTTAAGAAGCTCCTCAAAGATCTTGGTATACAACTTGGACCAATTCTTGTTTATGGAGATAACATGTCAAGCCTACATCTTGCCAAAAATCCCATGTATCATACCAGGAGCAAGCACATTGAGGTGCATTACCATTATGTAGGGGAAAAGGTTGCAAGCGGGGACATTAATGTTCATTTTGTAGGTACAAAGGACCAAGTTGCAGATATCTTCACCAAAAGCTTGAAGGTGACCAAGTTAACAAAGTTTTCAAAAGCTATGAGCTTACTTGATATGGAACTACCACCTTAAGCTTGAGGGGGAGTGTTGAAAATGTGAACTATGAAAGCTCTAGGTGGATAAAGAGGTCAAAAGACCTTAATATGGAAAAAAGTCACGACTTAGATCACGTAGGGTGGTCACAAGGTCAGGCAAGGTCGAGGAAGGTAGTCTTAAGGTGGTGGAAAAGTCCGGAGAGGCATCCAAAAGCTATAAAAGAAGGTGAAGAGTCATCAAATGTATGGAAGTCTTGTAGGTCATTGGAGATTAAGAGACATATACTCAACGAGGCTCAAGGACAAAGTCATCCAATGCTCAAGGAGCTGAAATACAGTAGTTCAAGCAAGAAAGGGAGAAGAACATAATATTGAATTACTACTCACAAAATTCAACAAGAGTTGAATGGTTGGTTCCAAAATCTCCTCCAAAGCTGCACAAAAAGTGAGGCACACCTCCTCTAGAAGTTAGTACACCTCCAAGCTAGATTTTCCTTGAATTGGATGCTTATGAGATGCCAAGAGTGACCCCTAAGGCCTTCTTACATAGGCCGATAAGCTGATCCATGAATTTAGCTATGAAAAGCATAAAGCATGTCAAGAAATCTTAATTTGATTTTTTCCATAGTGCTTTTGGAACATTAAAACTACAATTTGGGCACTAATTGGTTGTGATCTCATAATTAAACCATCATCTAAACATAGGACAATGCTTTTTTTGAATGTACAAACTGAGAGGAACAATATAATGTAAAGAACCATTTTGGAGAGAAATTAGGGTTAGGGTTTTCTACAATTTATGGACCTTTGATGAATGATTGTCATATAGAAAAAGAAAGCTCTCCTCAAGTTTTGATGAGCTCATAATAATTTTTTACTTTTTGTGATCAAATTTTGACTAAACACCAAAAATTAGGGTTGTTTGAAATTCGGGTTTTATGTTATTCTCAATTCTTTCCAACAATCCCAGCTTCAATGTCATAATGGCATAAAGCACAAAAATCTACAAAACTTCAGATGTCTAGAAATATATCTCTTAACTACCTTCCAATGAATCTTGAGCTAATTTTGCATAAACGTGGATACTTAAGATATTGAAAACTGATTACGTAAGTCTTTGAGCTTCAAAATGTGCAAGTGAATTGATTCACCAACTTTCATTCTTGTGTTGGCTCGCTGACTTCTTAGATGTTATTTCCTGATAGGACTTCTCCTTTGATAGAAATTCTCTAACTTCAACCAAGCCTGAGGAAAGGTTTTGAATGACCTGAATGATGATAGAATTCTTCCTTCTTCTTTCCTAACCTCTTGTTGAGTAGAAGCTAGAACATCAGGTCTTTGGAAGATAAAGTAATTCTCAAGTCTATAATCACTCATCTTGTTAAGGGCATATGTCAACTATGATTGGATACCAAATGTTGGAAATGGGGTGGGCCTCAATAATAATAATCATAATTTTTAATGATCTTACAACAAATGAACCTTAGCATACACATCTTAAGACTCAAAATTAGATGAATGAGAAATAGAGAGAGAATACATAGCTTGTCAAAGTGTAACAATAAGGTAAAAGGCTTACCTACACTAACTGTTATTCGAATGTCAAATTACAATGTTTATATGAGTACAAAACTGAATCTAGGTAGAATTTCTAAAACTAGATACAAGAGTTTATTCATAAAGTTCCTAAGAGGTATGAAGAGTGTGTGTATGTGAGTTTGGAGTGAATAGAAAGAGTGGAGAACTATTTGTACAGTAAACCCTAAAATTGAATAACAAGAACGATTCCTCCTTATGTAGGAACAAAGGAAGAAGAACAAAGAATTGACTTTCTACTCACAAAATTCAAGAAGAGGTGAATGGTTGGTTCCAAAATCTCCTCCAAATCTGCACCATAAGTTACAACACACCTCCTTCAGAAGTTAGTATAGCTCCAAGCTGGATGATCCTTGAGTTGGATGCTTAAGAGATGCCAAGAGTGACCCCTAAGGCCTTCTTATATAGGTCGATGAGGTGATACACAAATTTAGCTATGAAAATCATAAAGCATGGCAAAAAAGCTTGCAGTATTCCAATTTTACCATAGTTCTTTTAGGACATTAAAACTACTTTTTGGGCACTAATTGGCTGTCATCTTATAATTTAACCATCATCGAAACATAGGAAAATGCTTTTTTAAATGTAGAGACTCAGGGGAACAATATAATTTAGAAAACCATTTTGGAAAGAAATTAGAGTTAGGTTTTTCTACTAGTTATGGACCTCTAATTAATGAACGTGATATGCCAAATGAAGGCTCTCCTCAAGTACTATCTGATGAGCTCATAATAAGTTCTGACCTTTGTTGAGATATCAAGCTCAACATGTGATGATCTAGGATGACACGTACCAGTTTTTTGTTTCTCTGACATGTGTAGTGGTCATGCCGGTATATGTCAAGGATACTTCATTGAGCTTTATTAGATTTATCTATCGAGAGTGATGGCACATTTGTTCCTTGCTAGCTCACTCATTTGCAGACATTAGGTTTTTCCTTATGTACTGATCTTTATATATTGCACTTGTTATATTCTTGTTTTTTAGGTCATTCTTGTATATTCCTTTTTATGTAATAGAAGAAGAAGAAGAAGATCATTCTTCCCTGCCTCAATCTGTGTGTGTGTTTCTCCTTGAGAATGAGAGTGTGTGTGTGAGATCTCTTTCTTATCTCCTTCCTCGTGACATGGTATCAGAGCCAGCGTGGCTGTAGAGAGCTCGTGGAGAAGGTGACGGTGGAGAGTACACAGCAAGGCATGGAGAAAATGGGATTCACAAACGACCTTCATTTACTACGAAAATCGGCGTGAAGGTAGAAGACCTCAAAATATTTTCGGGATTTATCCCTTTAGGGACTTTAGGGTCACTTGTTTTTGTCAGATCAAAGTTTTGGAGCCATCTCGACCTTTGTTTCGAGCCCGAAAGATGGGGCCCACAAAAGAACCAGGTCAGTTTTAGAAATTGTAACTTACCTCGTGTTTGGCGACACTCATATATTCCAGATCGAGAATTTCAAGCGATTTCATGTACTATTGATACACGAAAACTGTGCTTTTCTGAGATCGAACTATCATGTCATAGTGTGATAGTGTTCAAGTAGAAGTGCTGCTTGTAGCATTTTGCAGTGTTGTGAATTGCTGCAGAAATGGCAAACGCAGATGGAATGAGTCAGCTTATGAGCGATAAGCTAGACAAGAACAACTTCCATGCTTGGAGATTCAGAATGACAAATTTCCTGATGGGAAAAGGCTACTGGAAGTACATCAAAGGAGAGAATGAAAATGCTCCACAGTTACCAGAAAGAAATCGGACTATAGATCAGGTAAGAGCATCTGAGGAATGGAATCAAGGAGCACGAAAGGTAATGTACTGGCTATTTGTTAGCATACAACATAGCATGATTGGACACATATAGGATGCCAAGACTCCAAAAGAGGCTTGGAACAGTTTGTTCACATTGTATGAGACCAATACAAAAGGCATGGAAATTGCAACTCAAGAACAAGCTGCATACATTGGAGAAGAAGAGCATGTCGATAAGTGACTACACCTTGAAAATCAAAAGCATATGTGAGTCACTTGCATCTATTGGCGTGAATCTAGATTATGATGATAAGGTGGAAGTGTGTCTTCGTGGTTTAGGAGCTGCATATAAGCAGTTCAGAACTTCTATACAGACCAGGGAAAATATTCCGAATTTTGTTGATGTGGTATCTATGCTGATTATTGAAGAAAAGAATCTTGGTGAGGATTCAAACTCCCAAGGAAAATCTAGTTCTGAGCAGGTATTCTACTCTGGTAGAAGAAGAGGCAGAGGTAGAGGTTGGAAGTGGAAGAGGAAATAGTAACCAAGACCAAAGTCAACAACAGAATCATGCAGGAGGAAGATGATAATTTTGAGGTAGGGGGAGCCAAAGAGACCATAGAAATTTCCAAAGAAATGATTCAGGTAATGACAATAAAGGATGTTGGAATTGTGGTAAACCTGGACACTTTGAACGTGATTGTAGGTTGAAGAATCAAATAACAGAAGGCAGCAGAATAACTATGCATCCACAAGTGCAGATGATTCTGAGAAGCTGTTCATGGTTCAACATCACATGATGAATACGATGTCTGCTTGTGTTTCAAAATCGAATGATAATGTCTAGTATGTTCATTCAGGTGCTTCAAATCACATGACTAGTCATGTAGAATGGTTTAGTACTTTGTAGAAATTGCCACTTCCTGGATATGTTGAAACAGGTGATGACACATCACATCCTATTGAGCATACAGGAAACATAGCACTATCTATGGAGGATGGAAAGGTAAAACATCTTGCTAATGTGCTACATGTTCCAAATATAACAAAGAATCTGGTTTCTGTTGGACAAATGGTTGAGCAGGGATTACAAGTCAGGTTCAATGCTGATGGATTATATGTAGAGGAGTACAAGCAGGATGGACAATTGGTTGCCAAAGGAAACAAAGTGGGTAGGATGTTCACCTTAAATGTGAAGATTCCTGAAATGAATGCAGCCATGTTTGCAAAAGGTGCAGGAGTTATTGCAGATATAGAGATGTGGCACAAACGGATTGGACATGCAAACTTGCAAATGTTGAAATTGATGCGGTCAAAGGAGATTTTCCATGGACTACCAAATTTCAAAGTTGCAAAAATGCAAAAGGTATGTGCAGCATGTCAATTTGGTAAACAATCAAGATCATCATTTCCACATGACAAGCATGTTAGTGAGAATGTGCTAGAAATAGTACATACAGATGTTTGGGGTCCTACAAAGACCACATCTATGGGCGGTTGCAGGTTTCATGTGACTTTCATTGATGAACATACACAAGAAGTATGGGTATATTTCATGAAAAAGAAGAGTGAGGTGTTCACTCACTTCCAGAATTTTAAGGCTATGGTGGAAAAGCAGACAGGAAAGTATATTCAGACATTAAGATCTGATGGAGGAGGTGAATACATGTCAAATGAGCTCAGTAGTTTTCTAAAAAATCATGGAATTCAACGTCAGTTTTCATGCAGGTACACACCACAACAGAATGGCATTGCTGAACGTAAAAATAGACATATTGCAGAAATAGCAAGAGCCTTGATGGCTAAGAAGAATATGCCTCATTGTTATTGGGTAGAAGTTGTTCATACTACTGTATACATCATGAACAGAACTCCGACTGCTAATGTACATCAAGTTACACCTGAAGAGAAGTTTACAAGTAAAAAGCCGAGCTTATCACATCTGAAAGTTTTTGGCTGTATTGCATATGTACATGTTCCAGATGAATTGAGGATGAAGCTTGATCCAAAAGCAAAAAAGTGTGTCTTCACAATAGTTCCAACTCAAATCCATGGAGTGGAAGATTGCGTGGAAATTTCAATCCAGCAAATTCATCAAATACATCCAAGAAAGGTAAAGAAAAGCTTTTTGCTAGTAGTAAAACATGTGCAGGTTTTGAAGATGTTGATGGAGATTCAAGCGGTTCAAAAAAGAGTCTTGATGAGGAACTTGGATTGCCCTCTGTGAAGACTCCAGGAGTAAGAAGGTCACATATAGATGATACAAGGAGAAGTGACCCAGTACGAAGCGGAATTCAGTGCAACGATTGACATATGACAGTTATATGGCTCGTCATTGTGCCTACATGACAAAGGTAATACAAGATGTTGAACCTTCTTGCTTTGAAGATGCAATTGGAATTGAAGATTGGGAAAAAGCTATGGATGAGGAGATGGCTGCATTTTATGGAAATTGTACATGGAAGCTGGTTCCATTGCCGCAAGGAAAGAAACCCATAGGCTGCAAATGGGTTTACAAGGTAAAACATAATGCTGATGGTAGCATAAGTAGGTATAAAGCACGATTGGTAGCTAAAGGATATGCACAGACATATGGCATTGATTATGAGGAAACATTCAGCCTTGTAGCTAAAATGTCTACTGTCAGAACACTTGTTGCATTAGCTACAACAAAAGGGTGGACTTTGCATCAGATGGATGTGAAGAATGCTTTCCTACATGGTGAGTTATAGGAAGAAGTATATATGGACCAGCCACAAGGATATGAAGATTCAAAGCATCCAGAATATGTTTGCAAGTTGCAAAAGGCTTTGTATGGGCTGAAGCAAGCTCCTCATGCATGGCATGCAAGATTACTTAACCAACATTGGGTTTTCTATGTGTGATGCAGATCACTCACCATATGCAAGGAAGGCTGATGATGGCATCACTATTGTGGCTATTTATGTTGATGACCTGATTGTAGGTGGTGATAATGAAGGAAGCATCAAAGAGGTAAAGCAACTTCTTATGTAGGAATTCGACATGAAAGATCTTGGTGTGCTGCACTATTTCTTGGGCATTGAGTTTATACATACAGGAACAGGTATATGGATGTCGCAAAGGCAATATGCCTTGAATATGCTGCAAAAGTATGGTATGGCTGATTGTAAGCCAATTTCTATGCCATTAGATCAGAATTTGAAGCTTGATACTACGTCAGGTGAAGCATTGGAAAATGCTACTGGGAAGTCTTATATATTTCACAATCAAAAGGCCTGATCTAAGGTCTACTGTTGGACTTGAAAGTCAATTTATGCAGGTTCCCAGGAAGCCACATTTGGATGCTCTGATGTTCACACTACGTTATGTGAGTGCTACTTTGGATTATGCATTATTTTATGAAGCTGGTGTAGATTTGCAGGTTTATGGATACACCAATGCAGATTGGGCTAGTCGCATTCTAGATAGAAGATCTACTAGTGGTTTTCTATTCTCACTTGGAGGTGCAACTATTACATGGAGCAGAAAGAAGCAACCCACTATTGCTTTGTTGAGTACAGAGGCTGAGTATAGAGGTGCTGCAATGGCAGCATGTGAGGCATCATGTCTAGAAATGCTACTTGCAGATTTAGTTGTGGATGTGGGAAATCCTATCACTATTTATTGCGATAATCTTAGCAGCATACAGTTAGCACGGAATCCTGTTTTCCATGCTAGAACAAAGCATATCGAGGTACATTATTAGTTCATCAGAGAGAAGGTATTAGCAGGTGATATTGACCTTGTTTATGTGAGAATAGATGAGCAGGTTGCTGATATTTTTCACCAAAGCACTTGGAGCTAAGAAGTTGAAGAAGTTTCGGGAGATGCTTGGATTACAGGATATGGCGTTGAGCTTGAGGGGGAGTGTTGAGATATCAAGCTCAACATGTGATGATCCAGGATGACACATACCAGTTTTTTGTTTCTCTAACATGTGTAGTGGTCACGCCCGTATATGTCAGGGATACTTCATTGAGCTTTATTAGATTTATCTATTGAGAGTGATGGCACATTTGTTCCTTGCCAGCTCACTCATTCACAGACATTAGGTTTTTCCTTATGTACTGATCTTTATATACTGCACTTGTTGTATTCTTGTTTTTTAGGTCATTCTTTTATATTCCTTTTTATGTAATAAAAGAAGAAGAAGAAGATCATTCTTCCCTGCCTCAATCTGTGTGTGTGCTTCTCCTTGAGAGTGAGAGTGTGTGTGTGAGCTCTCTTCCTTATCTCCTTCCTCCTGAGAATCTTCTCTGACCAAAATCTGACTAGGTACCAAAAACTAGGGTTGCTAGAAATTAGGGTTTTATGTTATTCTGACATTGTTTCCAACAGAGTCACTTCTATAGCACATGATGGTCTTAATGGTCTAGTTCTTTATATTTTCCATGCTACTTGAGTTTGTAAAGACCTAGACCAAGTGGATAGTACACCTACCTCTAGTGGAATCCAATGGAAGGTGTAAAAGAAGTTGTGGAGATTACACATGCATATGCAGCTCTTGTTAATCCAGAGGTTACCATTCATCCAATCAGCTATATATAGAGGCCTAAGCTTGGGAGGAGACTCATCTCTCTAGTAGGTGGTGTTCATAATGGTCTAGTTCTTCACAGTTGGCATGCTCTCACAATTTGAAACACTAGAAGACTCTGAATAGATTGATTATGTGCCCCTATTGGTAGTGCTCTCCACTTAAGAGACTCCACTTTGTCAACTACCTAATACTCTCCTTGATCTCAATTTCATCAATAGTTAGAAAAACCTCCACCCTGGTGTTATATTTAGTTTTTTTTGGTTTTATATGCCAATGTGATGTGCCTAATCAATTTGCAAGTGGTAGAATGAGAATGAGAATTATGGCTTTCAAGGCTCCTCGGGGTTACCTTCTCTGCTTACTCTCTCTTTCACTTGGATTCTCTCTCACTCATTGTATACCTACAACTTGGAAAAAGGAAAATTTCATCAGATTGGTGCAACTCCAAGTGATTTCCAAACATCCTTCAGTCTTGGTAATATTTAGCTGTTTATCTCAAAAAATTGTTCTTCAAATCAAAACCTCAATTTATGTTTTCTTTTTCTAGCCCTCCTATTGGCTTGATTTGACCCCCATAAGGCTATGTGTGTCCTCAAATATAGTCCCTAAGATTTCATTGAATTTTCTCAAGTGTCATTTTCCAAACGTCACTTTATCTTGGCAACACAACACTTAGGTATCAATGACACCACCTAACACACCACCTAACAATGCACGTATTGTGATAGTTACCAAGTTTTGGTGAAACCACTTTCATGATATCTAGATGTCACAATACTTATGAATTATTAGCAACACCAATCTCGTAACACATGATACTTGACATCCATGACACACGAAACAATCAAACAATATATGACACATAATACTAGAGCTAGCTAGACATGACACACAACACATCAACTCATGACACATGATTTGATGCTTGATGATACATGCCATCTACTAGATGTTGACAATATACTATGTAGATAAAAGAGCAATTTTGAGACAACAATGCATAAAAATTACCCTACTCCTAAAGCCCCTTACTATTGATATGGAAATGGACACTTCATGAAAGATTTTTGTAGGCCATTTTAAACCTTCACTTAGAAATTTGAATGTCATTGCCAGAACTACATGAAAGAGCATCTGATCAAGTATTGACCATGGAACCCTCATAACTCAATGCATATACCACCCAAAATCTGTGGAAATCATTGGAAACGATTGTGGTTTTGAAGGGAAAGTCCTTCTTCAAGCCTTCACTCAAGCTTAAATAAAGACTTGGAAGAGAACAAATTGAACGAGGAACGATCTCAATCCATAGAATAGGAACTTTCAAGTGACAATAAAAAGAAGGAAATGAATCTAAGAAGGAAATGAATCTGACTTGGAGATATGGAAAAGAGAAAATTAGTGAGAAGTGGTAGAAGAAAATGGATAGCTTTGGAAAATGAGTTGTATAAAACACTCACCAATGCTTACAAAGAAAAATCAATAAGCCACGAATTTGAATCTTATCCATGAGACAAGAGGAAAGTTTTATATTAGAATATCCTCCTCTCATAAGACTTGGAGATGCTTTTCAAACCATATGAGGCTAGAAATTAAAAGTGGGCCAAGCATTGAAGCTCACCATTAATGTTACGTTGATGAACAACTTGAGAAAGAAATGCTAATTATGTGCAAGAAATTGATTGAATTATCACAAAAATACTAGAGGAAGCTATCATGCATAGAGAGAAATCCCAAATTCTTGTAATTCAAAGTCACATTACCATGATAATGTTAGAACATGAATTATAAAAGCCTCTCCAAGAACCTATGCAAAAGAGTGTCAAATCAAGGGCCAAATTAAGACTCAATTTTTCCTAATTCCTTGGATGAATTACAACTTGACAAAAGAGGACATGTCATGGAAGTGGTTGATGAGTATATAAATACAATCTCTATCATTCTTGAAGTGAAACATCGATTCTTGGAATATCTATGGGATAAAGTACAAGAAGCAAGTGAAAAAATGAACAAGAAGGTAACTTGGGGCTTTTAATGCAAGAAATTCAAAACATACAAACCACTCAATTTGTGTAGTAATCAATAATGAAAGTGCACCATTGATTGATCTCTCTAAAGATGGAGATGAAGTCTTACATGATCTACCGCAATACATAGGGCAATATGAGAGCCAATCCATAATCAGGAAGGCACCATCTATATGAGTTCCCTTGGCCAAACTTGAACATAGTAGTTTTGAAGGAAAATCATGTGAAATTTACCTTGATTTGAGAATTGATTATGCACATAAAGCCAAATTTATGGGAAATATGGGCCAAATTTGTGGATTCAAACATTTCTTAAGCTAAGAACTTAGAGGCAAAAAACCATGTAGATTGTTTGAGCATGAAACAAGTTCCAAGGATGAGGTAGGTGAATACAATGAAGGAGATAAGGGAAATTCTTGCCTACCTATCTCATTAAATAAGCACATGAGAAAGCCCATTTTATATAGTGGGGTAGAAGTAGAAATATCCACAAAATCCCTATGGGGAAAGTGGGGAAAACTAGTGTTGCAACCCACTCATCTCATAATGAACATATAGAAAAACTTATTAGATTGCTAGGAGTGAAGTTAATCACATATGGATTTGATTTTGATCACACCTATCAATCTACAATTTCATTTAGGCTACTAATTATGAGATAATTATAGGTATAGATTTCATGTATTGATTGAAACTGAAGCAATATTGGGGTAACAATAATCTATGTCTTCAACACATGGAAATTACTCCGAAAATAAATCTTCATGGATTCGGACATAGAGACATACCTCCTCTTTAATGGAACATTGTGCATCAGCGTGCACATGATTTCTCTTTGTATAAGTCATCAAGTTCTAAGTCATGGATTGAAGAGGATGTGATTTCATGGGTTTATAGAGAAGCTAGAAAATAAGAACAAAGAACAAAGCCAAGAGATATCACAAATCTCACATTTCATATAGATCCATATAAGACCCATCGTATCCCACAAAATTTCTCTGATGAAAAATTTGAGCTTTACAAATGGATGAAAGTGTTAGAAAACTTGGATATTCTCATTGAAGTAATTTGATGACAATGCACCATGGTGCGCTCTCCTTATTGAGAGCTCCACAATGATATCCTCGGACTAGAAAACAGATCTCCTAAGGCCGCATATGGTACTCTGCACAAAGACTACAGAATACACAGAAAACACAGTACACAGGGAGCACGAAGGCAAACCTCTTAGGTCTTACAAATGCAGTCGAACTTACAGTCCGTGGCTGACCAGACCACTATATGTTTTATTAAAGAACATATACAAAGAAGTGTCCAGTGGCCACTTGGCCTTTCACATGGACACTAACGGTAACAATCTCCCACTAAAGGCCAATATGGCCAAAGTAACTATGGGAGAAAAATAAAGAATGATAAAGAATACCTGAGTGTAAGTATACAAACTATACCTCCCACCTGATGGACATGTTACACAGTATACAAGTGTCTATGTAAGATCAAGAATCAAGTAACCCCCATCAAGTGACAACAGTGTCGAAAGCTATCCTACGGTAGAGCTTTAGTCAAAGCATATGCAGCATTATCCACAGAAGCTTACATGATGTGTATGTGCTCAATATATGCAGTAAAATGACACTAAAAGGCTGAATGCACAGCCCAAAAACTAGCTAATAACTCCAGCAAGTGTCTGTCAACTCTGATGTTTTTGGCTCAAAAACCTACATAAATTTGCAGCAACTGCTCCCACCAAAACTGAAAACCTTTCCAGAAACCTGTAGTTTTGTGAGTGTGGCTGAAAACACACAGACCTAAAGGTTGATATTTATTGTCAGAGAAGTACAAAGAACACTCTTCTTGAAGTTCTTGGACTTGTGTGAAGAGAACTATGTGCAAAAGTACTCCAACATGGCTCCAAAAGACACCCAAAAATGCTTCAAAAATAAGCTTTGAAAGCAAAGAATGAAGCTTTGAGGGACCAAAACATGTTCAAGGTAATGCCAACCTTAGTCTTTCCCCTTCTTCAGACACCACAAGAGTGTAGCTTAGTGGCAAGAGATTGCCAGGGTTAAGCGAGCTTTGGCGGGAACAATACTAGGATGGGTGACCTCCCGAGAAGTATCGGGAACCTCTATATTCCTTGATCGTTGAGGTCCTCCCTCGCGCGTAGCCAATAGCGCCAATAGTGACTTCAGTGGCTCGGATGACAAGGTATGCCAAGGTCTATGCCTTGGTCACCGCCTTAGTCATAAGCCTTGGAGAAAGCCTTGGGGGGGGGGGGTGCTCGCTTCACTCGCACAAAAAGAACAAAGCTTTTTCCGTCGAACTGCTCTGATACCAGTGAAGTAATTCGATGATGATGCACCACGGTGCGCTCTCCTTATTGAGAGCTCCATGATGATATCATTGGACTAGAAAATGGATCTCCTAAGGCCGCATACGATACTCCACACAGAGACTACAGAATACGCAGAAAATACAGTACACAGGGACCACAAAGACAGACCTCTTAGGTCTTACAAATGTGGTCGAACTTACAGTCCGTGGCTAACTAGGCCACTATATGTTTTATTAAAGAACATATACAAAGAAGTGTCTGGTGGCCATTTGGCCTTTCACATGGACACTAACGGTAACACTCATTAATGAACCCATGATGACCAAACATTTCAATGAAGAAGGTTATGAGATTAATGGATTGTTCACGATAGTTATCCTTGAAGAGATAGATGAAGAAGACAAAAAATAAGAAATCAAAGAAGATTCAAATGATCATGACTTGGATTCCATCATCATGGAACAAAGATTCTCTTGAGAACAGAAGTTCTTGGAAGAGGTTGAAGCAAATGATTATAAGAGATCATGTGACTCATATGTGTCATTTATACAAAGTAGAGGAAATGACTCAAGTAGAAAGGCTTACCTCAGATGATAGAAAATTAGATGACTTTGAGTCACCTAAATAGTATACCAAATAGAAAAAATTTTAAAGATTGCAATTTAGAATAAAAAAATGGGAAGCAGTCAAAGAAGGATCTTATGAAGTTCAGTAGTTAAAAAGGAAAGAGATAGGACAGTAGAAGAAAATGAAAAAAATATACCTACATTGGCAAAGATTTGTCAAAAGATGAAGAGATTCAATCAAAACATTTGTTTGAACAATACAAAGATGTATTCTCTTGGTTATATAAACGTTTGAATGGTGTTACCCACAAATATGTGCACATAGGATTCCTATGTAGCCTCATCGCTATGTTGGAGAATATATTTGCCAAGTTCGGACAATACAAATTCTCTCTTAATCCTAGAAATGTGTCATAGTTAGGCAACGAGAGATTTTGGCACACAGTGTCCAAAAATGGTATATCTACTGATGAAGACAGAGTCAAAGCTGTCATTAATTTTTTGAAACCGATAAATTTCAAAGAAGTATAGACACTTATGGAATATTATGGATATTACATATATTTAGTCACGTGTATAAAATTATTGCATATGAATATATGCTTTGATTATGAAATTTGAATGGATAGACAAGTGCAATAAAGCTTTTGAAGAGCTTAGATGTAGGCTAGTCAGTGCACCTATTATGAAATTACTTGGCTAGAAAAGAAACTTCCATGTCTACATTGATGTCTATGACTATGCTATAGGTTCTATCCCAATGCAACCAATTAACGAGGGAAAAAATGATTTTCTAATTTCTTCTATGAGTAGATGGCTCAGTAATGTAGAGTGCAATAAGATGATCACGGGAAAGAGGATCCTGGAATGATCTATGTCCTCAAAAAGTTCAAACATTATTTGCTTTCAAATAAGTTCAATATTTTGTAGACCATGAGTCCCTTCTATACTTGGCATAAAATCCCTACAACAAAACACTACTAGTCCATTGGTTTCTCCTATTACTGAAGTTTTATTTTGATGTTGTAGTAAGAAAAAGGTAATAACCATTTCACCTTTCTAGATTAAGAAATGGAAGACATAACATGGAATTTCCTATTATGTTCCAAATGTCTATTTGTTCAATCTAGAAGTGGTTCCAAAATGGACAAAACCTTATGTAATTGTACTAATATATGGCCCATTACATCAATATTTTCAGATAGAAAAATGCACTGTAAGATGATTTTCAAGTTGAAAGAAGCATCTAGCAATGAATCTATCCTCTTATGTAGATAATGATGAGAAGTGGAACTTTATTACACAAGTCCATCATTATAGTTTAATATGAAAATTTCCCCAAACTAAAACCTTGCAAGGCATCCGAAACTTGGTTTTCTACTATGAGGGTATCCTCGTGAAGCTCTCATGAAGGGGAATCCACTGTGGTGCATCACCATCGCACCACTTCAGTATGATTAGATACGACATGAATTGTCTCATCATATTGAGCTACTAGAGCAATTGCAAGAAACGAAGCTTAGGGTGGAAATTGGCATATATGCTACTAAAAATGATAGAGCATACTTTGCTGATCACATCAAAGATAAAGGGTTATATGAAGAAGACTTTAAGTAGCATGCCAAGAAGCTTCATGAGAGAGACTACATTAGCAGATGCCACATCAAAAGATATCTAGATTCATTGATAGATGAAATTTTGGCAAAACTCAAAGTTGTTAAGAATAGAAAGGTTGAGCAATCAATTCTTGAAGAAGCTAAAAGGTTGGCTAAAATTTCTTCAAAAGGAAATAGAGGAGAAGAATTATTTGTTATCAATCTAATTTAGTTCTCTAAGTTTGTGTGCATGGCATTAATACAATAGAGCCAAGACTTTTATAAGCAAAACCATGTGTTCAAGCCATTATTGGATCAAAATTTCCAATTAACGCTATGAAAATAGTCGATAATAGTGCATCCAAAAGACTCAATGATTTGGAACCAAGCTGGACCTTAAAGGAATTGATATTTAAAATAAACACACACATTGCTATTGTACAGAAAAGGCCTAGCATGTATCGGAGAATTTACTCTTTTGATGAATGTTGAAGGATTAGCCTCCTATAAGGATTATTTTTTGATCGATAAAGAGGAAATGGAATAATAATATCTAGAAGATATTGGCTACATAAGCATTCAACTATGGTAGACTTTACATCTAGTTGTGTATATGCAAAAAGTGAATACATTCAAGGTGTTTTTTGTTTCATGATCCTTGATGATTTGAATACTTTGAATACATTCAAAGTGAATACATTCAAGGTGTTTTTTTGTTTCATGATCCTTGATGATTTGCTAATGTGTCTTAATGTTTTCCTACTCCTCTTGCACTGCAATCTTCTTTGAATAGTGAAGCTTTCACAAAAGATAGTGTAGAGAATGAGAGTGAAAGTAAGGACCAATCTCAATGGATTGGAAATGTGAGGTTATCTGCTAGCAAAATCATTGGAAATTTAATTACCTCGAAATGAGGGTAATGCAACACAAAAGCAAACCAAGAAACCAAAGAGTCACCTCTACCTTGTTCCAAATAAAAATTTTCAACAAATTTTGGTTCTAAGTAATTTAATTCTAGATCAACAAGGAAGATTATAGAAATGCATAGCAAAAAGAGTGTTAAAACTCCAAAGTTTGGGATCTCTCTCAAGAGAATAGTTTCATCAACTAAGCCAAAGCAAAAGAAGAGAAAAATGGAGAATTGAAGAATTCAAGCCTTCGAAAACACACCATTTTTGTAACAACACGTGAGCTAAGTCAACAAACACCAAATATTAAGAAGGTTTGGCTACAAAAAGTTTCACATACCTTAGATCCCTGTACCAAATACTTCAAAGACATTGCATAATCACACTAATCCAAGTCCAAGTTAGCATTACCATGAGGTCAAGCCAAACAAAAGAAGCATAATCAAGATAAGGATCAATCTAGAAACTTGAAGTGCAAAAAGGAAACATCCATAAGATGATATAGGAGCATGGGAACTTCATTGGTTCCAAATCATTTAGAGCCATTGGCATCAACTAGGTATGCTTCTTCAGATATAGAGGATGCACAACAAGGAATGACTCATGCCCATGAGAAAGAGAATTCATTTCATTGTTGGAGTTCAAGGGCACGGAAGCAAAAAATGGCACAAGGAAGAAGAAGAAGCTTGGAGAAAAACACATAGAGTTTAGTTACTAAGTGAAATGTACAAGACACAATTCATAGCCCATTAGGGTTATAAGCATATATACAAGCCAAGAAAAGATCTCCTAAAGGGGGAAAAATATGCCCTGGTGTTCCTAAGTTTGTTCATATAGATCACTATCAAAATATATCAACAAATCCCCCTTGGAGTGATGTGGTGAACAAGGGGTTGGCATTCATGTATAAGGAAGTGCCAAGATATGGAATCAAATCAATCCACAAAAAGAAGTAACCCCAAAGCTTTGAAAAGAACATCAAGCTTCTCCCTAAGTAGAGCCTTTGCAAAAAGCTATATGATGTTATCCTGTGGACACATAATCCAAACAAATCACTCTAGTAGAGGTTCTCTCCCTAACATAATGATAGTGACCTTCAATGTGATTTGTGTGAGGATGAAACATAGGTTTCCTCACAACTGCCAATATGCTCTGACTATCCACAAAGATGGTGGTAGAATTCTAACCACCACCCCAGTCAACCAAAAGGCATCTCAACCATAGAGACTCAATAGTAGCTATGAAATAAACCCCTATACTTAGTCTTGCAACTAGGAGTGGCCACAAAAAGTTGCTTGCTACTCAATCAAGATATGAATGAGCTACCAAGCATGAAGAAGTAAACACTTTTTGGTGGGATATGTGTTAAGTACATATACTACACATAAAAACCTCAAACTAAAAGCTATGTGGTAAATCCTGACTTTGGACCATACACCTTGATGTGTATATGGCATTGTAAATTGATGTTTAATCCTAGGATCAACTAGAGATGCATTAAACTCACAAAAAATATCCCCCCCCCCCCCCACTCGATGAGAATGAGAATGCCCATTTTACATGCTCTGATATTTTCATCGATAACTAGGCATTCTTTAAAGCAAATAAACACTTCAAAATTTTCTTTCAATGAATCGACTCCAGCGCATCACCCAGACCGAACAGGCCCGCGATTCTCTGTCATCTCTTCCGCGCATATTCTATTGATTAGAAAGAAACGATACAACATTTTCGCTACACCCTTTTGGTGCACGACTGTTCTAATTACAAGGATTCGGGTAAATAATATTCGGGCGGCCTTACACTCTTCCACATAAGCTGAATACAGAGGTCTTGCCATAGCTACTCAAGAAGCAATGTGGATGAAGACTCTATTCACAGATCTTGGTTTGGATTTTGGAACTCCATATATATTTGGTGATAATAAGAGCTCCCTACACTTGGTTGCCAATCCATTTTTTCATGCCATGACTAAGCATATTGAAGTACACTATCAGTATGTAAGGGAGAAGGTTTTGAGCAAAGAAATTCAGCTATCATATGTATCCACACATCAACAATGTGCAGACATGTTGACAAAAGCATTGGATGGTACTAAACTCAATAGATTCAAAGTAGTTTCTTGAGTATTAACCTATTGTAAAAGTAAAAGAATCAAAAGAGGTTGAAGCCACTTGATGTTAGGCAAAGAACTCCACAAGTTCATAATAGAATATATTACTAGAATTTAGGAAAATTGTTTTAGGTGAGCATCCATTCAAATTCAAAATATGGCTCCAAGACACACTATATATATGTGACCTTTCTAGTCGCAAAAAACAAACTCCTTAGCAGATTTTCTTGTTAGATTTGAGTGTGTCTTAGAGCCCCTACATGTATTAGTAATTCTATTGTACTTTCCATGTAATATACGTTTAAGTTCATGCATAATTGTTGAGATAACTTCAAGTCTATGTGAGTGTATGATTCACTATCAGTGATCTCAGTTTTTAGTCAGATTACAGAAATGATTTCTATGAGCATGGTTCACCTTTTTCAATGATTTAACTTGCTAATTGTAGCTCTCTAAGTCTACTTTCAGACCACAAAGTTTTATTGCATTAGTTGTGAGAAACATTCATCAAAATTTAACTGTGTAT
Source organism: Ceratopteris richardii (assembly GCA_020310875.1). Lineage (NCBI taxonomy): Eukaryota > Viridiplantae > Streptophyta > Polypodiopsida > Polypodiales > Pteridaceae > Ceratopteris > Ceratopteris richardii. The sequence continues at coordinate 66,786,437 of CM035437.1, read as the reverse complement.
TTATTTCTAGTGCTTCCTAAAAAGTTGCGAGGTGCTTTCAGTTGGACTATTCTCAAAACCATGTGCAATCAGATAGGCATGTATCTTTTCATACCAAGCATATGGTGCTTGCTTTAAATTGTATAATGCCTTCTTTAACTTGCACACCTGGTTTTCATTCCCTTTCTGCACAAAGCCACGGTGCTGAAAAACATACACTTCTTCATGCAAATCACCATTCAAAAATGCAGTTTTAACGTCCAATTGATGTACATTCCAACCATGATGAGCTGCAAAGTGCACAAATGCTACAAACAGTAGTCATTCGGCAAGGAGGAGCAAAGGCCTCATCAAAATCAATGCCTATTTCTTGGGCATAACCCTTTGCAACAAGCGTAGCCTTATACTTGTCAACTGTTCCATCAAGCTTATGCTTAAGCTTGTATACCCACTTAGTGCCAATGGCCTTCTTGCCACGAGGAAAGTCACATAAAGACCGGGTACCATTTTTCATCATAGCATCATATTCAGATTGCATAGTTATCCTTCTTTGATTGTGCAGAATTAAGAGATTTCTGCTTACTAGTAGAAGAGCTCCATTTACATTTGCCCTTCTGACTAGCCAGGAAAACTTGATTTGCAACATGCATAATGGACTTGTTCTGCCTAGACTGATCTTCCTACAATAGAACAAAGAATAACTCCTCAAATGTTAAGGAATTTGGATTGCCGTTCATCATCAAACGAAGAGTGGAAACAAAAATCTGATATGAATCGGGAAGACCATTCAGAACAATCTGCACAAGTGAACTGTCAAGTAAGAATTCACCAACAGAAATCAACAGTTCCTTCAGATATTTGATCTTTGTTAGAAAACTATCCATGGAATCACCTTCATTCATGTGCTCACTCTCCAACTATTTTCGGAGGTAAGCAAGATGAGCCTCATTCCTTGCCTAGTATAAAGTGGTAAGTGTATCCCAAGAATCCTTATCTATTTTGCAAGAGCAAATGTGAGGAATAATGGCACGTTTCATAGACAAGGATATTATTGCATGTGTCTGAGCATCTTTGCCATCCCAACAAATTTTCTTTACAGTAGCTGCAATAGGAACCACAACACGAACAAGAACATGAAGAATAATGCCATCTGCATCACCTTTAGCAACTATGTTTGCAGGTGTAATAGGACGTTTTTCAACATCCTGCACAATATTCCACTATCCTTTTGCAACCAATACATGACGCATCATATAAGCCCATAATGGGTAACTGGTACTATCCAACTTATAATCAACAACCAACATACAAAATACATCACTGATTTCAACTATGGCCACTGACTAAAATACCTTGATGCAGAAAATTGACTGTATCTCAAAAAGTTGAACACCCTGTCAAGTTTTGCTAAAGCTATAGCAGACTTCGAGACGCTTATACTGGCAAACCGAAACCTGTACATATCTTTTGCACAAAAAGATGAAATAGCCTACACAAGCACTGTGATAGTGCATTTCGAGGCTGAAACGAGCTCAAATCATGATTTCGGCACCAGACAACAAAGCTATTTTGATTCTAAGACTTTGACTAGAGGAGTGTCGATGATGCCCTAGATGAAGCGGTGACCTGCTCTGATACCAATTTTTGGAGTTCAAGGTCTATGGAAGCTCGCGAACAACACAAGGAAGAAGAAGAAGAAGCTTGGAGCACAACACACAATACTGAATGTATTACCATTAGAATGTACAAAGATAAGTGACCCATTAGGGCAATAGGCGTATATACAAGCCGGGAAAAAAAAACTCCTAAAGAGGGAAAAAAGTGTCGCAACAGTCCTAGTGTGTTCACACACATCACTACCTAAATGTATCAACATTATAATGGAGCTAGAAGAGTCCAAACACCACTAAAGCTCAAAGAAGGATGACCAAGTGTCAGATTCTAGGAGAGAGTTCAACAATCTTCCCAGAAAAATGAATTAATGAAAAATAATGAACAACTAGAAGGATTATGTGAAAACAAATGTGCTCACACCAATAAGTGTATCAAGGATTAAATCGGCCATTGTATAGTTGACAAAACCAAAAAATCTAGAAAAACTTTGCGAGAGTATCCTCTACAAAATGAGCATATCACTAGTGTCAAAATCTCATAAAACTGCAAGTACTAACATGTTTACCTGCATAGTGAATCATTGATTCCACTGCATATAATCAGTTACCCGAAAGAAGCCAAATAGGCTTATCGAGCACATATGAACAACTATCATACATCTCCTATGGCGAGGCTAGGTAAATCTTCCACTTGCATCACCAAAAAGACCCTGACATCTGGGTGTCTCCCAGTTAAGAAAACCTCACCACGACCCTCTTTATCAAATGTAAAAGGCCTTATGCAAAAATGTAACTGCTATATCAATGACCACATGGACATACATAAGTAGCATCTACAGAAGCATACATAGTGTATATGTGCTCAATATATGCAGTAAAATGACATTGAAAGGCTGAATGCACAACCCAAAAACTAGCCAACAACACCTGCAAGTGTCTGTCAACTCTGTTGTTTAGGTTCGAAAAAAGTTCATAAATTTGCATTGGCTGCCCCCACCACAATTGAAAACCTTTTGAGAAACCTGTAGTTTTATGAGTGTGGCTGAAAACACGGCCCCAAAGGTGGATACTTATTTTCGGAGAAGTACAAAGAACACTCTTCTTGATGTTCTTGAACCTGTGTGAAGAGATCTATGCATGAAAATCCAAAATGGCTCCAAAAATCACCCCAAAAATGCTTCAAAAATAGGCTTTGAAAGCAAAGAATGAAGCTTTGAGGGACCAAAACATGTTCAAGGTAATGTTAACCTTAGTCTTTCCCCTTCTTCAAACACTACAAGAGTGTAGCTTAGTGCTAGGAGATTTCCACGATTAAGCGAGCTCTAAGGAGAATAGTACTGGGATGGGTGACCTCTCAAGAAGTACCGGGAACCTCTATCTTTCCTAATCATTGAGGTCCTCCCTCCCGCACAGCCAACAATGACTTCGGTGAATCGGATGACAAGATGTGCCAAGGTCTCGATATTGTCAGAGTAGAAAACCGAGCCCAAGTGCCAAACACGGTACTCTACACAGAGGCTAGAGAATACACAGAAAAACACAATACACAGGGAGCATGAACACAGACTTCTTAGGTGTTACAAATGCGATCAAACTTATAGTCTGTGGCTGACCAGGCCAGTATATGTTTTACTAAAGAACATATACAAAGAAGTGTCTGGTGGCTATTTGGCCTTTCACATGGACACTAACGATAACATCAACCCCATAGACATCTCCATCCTACACCCATAGGCAGGAACAACAAAGGGTAGCATTTTTTGAGTGTAGCCATACCACATTGTAATTGAGGCCATCTCTTTATCTACTTCCATATCTTTCCTCCCCATCTCTTCTCTCAGTTTTTTTTTATTGATTTACATTTCATTTTGTTTATCTTCTTTTCTTGCCCTTGTCTCCTCCCTTACCTTCAACACACCAAAACAGCCCCAATTTGTTAGCCCTTCTCTCCCCTCAAAATTCTAGAGCTCTTTGTTAATTTTTTCATGAAGATTGATGCATATAAGGATTATAGTTATATGAAAGATACGGCCACATAGCCAATGGTACAAAGCACGACATCAAATTTAAGTTCTCTCTATCCTAACATGTGACTTGTGAAGAGAATGAATCATGATTATGGGATTAGGCTTCCAAATTCAAGGAGGTAAAACTAACTTGAAGTGAATACACTTGAAAAGTCCACATATTAGAATTTAAAATCCATGAAAATTTCCAATAGAACGCCCCTAATAAAAAAGCTTCTATGTGACCATGGATGCATCAAGTATCACCTTATAGAAGTTATTAAGCTCGAGCCACCAAGTGCACTTGGTTTATGCTTTGAACTGGATCTCTACATTATAGAACTCTATGCCCTAGTTGAAATTTGTTGAACAGACCTTAGCTGCTGCAATGCCATTTAGAAGCTCCAAACAAGCATCATGCAAATTTTGAACATCTTCAAGTAAATGCGCATATGTTTTATCTTCTCTTGAAAATAAAATAACTGACTTTGAGCGACATAGTGTTGGATGTTTATATCTTCATAAAAATTCTAGAGATTCAAGTCTTTGAATTTTTATTGTGTTGGCAAGATAAAGAACACTACTTTTCGTGTATTTTTTTCACATTTCAGGTTTTTTATTAAGAAAAGATTCAATAATGTCTCATGTATTTGTCAAATAAAACAAAAAGAAAGGGAGTTGTATATCCCCTCCATCAATTAGTTTCCTCTGTAAATGGGTATGAGAGCAATGAAATGGTGGACATATTTAATAGAAGAAAAAGCAAAGCATGCAAATAAGATAGAACAACGAAATAGTGGACATATTTAGTAGAAGAGAAAGAAAAGAGCATGCAAATAAGATCTTTGATGGTGAAAAACAAGTGCAAACTAAAAAGATGAAATCTCTATGTGTACTTTTTCAAAATGCAACTTCACAGTATCATGTTTTTATCTTATGAGAACTCACATATTGATAATATCTTACTCACACCAGATCCCATTGTGATCGAGAGTGACCAAATAGAAAGAAGAATGTCCAATCTAACAAAAGATTACATGAGTATGAATGTAATGTATCACATAACAATCATGTTGTCATATATCATCCTTCCATGGCCAATGTGATGGAGAGTGATTAAATAGAAGAGAAATGCTCAAACCAACAAAAAACTACATGAATATGAGTGTGTCACATAACATTCATGCAATGATATATAACCCTCCATTGAAATGCAATAATTTCATAATCAACATGCAAAGACAAGATTCCATCTAATACCCAATACTTTCTATACATCCATATGAGGAACATAATATGGCAGACCATCCACCTCATTTCCACATTCGCTTGATCAACAATTCATTTCTTTTTATAGAGGAAGTTCGATCATAGAGATCTACTTTTCGAGTTAAGCTTGAATTAATTGAAAGCACAAGTGAAGGTGGGCATATCACCCATGGGACCCTCGTATTCACAAAGCAAGCATTACACACCTATGACAATTAGGAGTAGAGAGCTCGAAGGCCTCCTAAGGTAGAATTGGGGAAGGAATGGAAATAGAAGTGGGGAAGGGACGATCCTAAGGCCAGACGAGAGGCCTGGTTCGAACTAGCTTGACGGTGCACAATGATCAAGTGCTTGAAGGCCAACACTCCCCCTGAAAGGAGTATTTAGGCTTCTCACCATGAACGATGAAGGGTGTCCCATTGTAGCTTTCAGAGGTTGAACCCCTGCCCCCACCTTGAGAGACAGAGTACCCAATCGACTCGACCGAGCTAGCAAGTGTGGCTTCAACAATTCATTTCTAATGAGATCCATTTCTACACACATAAACACCATCCACATTTTTTTTTTTTTTTAATGGAGGTTCGGCCAAAGCCTACTCCCCCGGACTTTAACTTTGAAATTGCAATTGTACAAGGAAGGGCATAGTACCCATGGGATCCCCCTTATCCCACAAGAACAGGGGTTTACAAGATTGGTTTAAACGACGGTCAACACTACCGGAAGGATAGACAAACGGTGGCACTCAACCATTAAGCCAGCCAACTATCTGTCATAGAACTATGAAGGAAGAGATGAATGAATATTCTATAATAAGCACACTCTCTAAAATTAGGCACCCAAAGAAACAAAAGTAGGGGGGCGACAAAAAGAGAGATGACCGCTAAATTCTCTTGAGCGTCAAATGTGAGTCGTCCAATTAAACCAAAAAGCATGCAGCGATTGTTGGCCGCCCAAGCGAAGCTTTCTACTACTGATTTTTTTGTCTGAATTTTTCACAATGGTAGACGTTTTGTGTACGTTCGTACGAAATTGGAGGTGATCCATCATTTCTGTCGAGTGTTGACACCACCCACTTCCAAACTGTCAATGTAGCTCTCATCCACACCGGTTCTCCAAGCTGGTCGTGTGCGCTGCTGATACGACGTAGGAGGTTCAGAAGCAATAGGACAAAGCAAAAGAGGTTCGATCATCTATGCCAAGCGTTCTGCGCTATCGTCTCCATTGGAACTCTAATGGTTTTAGCTCATAAGGGCAGCAGTTTCGTAAGTATCACATCCCACCGTAGTTCTTCTTTAGCCTGATTGGTGCATGTTTATAATGGTTTCAGAAGGAGTACTGGACGAAGAGATAATATAACTGTACACCCTTACCAATACACTGGCTCTCGAAGGAAGCCATGTCCAAGAAGTTTAGTCCCTTTTAAGCAGAACAATGTTTGACAATACGTATAGCAGATTAACTTCACTACGAGCCCCGAACTTGAAGACCTGGAGAGCTTATTGCCGAGCGTTAAACTTTCCTTCTAGCACTAGACAGCTTTCTTGATCATAACGCTTGGCTTGGTTGATAACGTTCATTTTCTCTCCTCTCCTGTGCTGCCTAAATTGCATCCTCAACCCTTGCTTGACTGTATATGAGAATTTTGGGCGTATGCGTTCTGACAGAGCTGGCTCTGCCTACGTGCGTGCCGTCCATATTTTGCAGGTTCCCTCAAACGCAGGGGTTGTAGGCGTCATATGAGTTAGGGCAGAACGTCACAGCATTGCCTTAACCGTTCTTGATAGATACATGCAGGGAGACCCTTCGGGGAGAAATCCCTTAAATTTGTTCTGCCTGTTTGCATTTCGATTTTCACCAAACCATATGAGCCGTAAATCAACGAGGGTGAATGAGTAGCGAACCAATGGATATTTCCGTCATCAGTGAAGCTCTATGCTGTAAATGTTGAATCTTACATTCAAGAGATTTCCATCGTAAAGGAGCAGGATTAAACATAAAACGAGGAAGTTGACGGATAGTCTGACGTAAAGCTGATTGATGTACTCCTTTCAAATAGCTCCCAATGTTTTCAGCTTTACAAGTAACCACCTAGAAGCGTGCGTCATCACAACAGACAGAACTTTGTACATGTATCCTCGACCTCAAAAACTAAGAAGAACAAAAGACCTTCTTCTTTGCAGCTGGCCTTTTATCCATGAGAATTTACAGTCCACCTATGAAAATGAAAAATCTACCCATATACTGGCTGAAATAGGAAATAACAATTGATACCTTCCTCAAGCATCATCCGCTGACACTAGGCATTAAGAATTACAACATTGGTGGACCAAGAAATTTTAAGCTCCCTATGGAAAAGTACTACCCGTGACGAAACCTCAATGTCTACACTTCAAATGCCAATGTCCCAGATTTTTTTGACAAGTGAATGGCGTCATCAATCACACTCTCTACTGCAAAGAATAATCACCACCTTTGTCTTATAACTTTATCCATCAGTTCCACCATATCTCCTATGTTGGTATTGTGAAAGGAAATTCTGATGATGATATTTAGAAATCAGCCCACTGCTTGTGAAGACCGCACCCCCGAGACCGATCAAGGCCAAACACGAGACTCCACACCTTGAGTGAAGAGAAAAGACAATTATATCAAAGACAACACATATATTGAATACTCTAGTATCTAGAACCTATGTCAGAATGGTCAGCGACAACTAAAAGCATGCTTTTATGTCAAAGACAACTCCCGTGAGCGAAAAAAAAAAGCAAATGTAGCAAAGCGCTGACACATGGACTGAATACTGAAATGTTCACAAACCACAACTAACCCTCCAATAGGAAAGAAGAGCACTTCGATGGCGTCACTATCATCCACAAACTCTTCTCTTTTTGGAGAGCTCTTGATCTGCTGTATAGAGCATAGTTGGTTTTAGACAAATCTTCAACATTTTACAGACTGTTATATCGGACTTTTGAATGTCTGAGTCTTGAAATGTATTTTAATGGACTTGACCCTTTTTTTTCTGAAACATTGTTACATTGAAGAGGTGGATATGTGTTTGGAATTCACGATGACCCATAACTTTAGAGATTGATAGATTATATATTCTAAGGTATTGTGTACTCCATGCTAGGTTTATGATATGATCCATGGTTTTGAATTATAATTTAGCTACTAGTCTATTTGCATTTATCCATGTCCATTGTCATCATTTCACAATTTATGTTAGTTTTTAGTTGTTGATGATGCTTGAAAAAAAAACTAAGTTACATCAGAAATCATTAGCTGCGTTTTAACAGATTCACCTCAGTTTTTTGACCTGGTCCTTCAAAAGTCAGATTTTTATAAAAAAGGATTGTCGTACTATGGACTGTCATTTCAAGGATGTAGCCTGGTTAAAAATTGCAACCGTTGGTGGTTGATCTCGAGTATTCATGAAACCCACTCTCCATTAGAAGCTCTATCATTACGCTAAAGTAAATGACATGCTGCAATGTACACAAAAAACCCTTCAATAAGACAAACCAGCTCTTGGAGGTTTCATACTTATGCATTGCCTATTCTCCATTGGAACATACATGGGAGAACCTACAACCAACACCAGCTCCATCTCAAAAAGCAACATCTGCTATTTTACCCAATCAAATACGATGCGTTTGAAGTAGTTTTTGATACATACCTTCCATTCTTGTTTATAGAGCACAACATAAAAACCTCTATACATAATGGAGCTGATTTCCTATATAGTCTTGTGGTTGACTATCATGATGTTATAGTTGCACTTTTAGTTGAAGGTGAATTTGGGATTTGCATGGATTCATTCTGGTATATATGCTTGAGAACTCTATACTATTGAGAGCAAAACTGAAAAATTCCTTTTTGGAAACAATTGCTGCTCTAAATCTTTCTCATACATCAACCAAATAACTTCCTCTTTAGGAAACAAAAGATATTACTACATGCTTCTTCCTCAACAATAATTGGCTTTCTCCTTATCAAGGGGCAACAAATCTCCACACCAGCAAAAGATTATAGGAGATGGCACTTGTAAGACCTCACTAGAGGACCAGTGTTTGTTCTTCACTACTAGGAACAACTTGAAGGCATCATTTTTCAATTTTTGAAAGCCGGCAGACAATGGAATTTTGACAATCAGGCTAATGCATTTAGTAATAAAGAGGTCACATTCAGTCCTCTTCATGGTTGGCTCATGGAAGAGATTAGTACCTTTACTTCATTGGAATGGGCGGAGTTCTATTGTAGGGAATTCTTTGCATGTGGAATCCCCTTATTTCTCTTTGCATATTCTTTGTGTGGCATCTTTGCTTGGGTCTTATGGAAAATATTTCCATAGTAAAGGTATGACTTCTATGAGGGAGTTCTTCCATTATGATGAGTAGTGATTCCTCTTTCCTATGGCTAGATGGCAATATGTTATTGGTCCTCACTATAGGTGCATGTGGATTCTTCTATAGTCTCTATGAGTTTAAGGTCAAGACCATACGAAGGAATGGTCTTTTCAAAGAGTTTGTTCTTCACTACTAGGAACAACTTGAAGACATCATTCTTCAATTTTTGAAAGCTGGCAGACAATGGAATTTTGACAATCAAGCTAGTGTGTTTAGTAATAAAGAGGTGACATTCAGTCCTCTTCATGGTTGGCTTATGGAAGAGATTAGTACCTATACTTCATTGGAATGAGAGGAGTTCTATTGTAGGGAATTCTTTGCATGTGGAATCCCCTTATTTCTCTTTGCATACTCTTTTTTCTGTGGCATCTTTGCTTGGGTCTTATGGAAAATATTTCCATAGTAAAGGTATGACTTCTATGAGGGAGTTCTTCCATTATGATGAGTAGTGATTCCTCTTTCCTATGGCTAGATGCCAATATGTTATTGGTGCTCACTATAGGTGCATGGATTCTTCTATAGTCTCTACAAGCTCTCCCCTTTCCTTTGTCGTAGATGCATAGAGAACAAGATTGGAAGTTCGTTACTACTTTGAGATGATTTTATGCATCAGCAGCTTCACATTGGGGTGCTTTGAATCCACGAGACTGCCTTGGAAATGTGTTCAATCATCGATGAGAGTATCATTGATCTTGGACCTGTTGGCAGCATAGATGTCTTTTAGTGTGGAGTAAACACTCCCATTACATTACCATGTTTTTCTTCTGTGGAGAATTATTGTGAGAGCTATTTGCATTTATGTATTCATTAGGATTCACTCGCATCCATATCTATCCTTTCCATGTCCTATGCTGATGAATCCATGCACCATCATTTTTGGGATTTGTTCACATATTAGGTAGTGGTGGAACCACTTATTTGGGTGGCTTTCTTAGTGCGCCAAGCATCTCCATTCTATATGACATGTAAGCTTGACCCCACCATCACATGTTGTACTCTTGTAGATTTCTTGGGATGCAAGATATCTCCATGATAAATGTATTACTTTCCTAAGATAGTGATTCCATCATGGACAGTGCTAAAGTTCCATCTGTGGATTTATGCAGATGCATAGAGCATAAGACTAAGACTGGAAGTTTGTTACTACTTCGAGATGGTTTGATGCACCAGTAGCTTCATATGATAGTTCCTTTGGCTCCATGAGCCCACTTTGGAAATGTGTGCAATTATCGATGGAGAGATTGTAAATCTTTACATTCGTGGCAACATAAATGTTGCAATGTGGAATAAGTCTCCAATTAGATTATCATATTTTCCTTTGAAGAATAATTGTGAGACCTATTGTGAGATCTATTTGCATTTTTTGCATTTTTGAGCACTCATTCTCATCCTCATCTATCCTTTCCATGTCCCAGATGCGGTGATGATGACGAATCCATGTGCTATGTCTTTTGGGATTGTTGACATATTAAGCATAGGTGGGACAACTTACATGGATTGCTTGCCTCGGTGTTTCCAACATCTTCATATTCTGTATGCCATTTGGAAATTGGGCTTTACTTCACCAGCATATGCTGTGCTCATATGGATTGCTGATTAGTTGCAATTCTGGATGTTGTGGCTTATTTGGCAGTTCAGGAATGCCCACATCTTTGACTTAATGGAATGGTTTTCACAAGCCAACCCACCTTTCCTCCATGATGATCTTCTACTTGCGGCATCAACGTTACCACCAGATACTCATTCTCTTATGCACGTCATAGACTGCTCAGCATTCTGTTGTGCTGTATCACTAGAGAACATGTTCGCTTGTAAATAATGAATAACAAAATATGGTCTTTCAAATTAAAAGAAATATAAGCATTTGGTTTTCATCCCAAAATGAAACGATCATTTCTCTCCTTTGCAAGGATGAGGCCAACTTGATTTTTGCCATTGATATTGACGGTTTTCTGATTTTCAAACATGAAGAAAAAAATAATAATGTAGCTAAGATAACAGATCATTTTATTGATTCATTGATCATTTACGAAGAAGTGCAATTCTTTTGTCATAATTAGATCAGAAGTATTAATCTAATACATATTATAAAGATTTAAATAAGAAAACTTGTATATTTAACATAAGGTCTTGCCTTGTTGTTTTTATTGTTTACTTCCATTTCTCTAAGACATTTACTGATTTTTGGTCAATTATAAGATCTTCCACAAATCTTGCAGGGATAAAGTCTGCATGTGCGTCCTTTGGAATTGATGAAAAATATTGAAGTTTTGCTATACATATTAGAATACAGGTACACATAGTTGTTTCCTTTCTCATCGGGAAACTTTTACCTTACTTTGTAGCTGCCTTACCTTACTTTGATGTCAAAGAAGGCGTTTATGACTTGGAAAATTCTAGATTGTTGCACAGGACTTTATCCTTTTAATTTGATTACATATTTATAATTGAGATTACCAAAGTAGTAGCTACATGTGCATTGGTTTGAATAACAAAGTGCGTAATAAGTTACATGATCAATTGAATGTTGAATCCATGATTCATATTATTTTTCATATAAGGAAAAGAAGGTTGCATAAAAAAACGTCAGAAACATTTTACCATACTCGTCATAAGTTAGATTCCCATCAGAAGTCAGAATCCCGTTAGAAACAACTATGCATGCACATATGAATTGAGATGGTTTTCTTCTTTCCTTGTGGTTTCTTTTGAACTATTACCAAATGTTAAATTTTGTTCACCCAACATCTTAGAAAGCATAAAAGGTAAGACTACATAATAGATTAAGCTGTCAAAAATCATTGATTAGATTTGAGTTCATGTACCAAACCTAAAATTACAGAAGCTCCATTAACATGAGTTGATTATACATGACAAAAGCCAAGTATGATATTAGAATAATTTGCTCAAAATAGGCTTGAAGTTAAAGCTGGAAATCTCTTTAAGATTGGAGGCTGAGAACTAAAAGATTTCTACCCAAAGTGGCTGAAGCTTATACTTTAAATACTTCAAAATAAAACACTCCACAAATATTGGCTGTAACTGAGGTCAAGGTGTTATGGTTAAGGCTGAGAATCTTTTTCCAGGTGATCTCTTTTACAGAAACTGAAGAAATTTCCTTGTAGCAAACTGGCCCAACTTTGAATTGAACTATGTTATTGACCCAAAAACTTTATTTATGGAAAAGTGAAAAGTAGTTTCACTCATGAAAAGCAGACATTTTAATATGAAGAATTTTTTTTACAATGTGGAACTTCAATGTCAAATTTTAATTAAAATTGACTTTTAATGATCTAATTTCAGTTTTTATGGAAAAACTTAGTTTTTGTATAAGTTAAATCAGTCTTTTCAACGTACAGACACGAACTCTCAAACAATGACCTCCTTAACTTGAACTCAGAGTTTTCAAAGAAGATTGATTAGATAGAATGGCTTAGTTGACTAAATTAATGTCAACTAAGCTAAGAAAATATAGATCCTTCCTCTTCTGATTTGAATGCTGTTTATGAGGATAAGAGATAAATGGAATTATGATTTAGTAAATAAAAAAGGACAAGTCTAACATACTCATGATTAAATCATTAGTTGCAAATCCTAGGGTGTTTTGGCTTAAATAAACATCAAATAAATCTAGAAATAAAAAAACACATCCACAAGTATTGCATGGATAGATTTCTTTTGTGTTTCACCTTCAATTGGTGGAGAAACATTCGAGTTTTGTTTTCATAACTAATAATAGAGGTGAACAAAATATGGGCTCATATGAATACAAGGCATTTGAATCTTTTTCTCTTTTAATTTCCTCTACTCTAATACCAAATATTTGATTTTATTTATTCAATATCTTAGAAAGCACAAGCAATAAGACCATACAATAGAAGAGTTTTTCACATATGAATGGATAAAGTTGGGTTCATGTGTAATATCTGAAATTAGTCAAGCTCCATAAGGATGGGCTGAATATAGATTATAAAAACTGAGAAAGACGTGAGAATAATTCCAAAACATACTTGAACTTAAAGCTAATAATCCTCCAAAATCGAGGCTGAAGCTGAGCTAGAATACCTAGAAAAATTAGATGCTGGAAGCTGAAATATTTCCACCAATCAGTGGCTAAGATTGATAGTTAAAAAGCTCTAGAGAATAGTACTTGAAATGGAGGCTGAGGTTGACAATCATTGTCTAAGTCATTAATCTTGATTCTTTAGGAAGCTAAACGGCTTGTGAATTCCAAAATTATGTCTAACTCCTCATAAGACCCAATATGGATGGGCAAACCGACTACTCTTTGGTCCCAAGTCTCTATTCCCTTCCTATCGGCTAGGTCAGGTCTACTATGTAGATATAATTTGATTGCACGATATCTAGATGAAGTTGTTTGGTAAGTCATGAACTAATCACGTTGTGTATGGACCCAATGTCAAAGAGTTCCTTGACAAGCTGTCCTACCACAACTCTCCTCATGACGATTAACTCCATGTCTGTAAACTGGTGCCCATTTTGTGCCACTTGCAAAAGTAGAGTGTCTGGCATAGTGGGTATTTTCTTAATGACTATCAAAACCACTATTGGAGATGGTGTTTGAGATCGAAAATACCCGAAATCCTCATCCAGATATACATTACTCCACGGCCATGTAGGATTAATCACGATGGATGATGCTATTTTCTTTTTATATTAGGCATTTGTAGCACAACCTTCTTCTATGGCTTTCTCTTTCTGCTGAAGTGCGATAATTGATGTGTATAAGCCCTCTTAGCCATACTCATGTCAAACAAGTCAATGTATTACAGGTTTCAAAAGGGTCAAAATGTAAAGCATTTGTTATATGGGAGCATATGATGAGGGGTGTGCTAACCATCCCTTAAATGTGAGTATATTTGGGCTCACACATGAGTGCCATGTGACACCCATATGTGGAGCCACGTGGATGCTCTTTCTTGTAGGGAGGGAGTGAGGGAATTATAGGATGGGATACATGGCTGAGAGGAAGAGTTATCACCATTCTCCGTGTGTTTTGGATCCATGAAAATAGTCCACAGACAATATCCTTCTAGCTCAATCTCCGAGGAGATTCTATGCTAAAAAGAGGAGTTCATAGAGAGTATTAACATCTAGTGTTGGAGAAAGTCACATGCAAGAGACAACTACCAACGAGCGTCCACACCTACAAGTGCCCACACACATGACGAGCGAGAACATCTTCCCATTGGCCATGAGGAAGACCTCTACACCATCTCTCTCCCCCTCTCCTCAAGGTGGAAGAAGTGAGCTTTTCTCTTATATCCCGCTTTTCATGCTGCGCATACATATATGGGATTTCTCTTGGAACAAGAAGGTCAAGAAAAGATATGACATACAACCCCACATAAAGAAAAAACACTAGAAGAGCAAGACCAAAATGTGAGAGAGGCTCAGTAAGAGCTGACCAATACACTGATCTTTATGAGGAGTTCATTACCTATAATCAAATTAATGAAATCAAAAGGACAAACCCAAATGTTAGAGACTATCATAGGTAGTATGACATCACTCATCAAAGATTTAAAAGCCCAAATGATCTCTCTTGAGACAATGGTTACCCTTTCCTTGCTAGGAAGGAAAGAGAGAACTTCTTCTCTTCATATATATGAGAGGGCTTGGAAGGAATCATTCCAACTTGCCAAACACAAGGGGGAAAGCTGTTGGGAAACTCCCCTCCTGAAAGACTTAAAACCACCCACTTTTACAGAGGATGAGTGAAAGAGGAATAAGGATGCAATATACACTTCCTTGCAGAAGTGGAACGATTGTCTCAATTAAAAGACATCTCAGCTAAGTATCATGTACTAGAAGTGAGTCTTTCACTTGGTCCACGAGCTTACGAGTGGTGGATGAGCCATCCACTTAAAGACTTAAAGCCATCCACTTTTACGAGGGATGATCGAAAGAGGAATAAGGATGCGATATATACTTCCTTGCAGAAGTATCAATTAAAAGACACCTCACTTGAGTATCATGTACTAAAAGTGAGTCTTTTGTTTGGTCCACGAGCTTACGAGTGGTGGATTGAGCCTCAAGGAGGAAAATTCCATCCCTACTAACTAGAACCAATTTGAAGCTCTTTTCCCAAAAGAATTTCTTCTTGAGAATGAAGACGAGACGAATTGGGATGCATGGAATAGGATTATTCAGAGGGATAGAGCACTTTATATCTATATATCATCACCATAGAGAGACCGTAAAGAGGGAAGTGAGAAGAAACACATCAAAGACGTTTGAGAAGGCTATCAAATTTGCACATATTTATGAGGACCACAACCGTCCTCGGTAAACTCCTATGGAGATGGATCAACCCGGATCAACCCCTCAAACTTGTTAATACAACTAAATTTAAGAAATCGGTAGTCATGGAAAAAAAATAGATTAAGAAATAGAAACCACAAGGGTGTAGACTATCTATAGAGAAGTATGAAAAGGCCAAAAAGCATAGTACATAAAGGGGAATTGCCTAATACATAAAGGAGAAGAGAAAAAAATAGGACTAGGGACTAGTACGGTCTTTGATAAGGGCAAAAAGTGGTCCATCTTGTGCAAACACTTCCAATTCTTGGAAGCTCTAGCTCCAAAGAGGTGAGCTGATCCATGAGGATATAGAGCACAATTGTTGTTTGACACAATCATTGTGGTCACTATAGTTTGGAACACATAACCTTTTCAAACTACATGGTAGTATATATTGGACCAAGATGAGAGTCATTTTAGATAACTCCACCACTCATAATTTCATAAACTATGCTCTGGTCAAGAAATTAAAGATTCCACAACAGCCCAGTGCATGTAATATCTATGATGAAGGGAGAGGATAAGAGAGTATGGGACACTCTGGTGATGAAATTTAGAGGTCAATATTCAAGGATATATAGATCATGTGGACTTCTGGATTATGAATACGGAAAGGATAGACCTTGTATTGGGTAGAGAGTGGTTATGGGGATTGGGAGACTCATTTAAATGCAACTAACAAAACATTACTCTCAGGTTTATTAAAAAATGAAGTAAGCTTTATATTCAAAGAGAGATGTACGTAGTGCACCTCTGATTTCCTCTTTAGAGTTAGATGCTTTATTTCAATTTCAGCATGTACAAAAGATGTCTTTGTTGTACTTGTTATGATCTAGATCATTGTATGTATAGTTCATCCGATGTATATATTCGTGAAAACAATGAAGACAAGACTTTCCATTATTCATTTTTGCAAGTATGTGTTGTGAAATGGTTTATTGAGATCCGTTATATGCAACTTTCCAACTTTTCAACTTTACCATACTTCGCTTCTATTCATCTTCCCAATGAAAGGTTTTCCCTTTCCCTTTAAGCTGTTCTGTCATTGGGATTATAATCTTGGCATAGTTTTTAATGAATCTTTGATCGAATCGTGACAAACCTAGGAAGATTTGAAGCTCTTCCAAGTTTCTAGAATGTCTTCATCCCATGATAACTCGTACTTTGTCAAGTTCCATCTAGATTGCATCTTGGGAGACTATATGGCCAAGATACCTCACTTCTATTTCGAAAAACTCGCACTTTGACTCTTTTGTAAAGAGCAAATTTTTCCATAACACTTGGAATGCTTTATCTAAGGATTCCAAGTGTTATGAAAAAATTAGCTCTTTGCAAAAGAGTCAAAGTGTGAGTTTTTCAAAACAGAAGTCAGGTAACTTGGCCATATAGTCTCCCAAGATGTAATCCAGATGGATCTTGGCAAAGTACGGGCTATCATGGATTGGCCACATCCTCGAAACATGGAAGGGGTGGATATCTTTTTAGGTTTGTCAGGTTTTGTTAAAAATTATGCCAAGATTGTTGCCTCGATGATGGAATAGTTTAAAGGGAAAGGGAAACCTTTCATTGGGGAGACGAATAAAAGCAAAGTATGGAAAATTTGAAGGTAGTAATTGCTACAACTCCATTTTTGCATAGAGGATCCCAATAAACCCTTTGTGGTTGAGTTTGACAAGTGATTTTGCTATAGGAGAGGTTCCAGTAGAGGATGGTTGGCCAATGGCTTTTGGGAGCTTGAAGCTAGTATGTTCAAAAGAATTATTTAGTCTATGAGGAGTTGTATGCAATTGTCCATGCTTTGAAGAAGTGGTGTCATCATTTATATGGTGCAAAATTCATGATGATGTTTGATCGAGAGAGCATCACGTCGCTCTCCAATCAAACAAACCTTAAAGGTCTTGAGGTTCGATGGGTAAAGACCTTTCAAGAGTTTGATTATGAGCTTAGGCATAGGAAGGGAAAGTTTAATATGGTGGTGATGGCTCATTCACTTAGCTGCATGCCTATGCTCAATGGATTGAGCTTTATTCAAATCACTAGTGAGCTACTTGAGTCCATTAGAGGGAAATACCTATGGTGGCTGATTCACTTAGCTTCATGCCTATGCTCAATGGACTGAGCTTTACTGAGAGCACTAGTGAGGGCTTGATCTTGCATATTGTGAGATTTAGGAAGCCATAGAGAAATGGGATCCAAATACACGGATTTCCAATGAGAATGGAGTATCGATGGGTATTCAGAATGGATTCAAGTGGAAGAATTACAATGTCCATGATGGATATCTATTGTATTAAGGTAAGGTGTGTGTTCGAGAGATTTAGGGATGAGATGACATATTCTTTATGAGTGTCATGACACATCTAGTGCAGGACACGAAGGAGTTAACAAGACGTATGATCTTGTTAAGAGCCAGTTTTACTTTCCTTGACTCATAAGGATGTCCTAGAGTATGTGCTTCAGTGTTAAGTGCATAAAATGCAAAGTCAATAAAGTTGAGAGATCGAGAATAGGAGATCTTCTCCACCTATTGGATATTTCCAATGGGAAGTGGGAGAGTATCTCCATGGATTTTATAGTGCGATTACCTAAAGGCTAAGACATAGAGAGGGAAAGACTTGATCTTGGTAATTGTAGATAGGATAACCAAGATGGCTAAGTCTATTGTGACACAGTACAATGAAGACACCAGAGCTGGCTAGATTGTGAGTTATCACCATTCTCTATGTGTTTTTGATCCATGAAAGTAGCAAGTAGACAATATTCTTCAAGCTCGATCTCCGAGGCAATGAGTCTTTGCTAAAAAGAGAGTTCATTGAGAATATCAACATCATCCTCCATGATGGAATGAGCTTATCAACACTTGAACTTGACACCTCGACAGAAAGAGAAACCCCGAGACGAGGGATTATCGTATGGCTATCTTGGAAGACATCCTCAAGCAATGTCCCAAGCGGAAGAAGTTATCGGTGGTGATGTTAGTGGAACATCAACAATCTCCAACTCCATCCCCATCTATTGATGATTTATTAGATGCACAGAGGCTATCGGTTGTGTGGTGATCATGCTGAGAGAAGTCAAGGGCCATCCGATGAAAGTGTTCTCAGATATTGTTTCTACTAACAATGTTTAAGTTTTCTTTAGTTAAAAAGTTGACATTTTAAACAATTCCATATGAACAATGCTATTGATCGAGCTCGGTGATGGAAAGGGATCTAATATTAATGTAAGTCCTACGGATGCTCAATGCAAGTGGCATTGCATAATGCATAGGCCGGTTGACTAGTTACTCACAGGAAAATCTCTCTTTTTCATACCAAGTTGGTGTTGTTCAATATACTTTTCATAAGGCCTCTAATAAGGTATAACCAATTCCAATATTGTTTACAAATTGCTTGTATTATAAGTATTGTTTGCTTAGCAATCCAAGTTGAGTTGATAGCTGACAAGATACTAGTTGTAAGTCATTGGGAAGCCACAAGAATGACTTTCTAGTAGTGAAGAAGAAAACCACAATTTCTATCACTTATTACAGTTTCTATCTCTTTCTTAGTGAATTAATAGTGTTTTGACAAAATTAAATTTTTGTTTAAAAGTCATGTTTTTCTCGCTATTGCTACAAGAGAGGTGATAACTTTGTTTGTCACTATACATAAGAAGAGAGATCCAACTTGGATTCATCTTCATTTGTGAAAGCAAACAAGGCAAGTTCGTAGATTGAGTTTGAAGGTGAGAAGGGCCTAGAAACTCAAAGCTAGCGTTGACATATAGGATCCTGAGATATAAGGAAATGGATAAAAGTGATTCTGTGGAAATTTTGAAGTAACTTATGCAAGACACCTTGAAATCGTAATTTGGCTTCATGAACAAGATACATAGTTTGTGTTGGCAAAAGTTGCTCACACATCAAGTTGAACACACATTTGTTCATTCAATGTTTTCAATGTTAGGCAAACTAACACATTGGGTTCCTTTTTGCCTTGTAAGTGCGAGAGTATTATCAAGAGAGATTTTTATGCTTTTTTGTTAAGGACATTCAAATAGAAAGAACCCATTTAATGTGCTTTTGTCAAAAAAAATAAATAAATAAATAAAGAACCCGTCTTAGCTTAGGTAGATAATAAGAGCAAGTTAGCTCACTAGAAGAAGTTGATGATAGTTCCACGAGTTGCTTCTTTTCCTCTGCATATTGTACGGATCAATTAAATCCATAGTTTCAAATTATTAGTCCCTTTGTGTTTATGTGGAGCACATTGATTGGAAAAGATTTCCACTTTTTGTTGACTTTTTGCATGTTAGTAAACCTCATTATATGACAAGTTTCTCTACTATGAGGTCATTCATGATGTGACTTAGGCATATTTGGGACACTTAGGATATCTCTTGATGATTTTCCTCAAGTTGAGTAAGCAGTCCTATTTTAGTACATAGTTTTACAGAATAACCTCTTGATATGTTGTCAACTATAGTTTCATTGAGACAATAACAAGCTATTGAGGTCCCTTTTGTTCATAAGTGGTCAAGGTAAGCCATCAAGGTCTAGACATAAGAATTTAGAGGTTATTCAAAGCACTTGTAATGCTCACATTAGGGCTTATAGACCTTATATGGATTCCTAGGGTATGCTCAAGATAAGAACTACTTTTAGTATACTCTCAAATACTTGTAGGAATCATAGGTTTTGGTTTAGAAGTTTTCTACTATGATCATTGATGGCAATGAGGTTTTAGAAGGGAGAGAGAGTGTTGTATTTTACGCTCTTGTTGTTAATCTATCATAGGATTTGCCTGTAAGGACAAGAATCTCTTTCAACTGTTAGAAAAAGTGAGGAACCTTCCACTAGGGTACTCGAATTGTAAGTGATTTAAGTCATAAAGATTGATGGTCCCAAAATCAGCAATGGTTAGAAATGGAAAATAGTGGTCAAGAATTTTTATTTCGTACTATGATAGTACTCCTTTAGAACTATCCAACCATATATAATACTTGGGTGTTTGGCTTGGCAACTGATAAAAAATCAAACCCTAATTTCAGGTTTTAATGAAAAGCACTTTTAATGTGAAAACCAAAACATGACACATGGCAATTATAGAATTGACTTAATTTATATGATCCAATAATAATAACTTATGCCACATTGGCATTAAGTAAAGCAAGGCATCAACTAAAAACTTTTATAACGAAAAAGAACATCTATGCCCTTATTAATTTTTGCCTAAGATTTATATGAAAAGATTGCTTTATTGATTTTAACTCATAAGGCACTAAAGCTTGTATATGAACAATGTAGGAGGGCACTAATCATCACTTGGAAGTGCTCTTCATGGGATATCTTGGAGGAAAAAAACTTCAGCTTGGTGAAGGTGGAGTTTGCTTTCTTCATCATCAACAAAGTGTGCAGCAGCTTGTAACTTATCTATTTTTGAAAGAGCTTATCTTCAACTTTGGAGATTGTGGAGTTATGAGCAGCTTGTACTTCATGCATATTCTCTATGCTATCGTGTAACTTCATGTACTTCATCATGGAATATAATTATTCGATTTGGAGCTTTGCTCCTTACATATCTCTCTTGTGTCGTCTATTCACCATCTTGTCTCTATTTTCTCTATGTTTCTGTATTGATTGGGGGCCTAAAAACCAACAATCAAGTTGCAGTGCTCAAGGAGCTAAAGCCCTAGCAATGAACCATGAGGTTATTCTCATCCTTTAGAGTGGCCATATGAAGGGTGTTTGGACGTTAGAGATGGTTCTAGAGGTGCATGGACAAAGGCTATATATAGGTTGGGTGGTCACCAAGGTGGTTCGGTACATTTGATATGATACATACTATATGTGTATGGTATGTGGCAAGGAGGTTTGGTATGGTATGATATGTATATATATGTTTTGGGGAAAAATTATAAAAAAAAAAAAAAAAAAAAAAAAAAAAAAAAATATATATATATATATATATATATATATATATATATATATATATATATATATAGAGAGAGAGAGAGAGAGAGAGAGAGAGAGAGAGAGAGAGAGAGAGAGAGAGAGAGAGAGAGAGAGTTTAAATATTTCACTATGAAATATGCTTGTTACATATTTCATACACTATGTAGTATACTTTATATACCTAGTATATAATAATATATACTCCATGCATGTATTTATAGTGAATTATCACATGAGCACTTGAGCATCAAAGCATAGTTAACTATGAATTGCATGGCTCACATGATGAGGCACCAATTTCAAAAGAATAAACGATACAATTTTCATATAGAATAGGTACCGTACGTATTGTACACATCCAAAAGGTTTGGAACGTGAATTTTTCCAACTTTGGTGGTCAGTGTTGATTTGCATGCATGCTCAGTGGACTTCTCTTTTCCTTCTCTCACAAAACTAGGAATTGTTAATGAAGTAGCTCACATGATAGAAAATTGATTAATGATCTTTTTGAAAACTTGGTTTAAAACTAAGAATAGCCATTGAAGGTCAAGTAGTTACTATAGGTAACTTGGGGCACTCTAGTCTAGAGAGTCGAAATAGCAAGGTCAACTAGCCTAGCCAACTTGACTAGCATGGCCTAGTGGACCAAATGGGCAAAGATGGACTAGTCCAACCAAGTGGACAAGATGGCTTAATGGATGAAGATCGACTAGTCCACCAAAGTGGATGAGATGACCACATGGGTAAGGATTGTCTAGTGGACCAAGATGGATTAGTCTACCAAGGTGGATTGGATTATCTACTAAATTAAGATGGTAAGGTTGGACTTTGAGACTCATGGACATCATTGAAGTCCCCTTTGAATTTAAATTGCTAGTGAAAGCCAGCAAACCCAATTTCGAGCAAGAAGAAACCATGGAAAGGTCCTTAATATACCTTATACTTGTAAGTAATAAGGATGGGATCAATTTCTTAATATGTCAAATAAAGGGGCTTTAGAAGAAGTCCAAAAGGGTCCTAATGTATCTCATAATATGTGCGGCAGTGACATAGATAATGCAGTTCTAACTTAGACTCCCCCTGATGTGCACAGCATATACTGGCTTGAGCTGTACTCCACTATATTCACCAGTTTCAATCTCAAGCTAGTGCGAGGACATTTGCATCTCCCAATAGTACATTGCAGTCATGAAAAAAGTGCATGCTGTAAGTCAGCCCAGTCCAAAATCATCTGTTGTGAGTTGGAGAAGACGCTCTCTGTAGAAAGCCATTTATGGGCCCAGCTCATGTATTCTAGTTATCTGTGTTTCATGGATCCTCCATCCATGTGCATAAGAAATGGTGCCTTCAAGGAGTAAGGGGGGCAATTTGTCTACCTGAAGCCCTGCTTTTCTGAGGAATGCCTTCAACAATCTTCATAAGATATCCTATTCTTGCATTTGCATATTTTTCTCTTTGTTTTGAGACAAAAAACTCGTTGTTTTTAGTGACCTCCTCCATCAGTTTAGCACACTCAACATTTGATTAGGCCTAGATAACGAAGTGAATTGATTTCTTCTAACAAGGTGAAAACTTGCTCATTGGAGAAGGGAATTCTTATAATAGCATATTGCTAATCTTCATAAGGTGTTCCTTTGAAGTTGATATCAACCTAGGTGACAACCTTTTGAATACAATCATCATTAGGGAATCGTCTGAATATTCCATACTTAGCTCGGAGCCACATATCAGAAAAACGCCCATGGAATATATATATTCCTTCCATGGATTCCTTTGTTTTGCAAACATTTGGGTGGCATATGTAGCATTATCCTCCAAATGGTCTACCATGTTAAAGTCTTCTACGATTGAAGTATGAGAGGAACAGTAGCCGATCATGATGCTAGCTACCGTGTTTTAAAGCTAGCATCTGCCAGAGCAATATTAATATGCTTCCCTTTGACTAAGGGTCTGCAAATCAAAAGGTGTTTGATTAGATAATTTTTCTACTACATGAAGTATCCTTAATTTTTCTGCTTCTAAGTTGTTACTCTCTTCTGAATTGGGTTGTTATTTTTATTCTGAATTTGATGAAGACGTTGATTATGATGTGTTCCTTTGCAAGCAAAAATCTCTCAATCAATGAGCCCTATTAGGAACATGGCCATTTGTTCATTTTTTAAAGTTCATTTAGTTACAGGATCATAATCTTCAGCTAAAAAGTTTCATTCTAGGATTGCTGTTCTTGAATTCTATATTATAATCCTTAATGATATGATTTTATATAGAAAGGGACTGAGAACGTATGGAAGGATGTAATGCATTATCACTCAGGAAGGAAGAAGAGCACTTAGAAAATAACTAGCCTTAGTCAAAATGAGTATAAAATATACAAAAGGGGGCCAGAGGCAGTCGCTCAAGGATTTATGGGATTCTTGCTTGTACTAACATTCATGCATAATATCTTATGTCTTTCTTCAGCAGTACTCATTATGTGTTAAGCATGTCTCTCCTCAAATATACTTTTGAGTCCGTCCAGAAATTAATTTTCTTGGCTCCAAAGTGGTGCTTTACTGAATGATTTATCCATATGTATATTTATTTATCAAAGTCAGGACATTTAGGCTATACTACAGCTTCGATTTGTAGAGAAGCATACATTGACATGTCGCATATGCTGAAAGCCGAAGTCAATCCCTTGAAGACAAACAGTGCACTGACATGTTGTTATTGAACTTTCATCTACATGACGGAAATCTACTACATAGTTTGTTAATAGACCAATGTCACCAGGGTTCTGACAAGTTCTACATTTTATAAGTCTGACACTGTATATTGCACTTGAGAGCCCTGCCCTAGTAACCCCACATGAATTCTGATTTTATATGGGCTGTTGACATATACATGCTTTCCATCTTTAACTCAACTACTACAAAATATTAATTTTCCCCTCGTTGAACACTAATTTGTATCCACATTATTTCAGGGATTCTGTGTATGATTGATATGAATATTCATTACTATTTTACCCTACTACATCACACTGATACATCAAAATGTTGGGCAGGAGCAAAATAGTGAGCAGCTGCAGGCATGCCATATTCTGGGTACCACAGGAGCAACAGGTGATGGAGATGAACAGATAGATGGTTCATGCTACTTCCTACTAGACTCGCCAGGACATGACACTGTCAACAACAGGGTTGAACCGTCCATTCTTGTGCCATCATTATTATCCAGCTTCCCAGCTGATTATCAGAAACCATCACTATCAGAGAACCCCATTCCATTGAGCCAATCACGAACGTTCAAGAATCAAATAAAACCACTCTCACAATTAGAACCATCAACTGGACATCCTTCTCAAACACGCACAAGTTCCTTGATGCCAAGTTCCTCCATTGAGAAAATGCCAGATCATATTATGGAGCCTCAGTGGATGTCGTTGAATGAACCTAATCATGTCCAAGGACATGCAAAATACACACAACTGATGAGCACACCTTCAGAAAAATACAACGGCTATATGGTTCGTGATCTTATGGGACAAAACCCTTGGCTCAGATCAGTGTCAGGGCCTACTGCAATCCCTCAATCAACAAATGTGAGGGGTTCTAATGATGAGTTGCTACAGAAGATCCCAACCCCTCTCTCAGCCTTCAGCATCCAGTCGGAGGGGAAGGTGATTCCTGGACAATCGCCACATATGGTGTTTGATTATGATTTTGCTATGGATGGTTGTGATTTGCAAACACAACGAAATTTCAAGTCCATGCAAGGTATCAAGATGGACCATATGGGGCTGACTGATTGCTGTGGTGTTGTTGGAAAATTTGGCAGGCCACAGTCTTCACTATCGTCAGATGTTTGGTCTGATATGGAAACACTTCCAAACAATCATCCTACCATCTTAGAAGCCTGTTTAAACATGATGGATAAATATAAAACTACGCGTCTGCAATATGGACCTCAAAGTGCTGATCCTTTGACCGCAAGACCAAGCATATTTGGGGACTCAGCTCTTGCTTCCATTTCTCTATCCGCCTCAGATGCGACTAAGGTATGGTCTAAACACAAACTGGAAAGTCAAAACCGACAATGTCTCTTTCATCACGTTTGAGCACTGGTTATGGAAACCACCTATTTTTTTGTTGCGCTGTTCATATAGCCGTTAAGTATAGCACGTAGACTCTTTTTGAGTGTTTGGACTCGCTACGTGGACCATGCATTTCTATTTTATTTCACTAAGTGTCCTAATGCATGCACATAGATTCAGCTGGGGCCTGACGGTCAGTGACTGGCATGTAAAGATATAACCAGCGATGCAATGTCTCCAGGATGTCAGCCTAACTGGACTTGAAATTCCCAGCGACGATATCCAACACTCTGGCATTGTAATTAATTTTACACCATACACCAAAGAGGAGAGGCTTCCGCGTATAGAGCGCTATCGTAGGAAGCGCACTGAGCGGGATTTCAACAAAAAGATCAAGGTAGATGTTCAAGTTCTGGATATTGTGTGTTATCAACTTACGTTAATTGTGCAGATCACTGAATTTATATTTAGCTCCATCACTGACTCACATCCCTCTGCAGTATACTTGTCGAAAAACCTTGGCAGACAGTAGACCTCGGATCAAAGGTCGTTTTGCAAGGACAGGCGATGAATGAAGTTGAAACGCTGTAAGCGTTGAGGAGATGTCACATGAGTTCCTCTCTTCGATTGTGCCAGATACTTCGGCATAACTACAGCTATTATAGAGAATCATTTACATCAAGCTTGAATCTTTTCTGTCATTACCATGTCAACATATATGGTAATACGAAAACTACAGTTGCCTGAATCTATGTCTCTTAGAAAATAATTTTAGTTTCAATTCTTTAACATTGGAATTCACTCGCTTTCTGGAAGGTTTTCATGACTTCACAGGATAAGGAACCCTGCATTGGTTCCTAACAGCACTGAGTTCTGAACGGCAGATGACGGCATCGGCATCCTTCCACCTGTAGGCATACACACTGCTGCGTTCAATATTCTTAACACTAGTTCTGTACTAGGACACTTGAGTGTCGTGGGACACTTAAGTGTCCTTCTTTTACACCAAATTGATTGATTTTTCTTGATGACACCCTTGAGGCTTTGGTGGCATACTCACTTGGATTTGATAGCCCACATCATGTACTTTTAGAGAAAAATATAATCTTTGACATTTTACAACTTCACTTGTGTTATTAAATGACAAAGAAAATGGGGATTTTTGAAAACTCAACTTTTTGCATAACTGAAAAAATAACACAGTTCAAACATTTTGACAAATTGGATATGTTTTAGGAAATGGAAAGCTATTCATGGACTTTGGTAGTGTAAAGCAAGTGTTTATGGATGTTTGGAGAAGGTTGAACACTTACATAAGTGATAAACATGGACTCAAACCTTGTCTTCTCTAGAGCACTGTCATTTATCGCACCTTTCAAAGAATGGCTCACTATAACTTGTGTGTAAGTGAGATTGTTGAGAATTGGAAAGTTATCAATGGATAACCTTCATACTAATTGAATGCATATTTTTATTCAAAGTTAGAAGGTCTCCACTTTGAACTAGTAGCCATTCCATTTGGTGCTAACTTTCATGCTGAATTGGCAAAGCATATATTTCTATGTTCACAAAAAGAACATAGCTCCAAAGGTGGAATAAAAAATTATGATGAAAAATAATAATTATTTAAAATGATATTCTAAGTATTAAACCTTCCAAAATATGCTTTCATGCCATGTTTCATTCTTAATCTCGTCAAATAATATGTGATCCGCAATGGTGGTTGTGATAAGAATGAAAATAATTGGCATACATATTTCATTTGACAAAAAGAAGATGGCATCTATGATGGAAATGATGAAATGTTTTCAAATGATCCTTATCATTTTACGATATCAAAGATTATATCAAAGGCTTTTGAGTATATGTCCACAAACTATTCATGATTGTATGTATAGAATTTGGTGATGCCCACACAACAAAAGATTCTTGGTTCTCTCCAAAGACATGAAAATTTTGGTGGATTTCAATAAATTATTTAGCCTCGTATATGTAAGCTTTGGTTTGTTATGTCACACATTTTTTACTTGGTAACTTGAATGTGTACACCTTGAATGATGTCCATAAATTCTTTTGAGTCATATATTGGCTTTACTTTTCTATTTTTGGTGACTAGAGTCATATGAGTTGATTTTATATGTGTATACCTTGGTTGTTGTCTTCATAATTTGTTTGATTGTTGGAACATTTGCACACTTCTATGGATTTCCATAAGTTTGTTTGAACCATAATTAGAACTAGTTGCTGTTTTTGGTGTAGAGAGTCAAAATAATTGATTTTATTTGAATTGAAATGATTTTTCTAAGTGATTTTAAGGCTCATACCATGTGATCTATGTTTCAAGGAATGTATATAATTTTTTCTTTCATATGATGAATTTTTTTCTTTTGATAAAAATACATTTGATCAGGAATTTTCATCCTGTTCACTACCATAGCATGTCGAGAGGCTATTTACATGAACACAAAACATGATTTATTGTGTTTTATATTTTTGCATTAACCTTTGAATTATATTTAATATGTGTGTTAAAGGATTTTTTCAAATTCTCTTCGTAGAAGGTATGTGATTTTTTGGAAAATTGTCAAAAAAGGACACTTAAGTGTCCTGTTTTGGTACCAAACTAGTGTTAAAGAACGCTATAAGAATCTCTCTCTCTCTCTCTCTCTCTCACACACACACACACACAGAGGGACGGACACCGGTAACAACTTAGGCTAGGCTCATATTGGGGAAGTGGAATACATACAGGAAATTGGTTCTAATATTAATGCCTCTTGGCATTAAGTCCATCTCAAAGCTTGAGCATGACAACATATCCATGCCCATAATGTGAGGATCATAAAGTTTAAAATTGTGGGGTGCATCCCTTTGGGTGAGATTAGTGAACCTTCAATTTAAGCCTTGATAATGCAAACCAATGGGTCTTTGGATCATCCTTAGGTTGTAGAGATTTCAAACCGCTCAATATTGATAAATAACAGATCAGGGTTATCGGCATATATACAAGCTTGGATTAAAAAAATGTTTTAAAGAGGAAAAAAGAGTACCCCAAAGGTCCTTAGTGTGTCCATACACATCACTACCAAAATATACTAACAAATACCTTCTGGGATTGATGTAGTGAACAATTAGTTGGAACTCATGTATAAGGGATCGCAAAGCTATGTGGAGTTCAATCCACAAAAGGAAGTAAACCCGAAGCTTTGTGAAAAGCTTAGAACTTCTTCTAGGTAGAACATTGTGAAAAAATTTGCAATATAATCCTACGTGGGAATATACGACAAAGTAATCTCTTTAGTAGAGGGTCTCTCCCTCATATAATGATAGTTCACCTCAATATGCTTTGTGTGAGCATGGAACATAGGGTTCCTCAAAACTTCTGATGTACTTTCACTATGTATAAATATGGTGGTAGTAGAAGATTGACCAATACCTAAATCAACCAAAAGGCATCTAATCAACCTCATAACTAGAAGAGGCCACAATAACTGCTTCTTGCTCAACCAAGATATGCATGTGCTACCAAGCATGAAGCAAACACTACTTGTGGAAACATGAGTGTCATAACAACTAGCTCAATTCTAAAGGCCTGTAAATCTGGCGATAGTAATGCTCAAGATAAAAACAACCCAAATAGGTGGGTACCACTCAAGCACTGAAAGATTATCTTAAGTATGCACCAATGCTTAACTACTTGGTTATGCATAAGTATGATCATTTGAGAGACAATAAACTGAATATATCACCTTTTATACACAATTAAATCAAGCATCAATAGCTCGTTGATAGAAAAAAAACATCAAATGTATCTCCATCATCATGAAGAATCAAATATGAACCTGTCTCCATAGGAGTGACAATGGCTTGCATTCCTCAAGGCTTCTATAATAACGTTTCAATGTTTTTTTTTTACATAATGCAATTCCTCCAACTTGTAAAAAGGGAATGCCCAAATAATGATGTAACATCCCAAAATACTACATTTCAAACAAGGCTTCTCATCATGACGAATGAGTGGCATGTCATCCACATAAACAACAATGATTAGAAGTACATCATTTTCACGCTGGACATGAGAGGTGCTTTTAGTTGAGATGTTTTCAAAACCGTGTACTAATTAGTAGGCATGTGTCTTTTAATATCAACCAAGTGGTGCCCTACTTTAATCCATACAATGCCTTTTTCAACCTAAGCACTTTTTTTCCAAAACAAAAATCTTGTGCAAAATGAATTTTTTAAGAAGGATAATTCTCTTTTTGACACTAGCGAAAATTCCTTACAAGTGAGGGGCTTGGTTTTTTATAGTGGATCCTTTATGTAACACTTTAGATAGGTTACAAATTGATTAAAAATATGAATTAGACTAACATCTATCTATTCTCTTGTAGGTTTTCTAGACAAGACTCTTCCCATATTTACAAAATAGACTACAACTATATACAAGCTATTTCAACACTAAAATAATGTGGAGAATTTTTTTCCATGTTTCATGTGCTTGTGTTGTCTTCATTATGGTAAAATTCCTTGTCATAAAGCTTGTCATACTCGACAATAAGCTTTATAGTCAATCAAGGTGGGGCTATGCATCAATTTTGGAAACCTTATTATGAATGTTAGTGAGGATGTGAAGTTTTCTCTAGTTGCAAGAGAGTCACAACATCTCTATTATGTCTTGGATGGTGTATTCACACGATTCATTGAGCCTATCTTTGTTTTTTCTCTTCCATGCATGATCTTTTTCTGCTTAATCTCCATCTATTGTGCATAAGCTACCAATCTTGCATTAAGAAATGATGGTCTCAATGAGAATATACCCTTCTGCTATCATTTCTCTTTCCTCATCCACAAGTGGTACTAGTTTTGATATTCTTCTAGCTCCTCCCCATGCTTCTTCTAATAATTGCATTCCTTGTCATCTCCTCTAATCGTGAAAATCTCAAGAACTTCTTGTTGTGAGGGTGTGATTGATGCATGCATGTAAGTAATTATTTTTTCACTCATGAAATCTTGCAACATGTCTTTATTTTCCTTCCTTAATCTTTTCGCGTCTTTTGCCTCAATTTATAATTGCTTCTTATAAAAGGATCCCATAGCAATAGAAGTATTTGCTAATGTCTTTACCTTTTCTTGATTTTGTTTGAATGTTCTCTATCGCTCTCAATAGCTCTTTAGAACATCTTCTATTTTTGTAGCCACATTCATATCTATTCTAACTCATGATCTTTGGCTTTCGAGACCATGTTTGTAGTCCTGATGTTCCACAGAATAAGCTTCAATCTCATTATTAATCTTCACAATTCATTCCTCCATTGAAGAGGTAGGAATATAGATTGATGAGCAGGATGGAGTGGGCATGTGTGGTTCAATAGGCATTGGTATGGTGAAGGGTTGGAAATAGTAGAAACATGGATGGTTTGGTTCTTTGGGGATGGCAAAAAGATGAAAGGGGAAGTTGGATGATGTGGCCTTAGGTGGAGCATGAGAGGATATTAATGGGGACAAAGGCTAGAAGTGAAATGGGGGTTTGTCGATACATTTGGTAGTATGTGTGTGAACACACTTTGGATTGGTGGAGCACTTTTTTCCCGCTTTTAAGATGTTTTCTCCCTGGGCTTGTATATATGTCTATCACGGTAATGGGTGTAAATCTTGTCTTTTACATTTCACTTAATAATACAATCGATATGTTGCACCCCAAGATTCTTCTTCTTCCTTGTGATGTTTCCATGCTTTTGTATTCCTCAGATCTAACAATTGTATCAGCATAGGTGGCCACTTTCTTCAGAATTGTCAATGCCTTTTTGATCAAAATCTTAGAATTACATGAGAATTTGTGAGCATACTCGGGGTCATTGAAAGTTCAAAATAAATTTGCTTTGTGGTGTTGAAATTTTGATTTCAGCCTTTTTCAGCCTCCAAATATGCTATTGTAATGAATGTGTAGTCAATTTTGTCCCCTTATTCAAAACATATATAGTTTTCTATTCACTAATACAAGTGCCTCAAAGTCTACTATAGGTGTAGTAGAGCATTGGGTATTTGTTTTCAAGTTTTTTGAGAAGTAATAAATTTTTTGCATCAAGGTATAACCAATGGCCATGGATGAAAACAATCATGTTTTTGAATTATGCATCATGTATTGGTAGCAAATGGCTTGTGGAATATTGTGCACTGATGTTTAAATACGCCCTCCTATGCCTACAAATGTATGACAACATGTGATGTAGGTGGCATTGAAAATGATGATCTTCAATTTCCTAGTCCTATTGCAGTTTCTATTATGCCTACTATACAGAAACTCCATTGGGATGGCAGAGATGCACAAGCACCTGTATTGATAGCTTTTTCTATCAAATGTGCCATTATTCCTCATATTGCAAAATAACAAAATTTTTGGATACTCTTACCACACTATAACAGGCAAGAAATGAGGCTCGTGTTGCTTACCTTCAAAAACAATTGAGGGGTGAGCATATGGATGAAGGAGATTCAATTTATATTTTTCTAATAAAGCTCAAGGACTTGAAAGAGTAGTTGATTTCTAATGATGAAATCTTTGTAGATAGCTCATTGGTGTAAACTGTTCTTAATGGTCTTCGAGATTCTATAAGTATTTCTCTTCTAGTCTTCTTCTTCTTCTAATGAAAGCCAATTGTTTTGATGCTTTGTTATTAGTTTCAACACTAGCCAAAATTGGCTTGGTGGTTAAATTTATTGGTGAAAATTGTACAATTCATAATCTCTTGAGTATTGATAATATCATTTCTTCTTATATTTGATGTTATGGGATGTATAAGGTTATTGAAGGGCTTTAGTGTGTAGAACAAGAGGAGGAAGGAGGAGATGGAGGGAGGGAGGGGGAGAGAGAGAGAGAGAGAGAGAGAGAGAGAGAGAGAGAGAGAGAGAGAGAGAGAGAGAGAGAGAGAGAGAGAGAGAGAGAGAGAGAGAGAGAGAGAGAGAGAGAGAGAGATGCACATAGATGCATGGGAGCCTCAAAACCCACATAATGATCTCCCTTGAGGCAATGCTCTATATATGATGTATATATATGAATATGGGGGTAAGGTCACATGACCCTTACATCCCCAACAATCTCCCACTTAAGGGTCAATATGACCATAAGTGGAAAAATACACAAAGAATGATGTAGGACTATACAATAATGTACAAGAAGAGTCTGGATCTCAACCCATATCAATAAGAGTCGAGCTCACATCTGACTGATGCAAGAACTGATGAAGTTCCTGCAAAGCTCCTACTCGCTCTATGCCTATGTCAATCATCGAATGACTGACAACTCCAAGTGCAAATGCTCCAATAATAATTGCAATGTTTGCTATCGAGCATAACAACTTTTACATCACACTCTCGAATGCTGATGAAACCTCTGCTATCTTGGCTAACCTAAGGATGTCAACCATGCCTGTATCCAAGGCATCCAAAGCACTATCATCAAGAACAACATGTCTTGACATATCTATGTCAACGTCTGGCATGAGCAAATCCAAGAATGATTGCATGATCATTGACTCATCAACATCTAAAACAGTCATCCTATCAACCAAGGATGTTTCTAGCTATGCACCCTGAGAGCTAAATTGCTCTATCACACACTGTGTACCAATGAGAGCAATCCTGCTCTACTACACCAAGTGTATGATCATGCTCCACATGAGCTAGTCGCACAACATCAACACCAATGTCAAACTGATAATCACACTCTAACTGAGTATCATCATAATGCTCTACCTGAGCATCCACATCATGCTCTAAAGCATCCAACTGATCATCCAAAGTGTGATCCATAAGAGCATCCGTGTGATCAATAAAATCATGCTCTATATAACCATAATGAGCATCCGAAACATGCTCTATATGTGCATCCATTTGAGCATCTGAATCTTGCCATACATGTGCATCATGAATATCAATAGACCTAAGTGTAGGTAGACAAAATGAGACATGAAGAGTCTCACACCGCACATAAGGCTAAACATCCACTAAGATGAGACTGTCTCTCACATGCAATACCTACAGTGGATACATGTGCCCAATCCTAGCACCTTTGACAAGCATAAGCTGTCCCAACTGCAAGTGAAATTGATACTCACCAAGGAATGCATAACATCTGCTCTCTTGTAATTGGCTAACTGAAATCAAGCTCATAGGAAATGAAGGCACATAACGTACATGTTTGATCATAAATGAAGGCATACATCTCTTGCACCCTCAATGTCGTATGTCATACCACTAGGCATATGCACACATCCATGACTCTCACCTGAGAATTGGTAAAACCACTCACAATGAGGAGTAACAGGAAAAGTGGCTAATGCATCAACCAACCAAGCCATATGTGTGCTCTCCAATGAACAAGAGGAATCCTAAGATGAACCATAGGAAAAAGTGATATCACCATCACTAGCATAATCAACGGCCATAGACTCTCTTGAAACCACTACTTGACCTACATCATGTGCATATCTTTGACATCATCATCACATCCACCTAAAGCAACGTCGTCGAGTATGGCCCTCACGACCATAGTGCCAACATCGAGGCTGTCGATGTGATCTATGTCTCACATGAGTCAATGGACTCACATACATATCATGTAATCTCTGCCATAATGCACTACTCATCTTCTCATACATAACAAACTCATATATAAAATCCCCTGTAAACTGAACAATCAAACAAGATAACCAATAGAAAAAGAACATTACTTCTACCCCACTATATAGAATGGGATTTCTCATGTGCTTATTTAATGAGATAGGTAGGCAAGCATTACCCTTATCTCCTTCATTATTTTCTCCTACCTCATCCACTGGAACTTGTTTCATGCTCAAACAATCTATAGGGTTTTTGGCCTCTAAGTTCTTAGCTTAAGAAATGTTTGAGTTCACAAATTTGGCCCATTTTTCCCATAAATTTGGCTTTATGTGCATAATCAATTCTAAACTCAAGGTAAATTTCACATGATTTTCATTTAAAACTATTATGTGCAATTTTCCCAAGGGAAATCATATAGATGGTGCCTTCCTGATTATGGATCAGCTCTCATATTGTCCTACATATTAAGGTAGATCATGTAAGATTTCATCTCCATCTTCAGAGAGATCAATCAATGGTCCACTTTCATTATTGGTTACTACATAAACCGAGTGGTTTGTGTGTTTTGAATTTCTTGCATTAAATGCCCCTAGTTACCTTCTTGTTCATTTTTCCACTTGCCTCTTGTACTTTATCCCATAGATATTCCAACCATCGATGTTTCACTTCAAGAATGATAGAGATTGTAATTATATCCTAATCAACCACTTCCATGGCATGTTCTCTTTTGTCAAGTTGTACTTCATCCAAGGAACTAGGAAAAATTGAGTCTTAGTTTGGCCCTTTGATTCGACACTCTTTTGTATAGGTTCTTAGAGAGGCTTTTGTAATTCATGTTTCAACATTATCATGGTAATGTGACTTTGAATTAAAACTATTTGGGATTGCTCTCTATGCATGATAGCTTCCTCTAGTATTTTTGTGATAATTCAATCAAAGCTTGCACAGAATTACCATTTCTTTCTCAAGTTTTTCATCAACGTAACATTAATGGTGAGCCTCAATGCTTGGCCCACTTTGAATTTCTAGCCTCATATGCTTTGAAAAGCATCTACAAGTCTTATGGGAGGAGGATTCTCTAATATTTTCCTCTTGTCTCATGGATAAGAGTCAAATTCGTGGCTTATTGAGTTCTCTTTGGAAGCATTGGTGAGCATTTTATACTACTCCTTTTCCAAGCTATCCATTTTCTTCTACCAATTCTCACTACTTTTCTCTTTTCTATATCTCAAAGTCAGATTCATTACCTTCTTTTTATTTTCACTTGAAAGTTCTTATTCTATGGATTGAGATGGAGAGATCTCATCCTCATTCAATTTGTTATCTTCCAAGTCTTTATTTAAGCTTGAGTGACGGCTTGAAGAAGGACTTTGCCTTCAAAACCACAACCATTTTCAATGATTTCCACCAATTTTAGGTGGTATATACATTGAGTTATGAGAGTTCCATGGTCAATACTTGATCAGATGCTCTTTCATGTAGTTTTGGCAATGACCTTCATTTTTCTAAGTGACGGTTTAAAATGGGCTACAAAAATCTTTCATGAAGTGGCCATTTCCATATCAATAGTAAGGGGCTCTAGGAGTAGGGTAATTTTCATGCATTGTTGTCTCAAAATTTCTCTTTTATCTACATAGTATGTTGTCAACATCTAGTACATGGCATGTATCATCAATCATCAAATCATGTGTCATGAGTTGATGTGTTGTGTGTCATGTGTTACTAGCTCTAGTTTTATGTGTCATATATTGTTTGATTGTTTCGTGTGTCATGGATGTCAAGTATCATGTGTTGTGAGATTGGTGTTGCTAATACTTCATAAGTATTGTGACATCTAGATATCATGGAAATGGTGTCACCAAAACTTGATAAGTATCACAATACGTGCATTGTTAGGTGGTGTGCTAGGTGGTGTCATTGATACCTAAGTGTTGTGTTGCCAAGATAAAGTGACACTTGGAAAATGACACTTGAGAAAAATTAAATGAAATCTTAGGGACTATATTTGAGGACACACATAGCCTCATGGGAGTATAATCAAGCCAATAGAAGAGCTAGAAAAAGAAAACACAAATCGAGGGTTTTGATCTGAAGAAACTTTTTTGAGATAAACCTAAGACAAAGAGGACTAAATATTACCAAGATTGAAGGACATTTGGAAATCACTTGGAGTTGCACCGATCTGATGAAATTTTCCTTTGTCCAGGTTGTAGGTATACAGTGAGTGAGAGAGAATCCAAGTGAACGAGAGAGTAAGAAGAGAAGGTAACCCCAAGGAGCCTTGAAAGCCCTAATTATCATTCTCACTCTACTACTTGCAAACTGATTAGGCACATCACATTGGCATATGAAAACAAGAAAAAAGCTAAATATAACACCAAGGTCCAATGAGATGACATGGCATAGGGGAGTTTTTTCTAACTATTGATGAAATTGAGATCAAGGAGAGTATTAGGTAGTTGAAAAAGTGGAGTCTCTTCAGTGGAGAGCACTACTAATAAGAGCACATAATCAATCTATTCTGAGTCTTCTAGTGATTCAAATTATGAGAGCATGCCAAATGTGAAGAACTAGACCATTACAACCACCACCTACTAGAGAGATGACTCTCCTCCCAACCTTAGGCCTCTATATATAGTTGCTTGGATGAATGGTAACCTCTAGATTAACAAGAGCCGCATATGCATCTTGATTAGGTCTTTATGAACTCAAATAGCATGAAAAATTTAAAGAACTAGAACATTAGGACCATCATGTGCTATAGAGATGACTCTGTTGGAAACAATGTCAGAATAGCATAAAATCCTAATTTTTGGTACCTAGTCAAACTTTGGTCAGAGAAGGTCACAACTTACTATGAGCTCATTAGATAGTACTTGAGGAGAGCCTTCATTTTCCATATCACATTCAATCATTAGAGGTCCATAATTGGTAGAAAAACCGAACCCTAATTTCTATCCAAACTAGTTTTGTAAGTTATATTGTTCCTCTCAGTCTGTACATTGAAAAAAGCTTTGCCCTCTGTTCAGATGATGGTTAGATTATGAGATTGCAGCCAATCAGTGCCCAAAAAGTAGTTTTAATGTTCCAAAGCACTATGGTAAAAATTGGAATATCGAAAGCTTTTTTGCCGTGCTTTATGCTTTTCATAGCTAAATTCGTGTATCACCTTATCAACCTATATAAGAAGGCCATAGGGTCACTCTTGTTGGAGATAGACGTCTGCGGAAGCACGCGAATAGCACAAGGAAGAAGAAGAAGATTGGAGCACAACACACAATACTGAATGTATTACTAGAGAATGTACAAAGATAAGTAGCCCTGTAGGGCAATAGGCATATATACAAGCTGGGCGAAAAAAAACCTGCTAAAGAGGGAAAAAAGTGACCCGACGGTCCTAGAGTGTTCACACACATCACTACCTAAATATATCAACAAATCCCCCCTGGGAGTGATAGCGGGATTGGAGAATTAGGGCTGCTAATATGATGCGAGGTGAGTTATTTGGTGCATGCCCGTAGGTACTAGTTACAATTGGGGATGTTAGTGATTATTAGAACTTCTTCGTTCAAGATCATTCCAGTTACTCATTGATCTTAGGGCAGCCATACATTAATGCCTTGAGGATGGAAACAAGAGTCTTGGAGGATGGATTGGCCTATGCACGAATCCAAAGCAAGGATGGAAAGAAAGCAATCCAGTTTATGATAGTTTGCGTAGAGCATGTGAGGAGTAGAACTTCTCTTCGGATAAGAACTATTCGTGAAGAGTTTGAAGACCAAAATTTTTAAATGAAGCTTTCATAAATCGGGACTATGGAAGCTTGGAAAGTGAAAAGATCCCGAATGTAAATATGTTCATATCACGTTTCATAGCACTTTCTTCAACAAGTTCATTTCAGTTTCACATTTTTTCTAAGTTAAAAAAGTGGGAAAAACAATACATAGCAGATCTTCACATAAATTTTTACGGATGTAGAGTCCTCGACTTCGACGAGGAAATTTCTGAAGTCTTTGATGAGATATCTTTTGCAGACACATTGTTCGATTTGCAGGAGTTGATTGAAGGAAGAAGGAGTGATTATGTGATTCAAACGCACTCTATTTCCATGTACAAGGAAATAGCAAAGTTTGAGCAAGATGAAAAAGGGAAAGAAGCCTTTGTTGAAACAAAATACAAAATGGTCGATAAAAAGATAAAACCAATTGTAGTTTCGCTTCCCGAAGATAGTAACAAACTTATGGATGGAGCAAAAACCCAGCCATCTCTCAGAGGCAAAAGAAAAATAGGTCACAAATTCACTAAAGAAACACTCGAGCAAAGTCAGTTAGGAGAAGATGGTTTGCTCAGCGAAAAAGAGAAGAATGTATTCTCCCGGATGATATTGAGGCATGGGAAGGTTTTTTCTTTCAATGCCTAGGAAATTAGATGTGTAGATCCATCTATGGTGACACCTATGTTAATTTTCACGATTCCACATGTACCTTGGAATCTTTGACCGACTCCGGTACCAAAAGCTCATTTCAAAGCTAATTGATCTATTGAATGAAAAGATTAGATGGGGATTCTTGAGCCATCAAGTGCTTCCTATTCTAAACATTGGTTCACAGTACCAAAGAAAAATGGGACACTAAGATTTATTCAGGATCTACAACTAGTAAATAAGATGACAATAAGAAATATGGGGACTGGGCATATCGTAGATGAGTATGCAGAAGCCTTTGTAGGAAGATCCATTTATTCCATGGGGGATTTGCACTCTGGGTATGACCAATTTCAGCTAGCCCTTGAGAGTCGTGACTTGAAGACTATGAGGACACCACTTGGGCTCGTGCACATGTTCACTTTACCACAGGGTGCTACGAACTCGGTAGCACATATGATGAATGGTATGCATAAGGTGCTTAGGGATTTTATTCCGCATCTGACCATGCCATTCATTGATGATGTCCCTATTAAAGGTTGCGAGGATAAAGATAAAGATGAGACTCTTGACGAGGATGGATGTCGGAAATTTGTCAAAAATCACATAAATGATTGCGAATCCATTCTCAGTCAGCTAGAAGAGGTTCATTTGACATTGTCCGCAAGAAAATCAGTATTTTGAGTGCAAGAGGTATTGATTATAGGAAGTCTGTGTGGACCTAAAGGAAGAAAGCAATGTCCGAAGAAAGTAGATGCCATTCAACACATGAAAGAGTTCTGCTCCTCGATCACTGATGTGACGAGATTTCTTGGGGCATGTGTTTTCTACACTGTGTGGATTCTCATTTTTTTCATGTTGTAGACCCACTCTATCAATTGCTTAGGAAGGGGTAAAGATTTCAATGGAAAGACATCCATACTCAAGCTGTGAGGAAATTAAAGAAGGCACTTGCAGAAGCACCATTGCTTAGAAAAGCCGATTACAGTGACCATAAACAAATTTACATCACCATAGATACAAGTCCAAAAGGTATAGGCTGGGCAATCGGCCAAGAGGATGATGAGGGAAAGAAGTATGCAATTCGATTTGGGGCTAAAGTACTAAATGTTTTCTAGAGAGGCTACCCTCAGATTAAGTGAGAGCTTTGGGGAATAGTGACTACACTAAAGAATCATAAAGAATACTTGATTGGGGCAAATGTGGTGGTGGAAACAGATTGCTTACCATTGTTGGGAATGATCGTGAACTGTTCCACTGCAGACATTGCCATGTTAAGATGGATAGCATACATTAAGTCATTGAACCCTAAGTTTGTTCACATAGCTGGGAGGAATAATGTGGTAGCTGATATGCTATCACGAGCTATATATGAAAATGAAGACTCGATGATTTCTAATGATGAAGAGATAGATCTGGACTTTTATGCTTCACATGTACATACTTTGAGCTTAGATGAAGCATCTACTGGACTGAATAGGAAAGAACCCACTTATCAGATTGAAAAGCTTGGGACTGATATTGAGTCTTCAAGAGAAGGAACTCAAAGGAGCTTAGGAAGCGAGAAAGAAAATAGAAGGAAAGAAGAGAGACCTTATCTGATGCCATGATGGTAGAGAACTGAATACAATGATAATGGAGTTAGAAGATTGCAAACACCACTAAGCCTTGTGCATCACAATGCTTTGATACCAG
This sequence comes from Ceratopteris richardii, assembly GCA_020310875.1. NCBI lineage: Eukaryota > Viridiplantae > Streptophyta > Polypodiopsida > Polypodiales > Pteridaceae > Ceratopteris > Ceratopteris richardii. The sequence goes on along the minus strand of CM035437.1, from coordinate 66,746,090 downwards.
TGAAGTATTTTGATGGTGATGGACCACACTGTACTCTCCTTCTTGAGAGCTCCACGATGATGTTCAAAGTAGAAAATCAAGCTCCAAGCATCACAAATGGTACTCCACATAGAGGCTATAGAATACATAGAAAAACATAGTACATAGGGATCACAAACACAGGCTTCTTAGGATTTACAAATGCGGTCGAACTTACAGTCCGTGGTTGACTAGGCCACTATATGTTTTATTAAAGAACATATACAAAAGTTTATGATGGCCATTTGACCTTTCACATGGACACTAACGGTAACATATTCTAAGCCCCTCTCTACCCATATCAATTTTTGTACAAATTTTTGCAAGTGTGGTAACTTCGTTTCAACAGTGATAATGTCAACAATTTTGAATGCATCATCCTCAAGTCGATTGTATTTATCCTCCTTTATGCCAATATTCATGTAGAAAGATGAAAGACTTAATGGCACGAATTACAATCTATGGGAGGATACCATTAGGGACTAGCTTTATATAAACCTATTGTACGAGGTACTTGAAGGAACATGACAAGAGCTCGATAAGGAAAGCGATCTAGGAGCTTGGAATATATGGAACGTCAAAGATAAAAGAGCATTAGGCCAACTTCTCCTCTCATGTGATGAATTGTCAATGGGTCACATCACTGCATGTAAAACTTCAAAAGAAGCTTGGGATACTCTAATTTATATGAAGATAAAACACCTTCCAAGATTTATGCTTTAGAGGCTAAATTTCACAATCTCACTATTCGTTCTAAAGCTACCATCACAAAGGTGATAGCCCAATTTGAAGATTATCAATGCAAGTTAGCACTCTATGGACGAAAGATTTCAAGTGAAGACATGGCCATAAGATTACTCAACAAGTTTCCTAGGTCATATGAGACTTTTGCGACCACTCTATACAACAGATGTCAATAACTAACTTGGGAAGAAGTTACAAGACTTTTGCTTCTTCATGACTCTAAGCAAAAGACCCAAGCTACCCAAGAAACACCTTATTGATATATTTAGGTAGTGATGTGTGTGAACACACTAGGACCATCAGGGCACTTTTTTCCCTCTTTAGGAGGTTTTTCCCCCTGGCTTGTATATACACCTATAACCCTAACGAGTCACTTAACTTTGTACATTCTAGTGGTAATGCATTCAGTACTGTGTGTTGTGCTCCAAACTTCTTCTTCTTCCTTGTGCTATTTGTGTGCTTTTGCAGACCTCAAACTCCAACAATTGGTATCTGAGCACGTCGCCGCTTCATCTAGGGTGTCATCGACACCCCTTCAATCACAGTCTCAGAATTGCACAAAAAATGGTGAGCATTCTTGGGGTGATTAGGAGATCAAAACATCTTTACTATGTGGTGTCAAAATCACAATCTAAGCTCAGCCTCTGAACCCACTATCGCAGTGCTTGTGTAGGCAATTTTGTCTTTTTATACCAAAGACATATACAAGTTTTGGTTTTCCAGTATAAGCACCTTGAAGTTTGCTACAAGCTTAGCATAAATCGATAGGGAAGTTTTGTTCAAATTTCTGAGATATAGTCATTTTTCTGCATCAAGGTATTTTAGTCAGTCTTTCAGCCAGTGATGTATTTCGTATGGGCTTATATGATGCATCATGTATTGGTTGCAAAAGGAATGTGGAATATTGTGTAGGGTGTTAAAAAACATCCTATTACACCTCCAAACGTAAGTGTTGAAGGTGATGCAGAGGACATTGAAGAAGGTGATATTCTTCATGTTCCTTGTCGTGTTGCAGTTCTAGTTGCACCTATTATAGAGAAATTTTTTTGGGATGGTAGAGATGCTCAAGCACATGCATTAATAGCCTTCTCTGTCAAACATACCATTATTCCTCACAGTTGCTCTTGCAGAATAGCTAAGGATGCTTGGGATACACTTACCACTTTATACCAGGCAAGGAATGAGGCTCTTATTGCTTACCTCCAAAAAAAGTTGGAGAGTGAGCACATGAATAAAGGCGATTCCATGCGCAATTTTCTGAAAAAGATCAAAGATTTGAAGGAATAGTTGATTTCTGCTGATGAAGTCTTGCTTGGTTCTCTTGTGCAGACTATTCTGAATGGTCTTCCCGATTCATATTAGATTTTTGCTTCTACTCTTTGTTTGATGATGAAAGGTAACCCAAATGCCTTAACATTTGAGGAGTTAGTCTCTGTTCTATTACAGGAAGATCAGTCTAGGCAGAACAAGTCCATTATGCATGTTGTAGATCAAGCTTTATTGGCTAGTGAGAAGGGCAAAGGTAAATGGAGCTCTTCTACTAGTATGCAAAACTATGCTAATTTGGCACAATCAAAGAGGGATGACAAAGACGAGAAGAAAATAGAAAAGTAGAAATTGCTTTGCAAATACTATAAAGATCATGTCATAAAGAGTTATCCAAAATTGGCTATTAAATAGTTGTTGCAGAGGCCTCTACACCAAAATAGAGTCTGCTAATCTTGTGCAGAATGAAGAATGCACATTTACCACTATTTGCAGTTATGACCCATCTTCTTATGAACAATGTATGTCTGTAGTAGATTAAGATGTTTGGTTCTTTGATAATGGGGCAACCAAACATATTACCTTGCAATGCAGTTTCTTCACTTCACTTGAGCCTGCCCCTACAAGGAATACTCTCACATGCGCTAACAACTCTGCTTATCCTATTATGGGAGTTGGTAAGATAATTCAGACTACTGTTGATGGTAGTTCTTTTACATTGTCGGATGCTTTATTTGTGCCAGGGATCAAGAGGAATATGTTATCAATTTTAGCTTTAGCCAAGATTGCCTTGGTTGCAAAATTTGTTGATGACAGATGTACAATTCATGATCTATCAAATGGCAATGTCATTATTGCTTTTGGCATTTTATGTCGTGGGCTGTATAATCTCATAGACTATGAAAAATCTATGAATGATTCAACATGTGCAGTACATGACTCTCAGGCTTTGTCAAATGCAAAGCTTTGGCATGCACGCTTTGGTCATCTAAATTTTGCTAGTTTGCTATGCCTATAGAAATCTGAAATGGTTTCCTCTCGACCCAAACCTGAGGCACCTGGTAAACATGCCTGTGAAGGTTGTATTTTGTTGGAGGAGATGGTGGACAGTCTTCAAAAATGAAGTAGTATTGCTAAAATCTGCTTCACACCAGCCAAGAACAAGTGATGGAGAGTGTAGTGGGCCTCTTTAGCTTGCTAATGATCATAAATAATCACCTACGTTCTTTGGAACATGATCCACTAATCAATGGATCAAAACAGATGATTAGGAATTTAATCCAAGGTCATCGACTTGCTATTTTAATCTCTACACCTGTTCTGTATAATGAACAGTGCTCTGAGCATGATAGCAATTAGCCTAATTCCTTTTGATGGTGTCTAATTTACTTAGACAACTACCAATCATGAGTTATCTCAATAAAAAAGATGAACTACATGTTGAGTATGATGTTTAGCAAATCATAGGACTACCCCGACATTGTTGAGATGCATCAGAGTACAAACCAGAGAGTAAAGATATGATGATATCTCACGATTGAGAGAACCAATGATTATGAGATTTTGTAGCTATAAAAAAAATAGTATATTGAATCTATGATGCTTTAAATCATGACAAATGATCAATCATACACTGAGAACAAGCTCTGAGAAGACCACTGTACTTATGTACTCATGGTAGAGAAGTGAAGTAGAGATATAGTCAAAATGTATGTATTAGATCACATAGAAATACAATGCCATTGGCAATAATCTATTGCACAATGTGAGGGTAGTGCTTGAGCTATGAAGTGAGCTCCCAAATCACATACGATCCCTCTCTATTGCTCTCTAGAATTGGGCATATCATGTGAGTTTTTTTATCCACTTTTATAGCAGATTTGGAGCCAATCTTGAATTCAAATTCATAGTTGAATGTCCTTGCTAAGCAATTTCTCCCTTACCTAATGATAGTGCACTTCAATGTGCTTAGTCCTTGCATGATATACACGATTAGCAGCCAAATGAAGTGAACTAGTGTTGTCTCCAAAAATCATTCCTTTAGATACTTTAGTACCCTTCTTGGCAGCTTCCATGTGGGGATTTCTTGGTGCATGCATGAACTGACTTAATGTACTTACTCCATAAGCAATGTCTACTCTTGTTAGGGCTGCATAGTTGAGACTCCCAACAAGTTTTTGGTAACCTATAACATCCTCAAGAAATTCTCCTTCATGGGAACTAAGCTTATGATTGTGTTCCATAGGTGTACCTGCAATTTTGGTGTTTTCCATATTGAATTTTCTCAACATATCATGCATATATTTTCTCTGAGTAATGAACACAGCAAAATATGTATGCACAAGTTCTAAGCCAAGAAAGTATGTTAACAAACCACGATCACTGATTTTAAACTCTTGCATTAGTTGAGCTTTAACTTGCTTGATGCCATTAGCATCATTCCCTGTAATGATAATGTCATTCACATAGACACACAAGTAGATAACTTCTGAGTTGGTCTTATGAATAAAGAAGAATCTGCTTTGCTAGCAACAAATCTTTGATCCTGCAAATAAGTAACAAGCCTATGATTCCAAGCTCTAGGAGCTTGCTTTAGCCATAGAATTCCTTCCTTAGCTTGCATACATAGCCTGGTTTATCCTTATCTTCATACCTTGGTGGTTGTGCCATATACACTTCTTCTAAAATCCATCCATTTAGGAATGCATTCTTAACATCTAACTGATATAGATTCCAATTTTTGGAAGTAGAAAGACTTACCAAAACTCTAATGGTTGGCATCTTAACCACAAGTGGAAAATTTTCTTCATAGTCCACTCCATGGGTTTGAGAAAACCCCTTTGCTACTAACCTTTCCTTGTACCTGTTTATAGAACCATCTGAATTTTTCTTGATTTTATATATCAAATCTGGATCCTATTACTTTCATGCTTGGCTTCTTGGGAACCAAATCCCAAGTATTTTTTTCTTGAAGTGCTTCAAGTACTTCCTGCATGGCGTCTCTCCATTCCTTCTTCTCATTAGCTTCTTCAAATGAAGAAGGTTCTTCTATCATAGATTCTTTAGTGAAGTGCATAGAGTGCTTGGTGACTAGTGATGTGTCATAGCCATACCTTATTGGTTTTTACTCTCCCTTTGAGATCTTTTGAGTGCTTGATTGGAGGACTGTGGAATTTCTTCCAATTGCTTGAGCTTGTTCTTTCCCCTTGACTTCCAAGTCTTGAAGTCAACCTGCTCTTCATCCTCTAAGTTGACGTCTTCTGGTACTTGTTGATCTTCTTGAGTGAGATTTGGAAAGTCATTTTCCAAATTATAGAAGAACATGATCTTCCTGCAATCATCTTCAAACCATGAATTATTTTCATCAAATACTACATCCCTACTAACTATAAATCCTTTGTTAATGGGATTGTATAACCTATAACCCTTCTAGTTTTGGTCATAGCCAATGAATATACACTTTTTAGCTTTAGGATCAAGCTTCCCTCTAATCTATGAGGGTATATGTGCATATGCAATGCACCAAAAAAATTTGCAATGGTCCAATAAGGGTCTCCTACCATTCCATGCTTCATAGGGTGTGATTCCATCCAAGGATTTGGATGGGAGCCTATTAACCAAATATGTGGCCATGGAAACAGCCTCTACCATAGGTAATTGGGTAGTTTCTTCTCATTCAACATTGATCTTGCAGCCTCTACTATCAATTTGTTCCTCCTCTCTACCACTCCAGTAAGTTCAGGAGTATATCTTGTTGTGACTTCTCTCTTTATACCTCTATCCTGTAAGAATGAATCAAATTCATGTGAAAAATACTCACCACCTCCATCAGATCTGATCCTCTTTAAGCTTCTACCTGTTTGGTTCTCAGCCAATGCCAAATACTTTTTGAAACATGTAAATACTTCATCCTTATGCTTCATGAAGTAAAGAATTGTCCTATTCCATTCTTTGACACTACGTGTCCTAGAATAATGCCTTGTCTCACCATAAAAACACACTTTTTAGGGTTCAAGTAGAGCTTGCATTCTCTCCATTTGTCAAAGATTTGTCTGAGCTTAGGTATATGTGTTTGTCTAATGTTGGAATGAGCACATAGGTCATCATTATAGACTTCCAATTTTTTCCTCAAGAACTCTTTGAACACATGGTACATTAGCCGTTGGAAGGTAGTTGGTGCATTGGTCAACCCAAATGGCATTACTCGAAAAGCAAATATGCCCCAATCGATGGCAAAAGTTTTTCTTATGATGATCTTCTAGAGCAATGGCCACTTGATTGTAGCCAAAACATCCATCAAGGAAGCTGTAAACTTCCTTGCCTGCTACTCTTTCTAATAGGTGCTCAGTGATAGGAAGCGGATAACTATCTCTAATAGTGGTTGCATTAACCTTCTTCAAGTTAATGCATACATGTAACTTCCCATTCTTTTTGGGCACCACTGCAATGGGGGACACCCATTCAATGTGCTCAATCTGATAGATAAATCTAGCTTCTACCAATCTATCTATCTCTTCCTTGATCTTGGTAGCATAATTGTCATTATATGTGTATGGCTTCTACTTAGAAGGTTTGGCTTCTGAGGTCATGGGGATTGTGTGTGAACATATGTCAAGATCTAGTCCTTTTTAGTCCTCATAGCTCCATGCAAACACATATCTGTATTCTCTTAGCAAGGCTATCAACTCTTGCTCCTCGTCCTCTATCAAATCATGTTCTATGTATGTATATTGTTCTTTGCCCTCTTCTATTGTCGCAATAATCTTTTTAGTTGTCTGTTTGTTATCATAGGCCACTCATGTGACTGCTTCTCACTTAGGCATTCTGATCATGACTTTCTTATCTTCTATCTCATACTTCTTAAAATTTTTAGGAACCTCAAATAAAGATTCTTCCTCTTCCTGTGGGAGTTCTCTCTTCTTTCTTTTCTTGCCTTCACTCTTAGTGGCTACCTATGTGGTTAACCTCACATCATTTGTAAGCTCTTCTCATCCTTGAGGGAGATCTTCTACTATGCAGAGGTATCTTCTTTTAAAGCACAAAAGGGATCCATGATAATTGATTCTAGATCTGAGTCACTCGATTGTTCAATTTCTTCCATACTAGGCTTGTATTCTTCAATAACCAAATCACATATAAGTGGTTCTATAGTGAAAATTGAAATGTCATAGTCATCTTCATCACAGTGTGGTGTCCATTTTTCTTCATTGATAGCATTGTCGCTAGGATTTCCGCCCAACCATGAGGTTCAAACTCTTTGTCTGGAAATAATACAAGTGCATAGGCTGGGTCTTGACTTGATCTATGAGTTTCCTTTGCACCTACCTCTCTAGCATTTTATCTTTTCTCTTCTTCTAGTGCCACGTTGCACATGCATAAGTGAGTGTCTTCATGCATCCATGAGGATCTTGATCCTATGGAATGCATTGACTTCATGTTGTCTATAGTTCTATGGATGGGATTCCACTATATAGGGGGCACGTCTCTATGAGATTAGTCCCTGAGGTTGAATTTAGTTGTAACACCTAAGTGTTGCAAATACAAGGAATTGGTTCCCCAATCTTGTACTACTTGCAACTGTCTCATGAATGGTCTTCTCGAAATCATATCATAGGCTTGGTTTTTGCTAAAGTCACATATGGCAAAAGTATGCTTAAACTCTACACCACAAGTAGTGAGAGTTACCCCTTCTAACAGTCCTAAGGGTCTTTCTATGTAACCATCGGCCATTGGCAATTTAATTCTCATTGGCATGAGTGTTCGTTTGCCCCAACCCTTCTATAGGGAAGTTAGCAATCGCAACTCTTGCACTTGGGTCCAAAATAGCCTTGGTGGTGTAACCTTGCTGAGTAATTGGAAGATAGGTGTTTGCTTCTTCTCCTTTGCTCATGTCTCCTATCTTGTCCAAGGGTATTTTAGGAACTGTTCCATGTGCTCCTACCTAGTGTGATGAAAAAGAAACAAGCACCCGGGCTCGCTCGGCGACTCGCACCGGCCCGTCGGTAGGGTGACTTGCTTGAGTGTTTGTTCCCTTGCTTGAAAGCACAAAATCACTTGTTGAATGAAATACTTGCTTGCATTAGAAAGAAAACGTTTACAAAAAGAACGGCCGTAGCCAACCCGCATTGAGCGTCACGGGCAAACACGTTACAGTGAGCCGGCCCGCATTAAGTGTTGCGGGCAAATGCGTACAACAACCCCTCAATGGCACAATGGCGCTTTCGAGAGGTGCGTGTGGAGGGGACTAGCACGAAGGCTACCGCACGTTGATCGCAAGGGTCGCTAGAAGGTCGCTTGAACTCTTGGTCTCGAAGGCTCACTATGTCCCCTTATAAGTACTTGCAATTTGGCGCCGGTCGGCAAACTCCCTAAGCACCAAGAGGGCCTGGATAGAAATACAAGGGGGGGGGGGGCTCTTGCCCACGGGTTGTCACATATTCTCCCCCACTTTGAAGAGCTTTGCGTCCTTGTAAAGCTATGGTATCCTAGCTTGGGATGTCGAAGGATGAGTCGTTTGAAACGCCTCAATGAAGGGTTGGGCTGTCGGAGGCATGCTGTTTTTACTTACCCATGTGGCTTCTTTGAGAGGTCTTCCATGCCACTTGACTAGAAATTGAGTGTTGTTCTCTTTAAGTATCAACTCTGCTTGTCTTTGCTCAATTGGATCTTCCACCCAAGTGACTTGACGTCCAAAACAAGTATCAAGGTGGAAGCGTTTTAATAAGCTAACATGAAAAGAGTTGTGGATATGAATCTCGGGTGGAAGATCAAGCTGATAAGTAACTTGATTGAACCGGTGACTAATCCTGTATGACCCATAGTACTTGTGATTGAACTTGGGTGTGAAATTCCTGGGCAAGATGATATTCTTGGCATTCACAAGAACTAAGTCACCCACTTGATAATCTGGATCTTCTGTACAATTCTGATTGGCATTTCTTACAATCCTTTCTTTGCTCTTGATGAGAGCTTCCTTTGCTTGCCGAAGCTTGGACTGCCATTCTCTAAGGAAGTTGTCGTACTCGCTGTCTGCTGTCACTAGCACCTCATCTGACATGAGTGCCATGGGCGTGATTACACTCTTGTCGGTGGCCACTTTGAAGGGTGACATTGATGTACTGGAATGGATGGAGCTGTTATAATGGAATTCCAAAATATCTAAGTGCTTGGCCCAATCCTTCTGGTCCGCTTGCACATAACTTCTCAGATAATTCTCCACTGTTTGATTGATTCGTTCCGTTTGCCCATCTATCTCTGGGTGATAGGCAGAAGAGAATCGGAGTTGAGTTCCTAAGAGTGAAAATAGTTCTCTCCATAGGTAACTTAGAAAGCGTGTATCACGATCTGAAATAATAGCTAAGGGTAGGCCATGATATTTGAATAATTTTTGAAAGAATGACTGCGCTCCTACCTTTTCCGACATAGGTGGTTTCATTGGTATAAAATGTGCTTGCTTTGAAAAATAGTCTACGACTGCAAAAATTGCATTATGTCCGTCTGATGATGGCAAATCTGTTATGAAATCCATACTCACCATGTCCCAAGGTCGGTTCGAGACGGGCATTGGCTGAAGCAAGCCTGTCAATTTGATCTTCTGCTGTCTTACTAACTGGCAAGTTGCACATGTTTGCACATACTCAATCACATCCGCTTTCATGTTTGGCCAAAACACATGATCTTTTAAGTGCTCATAACTTCGTCTTTGACCACCGTGTCCTGCTAATTGACAATCATGTGCTTCCCACAAGAGCATCCTCTGTAGCTCTGCATTGTCTGGTATATATATTTTGCCCTTCCTGTAGAACAAGTTGTTAATGATGACATACTTCCCTTTGTGGTCTAACCCTGAGTGCAAATCTTTGATAATCCACTGTACTTCCGGATCTGTTTGTTGGAGTTTCCGAATTTGATCTTTAGTCTTGCTCTCAGCCATGGAGATGGCCGCCAATGTCGGTCTTCTACTTAGTGTGTCGGGCATCACATTCTGCCTCCCCGGTTTCTAGATGATGTCTAAATCAAACTCTGCCAAAAAATCTTGCCATCGCACTTGCTTAGGAGATAACTTCGACTGAGTACAAAAGTATTTCAATGATATATTATCAGAGTATATTTTGGTGTGCTTGTCTTGAACATAGTGATGCCACTTCCTTAGACAGTGGATCACCGCGAGCATCTCCTTCTCATGAGTGCTCCATCTCAACTCTGTACCTAAAAACTTGTGTGATTCATATGCCACAGGGCGTCCCTCTTGCATAAGGACCCCTCCAATCACTAATTCTGATGCATCTGTATGAATTTCAAACTCTTTTTCGAACTCTGGCAACTTCAACACAAGGGCTTCACACATCACCTGTTTGAGTTGCTCAAAAGCATCATGTTCTTTAGGCCCCCACACAAAGCACCCTTTCCCTTTGGTTAACTCTGTGAGCAGAGCGGCCACTTTGCTAAAATCCTTTATGAACTTTCGTGGAAACTGGCAAAAGCCGATGAATTCTCTTACTGTTCGAGATAGAGCCCATTGACGTACTATGGTAATCTTGTGGGGATCTATCATCACTCCTTTGTCCGAGACTATGAAGCCCAAAAATTCAACTGAAGTCATGGAAAACTTGCACCTCTCTGGTTTAGCATAGAGTTGCCTTTCTCTTAAGCGATGAGGTACGGCTCTTACATGATCCAAGTGTTCTTCAAGAGTTCGGCTGTATATCAATAGATCGTTTATGTAAATGATCAGGAACTCATCTAGCATGTCTCTGAACCCATCATTCATCTCTCGGCAAAATGTGCCTGGTGCGCCTGTGAGTCCAAAAGCCATGACCAACCACTCATAGCTGCCATAGCACGTTTTGAACGTGGTCTTCTCAATGTCTTGTTCTTCTATGCGAACCTGATGATACCCGGATCTTAGATCTATTCGTGTAAAGAATTTTGCCTGACCCAATCGGTCCATCAATTCATCCATGACTGGTAGGGGATACTTCGTCTTGATAGTAATTTTGTTCAGTGCACGGTAATCCACACATAACCGCATGCTGTCGTCTTTCTTCTTGACAAATAAGATAGGAGCACCATAGGGTGAACTACTAGGTCAGATGAATCCCTGTTGTTCAAGTTCCACTAGTTGCCGTTTTAACTCTTTGAGATCTATCTCATTCATTCTATAGGGCACTTTGGCCGGTGGAGCTTGGCCTGACATTACTTCAATTCTGTGTTGGACTTGCCTGAGTGGTGGCAGCCCACTTGGTAACTGGCTTGGCAGAACATCTTCAAACTCTCTTAGTACTTCATGTATTCGTTGATCGCCTACTTTCATCTTGTCATTTTTCCTTTCATCTATGTCAATCGGATTGCATCTTATTACGCACAAGTGGGCCTCAGCCCCTTGCTTCATCGCCTTCTCTACTTGTTTGGCCGTCAACGGCCCTTGTGTGTGTTGCCTTCTCTCCGCTCTTGTCACTACCGCTACTGACTTCAACTTTCCTGCCTGTAAGTTCAATGCCTTATTCCCTTTTCCTTGGCTACTTGACGGCACACTCTCTTGATGCATAGGTGTCTTTCCTTTCCTCTGTCTGTCCAACTCCTCTTTCGACGTGGGAGGAGTCACGGCCTTGTGGTTTGTCTTTTGTGAACTCGATCCTGGGTTCTCTACCTATTCTGAATTGCCTTGAGTGTCTTCACTTATCTTGCCGGTTCTCTTAGGTACTCTATGACAGTCCACCACTACAATGTTACCTTGCATATCAAGCAGGAGTTTGTCTATCCCCTTGCCTAACATGCTCACCATGTAGCAGTCCATGAATGATAGCCCGACTATGACATCAAACGAATCTAGCAGGACGACCAAGAAATCTAGCATTGCAGACCACTCTCCCACTGTCATTCGTACATTAAGTGCAATCTTTATGTTATCTTCCCGGACTTGAGTGAAAGTAATTGACATTTCAGGAAGCTTACTCAAAGCCAACTGCAAACTTGTTGCGCATTGTGGTGACATAAATTTGTGTGTTGCACCTGAACCTACTAGTACTGCTTTGCATTTGTTCCCAAAAGTTCCACAGAAGTACATATTTTGTATCATGTGTAACGTCATTGGTAGGCACCTCGGCATTGCGGCCACGGTACCGACATGAGGTGCAACGTTGCTTGTGTGTACTTCCTCTTCTTTGTCGTCCAGTTCTGTTAAAACCACATTCGTATTGCGTCTCTGCGGCTCCTCTTCTACTTGAGCCGTTTGAACTCATGTCTGGTTATTATTGTGAGTGCAATGGTGCATCCAGTGATTCCCACGGAAAACTCTACAGAAAGGCCAGGGATCATTTCATTGCCATTGGGGCGCTGGCAATGCCCTTTGTGGATTGTTCCCATATGTGTTAGCGTTCCTCTAGGCCTGTTGATTGCCCGTATTCAATTCGAGGTATTTCTCCATATCTCGCACCATTTTGAGACGACGAGAGAGTTGCATTTACCCCGAAACTTCTCTGGTGGACATGGCTTGAATTTTCCATAGGAGTCCGAGTCGCTTCCGTCGTCAGAGGAGGAGACGGGTCGGCGTCGTCGTGTGTGTGGATGATGGCCCTGTCGAGATGTTCGTCCCGAGTTCTCACCCTCATGTAACTCCGGTTGCTTTCCCGTATCCCTGGTCTTGTCTTCTTTTGGTTCCATCTGGCTTTTAAGTAGTTGTGCTAGATCGGCGATGGTGGACTCAAGTCGGCCCATGCGGTTCTCTTGAGCCACCATCCAATCCAGCATCGGTGGGTCTTGTTTCTCCTTCTCTGTAGTCATAAAATCATAATTTTGTGGAACAGGAGGTAGGGTCTGCGGTCATTTCCCCTTGTTCCTTCGTCTCTCTTTTCCCGTTTCCCTTTGGCCGCCTCCACGCGGCTCCACATCGCTTAGAAAAACGTCGTTGCCTTCACCCTCCATCGCGGTGTACTAAGCAGGACGTTAAGACTTGGCCCCCATCACTGGTGTGACAACTGGTCCGTCCCCTTTTCCAAGGCCGCTTTGATCGAGCGAGGCTCTGATACCAACTACGATGAAAAAGAAACAAGCACCCCGGGCTCGCTCGGTGACTCACACTGGCCTGTCGGTAGGGTGACTTTCTTGAGTGTTTGTTTCCTTGCTTGAAAGCAGAAAATCACTTGTTAAATGAAAGACTTGCTTGCATTAGAAAGAAAACGTTTATAGAAAGAACGGCCGTAGCTGGCCCGCACTGTGTCACGGGCAAATGCATTACAGTGAGCCGGCCTGTGTTAAGCATCGTGGGCAAACTTGTACAACGGCCCCTCGATGGCACAACGGCACTTTCGAGAGGTGCGTGCGGAGGGGACTAGCACAAAGGCTACTGCACGTTGATCGCAAGGGTCACTAGACGGTCGCTTGAACTCTTGGTCTTGGAGGCTCACTATGTCCCCCTATAAGGACTTGCAATTTTGCGCTGGTTGGCAAACTCCCTAAGCACCAAGAGGGGCTAGATAGAAATACAAGGGGGGGGGACTCTTGCCTACGGGTTGTCACACCTAGGAATGAGTTTTCACTACTTCAGGTACCTAATTAGCTATGTGTTTCCACAATTCTGGTTTAACCTTGAGTAGCTTCTCTAAAGTGAGATTGCACTACAGTTTAGTGTTCTTTAGCACTTTTGTATTCCTAGGTATGACTGAGTCTTCGTTCCTTATCATGACCATGGGTGCTCTCATGCAGGTAGACTTTGCCTCCCATGGATTTGTGAAATGAGGTAGTTCTTGTAAGGAATTAGAATCGATGTCTAATCATTCACTAAACTAGTTGTGCTCTTGCTCTCCATAAATAGAAGGAATATCTTGTGGCCGGAATTGATCATGTAAGTCATCCACAAGTTCAATGGGAGGAAAATTTTCACTTTCCTTTGCCCATTTCTCTTCTTGGATTTCTCTTAGAAATTCTAGTGAGTATTGATTTACAGAAGCATAGGTTCCTGACTCACTGGAGTTGGGAACATAAGCCTCCTTGGGAGGAAGGCTTATCCTTTCACTTCTGATGTTACTCATCTATGATGTAGCTTGTTTTCGTGACTAAGCTATCATCCTTTTAGTCTTTCTAATAATCCATCAAAGTGTAGTTGAGTTTTGGCTGAACTAGAGCAATTGAAGAGGCGATTGGATTCAAACATGGTTTCATCCAATTCTACCATCTTACCATAAAGCTTGGTTCACTCAATCTCTAGATCAGCTCTGGGGTAACATCTTTCATGATCTATCACATTTGTCCCTTCTTGGATTTTGGTTTGATATGCTTTAAGCATCATTTCTAGGACTTTGGGAGTGGTATCTATCAGGACTAACCCTACTCTAGGTGGTGGTGAGATTACATGAGGTGGATTAGAAGGTGGTGGTGAGATTACATGAGGTGGATTAGAAGGTGGTGGATAAGGAGGTGATGGGGATGGTGGTAGTGGTGATGTCTGAGAGTGCATTTTAGACGTGAGTTCAACTATCTTGGCCTTTGTTTCTCTTAGGCTTTCATCAAGCTCATTTATCTTCTTCAACCATTGTCTTTTCATTTGTTCATGGCTATCTTTCGAAGCTCTTGTTCTTTTCTTAGTTAGAATCTCAGTCTCACTAACCTCTAAACTCTTTTCCTTACCTAAGACTTGGTTTTGATGTAATGCCTGAGCTCTCATGACCACTTGTAGTGGGGCAGTTGAAGTTACACTTCTAGTAGAATCTACTACTAACACAATGACATTAATGGGAGTGATCTTTCGTACATTGTTTGGGTTCTTAGGGCAATCCGTAGAAGGTACTCCTTCCCACAATCCTGACAAAAACCTTGAATTGTCATTGATTGGTGTTGCATAGGTGCACGTATAGGACAATCACAAATGAAGTGATCTCCCTGGCATCTGTAGCATGGTCCTCTAGGTATTGGGGTCTGATCTATCTCGGTTGGGGCTTAGGGTTAGGATTTGCATACATAATATTATCATATTGTGGGTTCCAACTAGATTTGCCAGAGTCCTTGTAAGAGTAAGTCTCATTATGCTATGGTGACTGCATATAGTAGGCTGATGGACTATCCATTTGAGCCGAGTCAAAATTGTGATTATTCGGGTCACTTTCTGAGATCAATGGTGATGTTGGCACTAAGTCTCTATTCAAATTTTCTTCGACCATCGCATACTTTACTGGGATTACATTGGTTGGAGGTGGAGGTTGTTGAAATAACACTGGTTGAGGTCTTTTTTGTGCTTGATAGGGTTGTTGGGGTCTCACATACTACTACAGTGGGTACTGGTTCTAGTATCTCCCCTATTGTGGATATGGTTGTGGATATTTTTTCCTAACCACTTGCTTGTATATGGGCAATCCTGTGCAGTATGGTTAGTGTATCTCCTTTCTATGGTGCAGTATTGGTTGTTAGGTTTCATTTGGGATTGAGTCATGATTGAGCACACATTAGCCATATGATCTCCTCCATAGGTATATCATCGTTTCACTAGGGCAAATCTAGGTGTCCGCTTGCTAGAGACTCCTCTCGTTTGAGCTACTTTTTTTGCCAATTAATCAATAGAAGTAGGGATTTTGTATATGAGGCTAGTGGAACTATTTGAATCTTTGTAAATTTTAGAGAGCTCTAGTTCCTCACCTAGGTTGTCCTCAATTTCTATGCACATGCATACACATTGCTCTATGGTTCTCGATAGGAACAAGGCCACTTGTTTGGCTGGTGTGGGTAGCTCTGGAATCAAACATCTCTCCAAGTATTGTCTAAATCTTCTTCCTACAAATCTCACTCTCTCTTGAGGTGTTTGTTTAAAGCTACGAATCAGTGATGAAGTGTTGTGCCTTATGCCACTCTTAGAAAACTTAGTGATGAAGGCTTCTAGCAACTGGTCTATATTTTTTGAATTGTCTGTGGTGTAGTGGTTGAAACCACGTAAGAGCCGTGTTCTTGAGTGTTAGACCAAAAGTGTTGTATTGCGTGAACAAGTCATCAACTTGCTCAGCTCTCAAGTCTTGCCTAAATTCAGCCACATGGTTGTAAGGGTCTCCCGTATCATCAAAGTAGTTCTTCATGGACTTAACCAGTTGTGTAGGCCTGAAGATCCTAGGATGTTCTTTAGACCTTGGCAAGGGAAACTCATCCATGCCTCTTTGATGTCTTAGATTTTTGTGTCTCTCTTGATCTATTCTATCTGCATCTAACCTTGAGTGCTCTCTTCCTAAGGGGTTTGCAAATCTCAACTCGGGTCTATCTCTACTCCTGTGCCTCTGAGTTCCATGAGATTGGGATGTCCCAGCTCCTGGATGACCATAAGAGACATTGGATCTTGGTTGGGGAAATACAAATTCACCCTTCCAAGTGTAGGCATGCCTACCAGATTCCGTTACAACAAACACTCTCTCCAATGTGTTGCCTAAGTAGACCACTTTGCTTGGGGTATTAGGATCTTTGAATTCATATATCGCCATGCTTCCTACTTCGCTTGGTTGATCAATATTAAACCTATAAAAGGCTTCATTTGTCTCCCTATTCCAGAACAATTCTACACCTTTGTTGTCTTGGGGGATCCATTCTGGTATGAGTATCCTGGTTAAGACCAACTTAGCTCTAGGAGTCCTTGGCTCTCTTCCTAAATTCCCTTGTTCAATGTCACTTATTTCAATCTCTGTGATTACATTGCCAAATTCATTTGTTCTATCTTGCTAGTTGGTGATTACATACATGGTCCCTTCTTTATCAATGTATGAACCATTTTCAAATTTGACTACCGGGTGTTCTAGTCCAATAGGTTGATCATGATTTTTATTTGGACAACATATCTTCTTAGACTCTCCTCATAAATGCGAGCACATAGTCGGTTGGTCTTGATATATTCTAATTGAGTCTTGTAAGGTCCCTTGAGTTTTTCTAGGTATGCCACTCCTGAGATACCTATTGGTCTCTCCATGTTACAACATCTCATAATCACTTGTTTTTTAACTTAGAACATATGGGTAATCACTCAATTGTTGGGTCCACAACCTAGCTCTATGATTGCCACTAGCTTCAAAAGAAATGATGCTTTGCTTTGTCTATCTCTCCCTAGCTTTCTTCTTGACCTAAGGTTCATATGCCTTGACCTTTGTCCCAATTCTCCCAAGTACAACCTCATTGCAAAGTTATTTTGTACTAGTCCCTTGTTCTTTCTGTTTCACTTAGGTAGACACTTCTTGTCCAATAGTTTTCTTCATGAGGAATACTTGAATTTTAACGCACTTGAAGCTGATCACTGGATTTATGTACTTTTGCTTTAGTGTTTATTGCAAAGACAATCTATTTATGCTTTCACTTGAATAATTAGGGTTCTTGTACTTGTAGCATGCCTAATATAGACCTAATTAATCAATACCTCTAACCATGTTGGAAAACAATATCCTATTGATCCAATATTCTCCACTAAGAACAGCATGTATATCATATCTTTTTAGTTCTTATACAAGAAATCGACGCTAGACGTCGTGGATAGAACACATGACTCCCATCTTGAGGACGAGAGTACCCACGCGCGCGAACAGTGTATGTATATTTTGTTAAAAATCCTTGTACAACCAAAAAGGATAGGCAGCGGGGATCGATCTCGGGTGCCTAGGATAGGAGTCTACTCACATAACCAACCTGCCTATCCTTTTTGGTTGTACAAGGATTTTTAACAAAATATACATACGCTGTTTGCGCCTATGGGTACTCTCGTCCTCAAGATGGGATGTTCATGTTTTGTCAATATTGAAGATTGCTAGATTCTGTGTTGTATATAGTGGACCTATGGAACCATGGACCTGTGATATGAACCAAGGGCCTACCTCACTTCCAACATTTGAAACATGAACATACCACAACTTAATCATACAAATGATGAGACAAAGATAGAGAAAGAATAGACGACATGTGTAAGGTGTTACGTAAGCCATCACTTACTCATAGTATCATATATACCAATGTTCAATGTACAATGTGGGAGCAAAACTCTCAACCACTCTATGTGATGAGAAACAGATGAATAAGTGAATGTACAAATGTAACAAACATATTCAGATGTATGAGGAGATGATAAAACATGATTCGATATTCACTTCCATTTGTATACCATGTTTGTTTTATCTCTTACTCTTAGTATTAGAGGAAGAGAGAAGTTCATTTGAAGAATTCAAGAGTGTTTGCTACTTCAAGATGAAGAAAACAAAAGGTATGGAAGAGAAGTTTGAAGATGTTGACATCATCAGGCGAAAGAAAGATGCAGAAGAAGAAAGTCCATCATTTTGAAAAGAAAATTAAGGCTTCCTTTTCTCATATACTTTCCATATACTTTTCCTATTTTATCCTCTACACCCAAAGACAAGTCTACGAGAACATCTTGTTTAAAGAAGAAGCAGTTTCTTGTTTTGCATTACACTTGGTCATGATTTAGTAGATTTGACAAAGAATTGCATTGAGAGAAAGAAAAGCAGCAGATATATGTTTTGACTCATATGTATATGAGTTATGTTTTAGTTGAAGCTTTTAAGCAGGCAGCTTATATGTTCCCTCAAAGAATTCTTGGAGTGTCAATAGAGAGCTACTTGGTATATGACAAGTTGCAGAGAAATATATTTCTTCTTTATCTAACTCTTAAGGTAAAAGAGTTTTGTAGTAGATGTTGAAGACTTGGGTTGAAGACTTGGGTTGAGGTTTTATGTTTGGAAAAGGTTACCTCATATTCAATATTTTCAGAAACGTCAGTCTTGTTGATGTACAAGTCAATAGAGAATCTACTTTCTATGATTGTCTAGATTTTTGGATACATGTTTGTATTCAAAAAGGTGTTCCATCAGATCCTATTACTTGATTGAGAAGTGGAGTTAGCCAAAAGAAAGTTAAGCAGGTACTATCACATTTCACCCGAGTAAAATATGAAAGTTATGAAGTATCAACTTGCAGCTTTTGGAGTTCTCAAGGTGAGAAGTTTCTCCACTTATGCTTCAAGTAGGAGCTACAGATTCTTGGAAAGGATTTGTTTGAAGAAAAGTTTTACAGCTTTATGTGAAACATGGACACTTGGAGACATTCAGGTAACAAATCAAACATTCAGACATGAAGGTTTGATAAGAGCAGATTCTACACAAGAGAGATCATTGATCTTGAATGATCATGTATGATTTTGAGTTTTTATGAGTCAGTTGTCTATCCTTTGTTTGTGAAAATTCTTAACATTGGAAGAAGTAAGTCAAAGATTCAGGTTCTATCAGATTTGTCTTGCAGAAAGATAGAAGATACTTGTTATGTTACAGAAGGTGATGAATCCTAAAATGCTTTCAGCAAGGTTTTGTTATGTTAGGATTAGCTAACCTTATTCTACAATTTGGAAAGCTGAGGAATGACATGGAAAGCTATTGGCATGTGTATAGTGCTAATAAAAAGGGTTCAGAGATTTTGTTTCAGATACAGGTATTGATCACTGAAGATCAGATTTATGAAGAAGGACGTCCAAGATTTCATAAAGTCTGATATAATTTGAAGAATACTAGATACTAATGTTAAATCATCCAGGGGGATGATGAAACATGAAGACTTATTTTCAGCCATATGTAAAAGAATGCAAAGTCATACCGACAGGAATTCCTATTTCAGGTATTCCTATATTTCCTTTGTCAAGCTCTCTTTATGTTCCATCTTTAAAAGAAGAAGGAAGAAGAAGAATGTTTGGAGAAAGTTCCTGTTAGGATGTTCCTGTTCAGGAGAAGGTTCCAAAATTCTATTGAAGAGAAGCTTGATATTTCATAAAGGTATATTTCAGAAGTGCGCACATATATGTTTATACCAGGTTCTGAACAAAAGAGGTATGAAGGACTTAAAGGATGAAGACATGATAGATTTTTTGACTCATATTTCAGTTGATTTCAGTTGAGTTGAGTTGACTTGACTTCAATACAGTCAGAGATGAACCAGTAGTGTTCATAATACACTAAGTTGTGAGTTGACAGTCACAGGTTCCAGGATTCAGCTCCTGATTTTGTTTAATGTATTTACATGACGCAGCAGAAGTACGTTGAGAAATCTTTTTCGTAAGGCAAATGCAAATATGTGGATCCTAGTGTATGTTTTCAGGTTTTTGAAGACAAGAGATAGCAGGTTCAGAGACAGTTCATGCTATATTTGTTGTCAAGCAGTGATTGCTTGATGAGAACACTATTGGATATCTAGTTTGCATATTTTCTCAAGTATTATGGTTCATATTCAACAAGTTCAGGTTTTTTGAAGGAAAGTCAAATTCAATTTTGAAGAAGACTTTTGAAGAAAAGGTTTGAAGGTCAATTCGGGAGTACAAGCTTGAAACTTGTGATAGTTTGCAACTTGTGAAAGTTTGCAGATCCAGTCCAGATTGTACCAATATGACATTGTAGGGGGGATTGTTGGAAAACAATATCCTATTGATCCAATATTCTCCACTAAGAACAGCATGTATATCATATCTTTTTAGTTCTTATACAAGAAATCGACGCTAGACATCGTGGATAGAACACATGACTCCCATCTTCAGGAGGAGAGTACCCACGGGTGCAAACAGCGTATGTATATTTTCTTAAAAATTGTTGTACAACCAAAAAGGATAGGCTGGTTGGTTATGTGAGTAGACTCCTATCCTAGGCACCCGATATCGATCTTCGCTGCCAGCATCGCGTAGAAGAAAAAAGTTTTTGTTTTTTATAAAACAATGAACCAAAAACTACGAACGCGGAAGACGGCGACGGACAGCGAAGTGCTTTTACGGATCGCATTTAATCTACGGTACTATATGCGATTGTAGATGTTTTTGTGTTGTATGCTTTATTATTGCTTTTCAAGGTATAAGAAATACAATATAAGAAGTACTTTGGGTCCCTTCTATGTATCCTTCACCTGGTGCTCAACACAAGCCTTGTGCTTGGACCTCAATAGAGGTGGCATTTCGTCTAGCACATGGGGCAGCCATGGTGCTAACTTGAAGCATGTTGAGGAGCAGCTATGGAGTTCTTCTCAATGATTCTTCTTGGAGAAGATGAAGGGTGTGCTCACACTCTAGCTCATGGAGAGGAGGTTATCTCTTGTTCATGGCAAGAAGACTTGGTCATTAGCAGCTTGATGGTGAGGATCGGCTGTCTACATGTTGTAGTTGAAGATTGTCTTCTACAAGAAGATGTCGGGCTGCTTCAAAGACATTGGATGGATGTTAACATAAGATTTACATCTTATGTTAAGTATTCAGGTACATATTCTCTTTATGCACACAGGTACTACTTGAATTTTATGGAGGCAGTAGCATCCATATCAGGAGGAGTCCTATTCGGCATAGGTATAAGAGAATCAGTACGTATATGCTTTATGCATATTTGGATGAGGTGTTTGAGAAGGTGTGTTCACATGAGTTTGAGGATTTTCGGCAGCAAACTTGTTAGCATTCTTTGCTACTTTTTAAGTATGTGATCTTTTCACACACGTATCTGACTTAGGGTCTTCCATATCCTAAGGTTAGATGAGGGTTTGTTGATTATCAGTTTTACAATGATCCTTCCTCTTTCAGTCACTCATATTCACTCTTCTATAACCTATAAGGCCACACATCTCATGTATATTCAGATTACTGCCCATAGATCTGAATATGTTTGTTACATTTGTACATTCACTCATTCATCTGTTTCTCATCACATAGAGTGGTTGAGAGTTTTGCTCCCACATTGTACATTGAACATTGGTATATATGATACTATGAGTAAGCAATGGCTTACGTAACACCTTACACATGTCGTCTATTCTTTCTCTATCTTTGTCTCATCATTTGTATGATTAAGTTGTGGTATGTTCATGTTTTGTCAATATTGAAGATTGCTAGATTTTGTGTTGTATATACTGGACCTATGGAACCATGGACCTGTGATATGAGCCAAGGGCCTACCTCACTTCCAACAAACCATACTTAGCCTAAGCTAGCAATTGACTGAGGGGGTTGAGAATGCTCCAACCTCAAATTGCTTATCCCTTGGATCACCTTTGAGTGCTTAAGGCACTCGTTCTCAAGCGTGCAACACACTCTTGCTCTAGATGCCCTTCAATTCTCTTAATGGACCTATAAAAGTCCCAAATTTAAATCAAAAGTTCAATTTAATTGACTTAACTGACCATTTTCCTTCACGTAATTCAAAGACCAGATTATCCCTTGTCTTTATGAAAGACCTCCTTAGAGATCTCTTAGCTCCCTCACCCCTATGGAAGGTCGACTTCAAAATACTATATCCAAAACTCCATGTATGAGCTTTCCAGTGAACTCAAGATCACTAGAAACAGATTTCAGATAAGAAAGTTACGTCTGTTCAAGGTTCTAGGGGTCAAAACAGGCAAATAGGCAAACAAGAATTCTTGAATTACTTGCGCAAAAATGTTTGTCAATCATGATAGACAGGGTTGTCAACCGCGATGGATAGAGCTATCCATCGTGGCTTGTTTGTCGTGATGGACAATGTCAATAATGATTGATGGTGTCAATTGCGATGGACAAAAGTTTTTGGATTTTCATGTTAATATGTGTCAATGGTGGGCCTATGCATCACGATGGATGGAGTTTTTGCCAAGAGCAAGTGTCAATTGTGATAAATCTGTCAATCATGATGGATAAGGGTGTCCACCGTGATGCACACATATCTATCATGATGGACAGGTAGCCCACCATGGGTTGTCAATCACGATGGACTGAATTTTTTGGTTTTTTTGTGTTTATTGGTGTCAATCGTGGGCCTATGCATCACGATAGATTATATTTTTTCCAAATTTAACTGTCAATTGTCCTATGTGTGTCAAAATCACGATGGACAAGGGTGTCCGTCACGATGGATGTTGTCTATCACGAAGGACAAAGGTGTATGTCATTGTCTATCTATTGTGATGGACACTATCAATCACGGTTGATGGTGTCGATCATGATGGATAGGAAAAATGCAATTGTTTTTGAAATTTTTGCTGATTTGTGATGTGCAAGGCCTCTACTCTATGGTGGTGCACTTAGTTTTACCAAAGGATCGATTTTTTTGTCTATCACGATTGACAGAGCTCAATGCCTCAGGACATGTGAAGAGATTTTCTATACCTGCTAGAGTTGCTGCAGCTATTGTGGCTGCTCACACCTACAAGAACACTCAAGAAACATGCAAAAACAAAGCATGCAAAATCACTCTATCTCCCTCTTTCTCTCTCATGCACACTAGTGAAATGAGGAGAGGCAAAAACTATGCCTAAATGGCTGGTGTAGACTTTGTGAGATAGCAAATTAGATGCATCTCTATCATATCGTACTCATTCAGGCTCTCAAAGTGCTTCTTTTGCATTAGATTTCTATGTTATGGCTACCTCTAGTCTCTATGATGAGGATGAGCCTGTTTTGTTTGATGAAGCACAACATTTTGAAAAATGGATTGCTGCCATGCAATCAGAATATGATGCTATTATGAAAAATGGTACCTGGTCTTTATGTGACTTACCTCCTAGCAAGAAGGCCATTGGCACAAAGTTGGTATACAAGCTAAAGCATAAGCCTGATGGAACACTTGACACGTATAAGGCTAGGCTTGTTGCAAATGGTTATGCTCAAGAAAGAGGCATTGCTTTGATGAGACCTTTACTCCTACATGTGAAATGACTAATATTTGTAGGCTATAGCATGTGTGCACTTGCAACTCATCATGGTTGGAATATACATCAGTTGGACATTAAAACTACATTTTTGAATGGTGACTTGCATGAAGAAGTGTATGTTTTTCAGCCCCATGGCTTTGTGCAAAAGGCATGAAAACAAAGTGTGCAGGTTGAAGAAAGCATTATAGGGTTTAAAGCAAGGATCACATGCTTGTTATGAAAAGATACATGCCTATCTAATTGCACATGGTTTTGAGTATAGTCCAACTGAAAGCACCTGATATGTTAAGCGTGCAAATGATGTGCTTCTCATCATTGTTTTCTATGTTGATGACATGCTGCTCACTGGTCCTCATGAGAAGCTATTGATGAATTTAAGGCTGATTTGCATGCCCCATTTGAGATGTGAAATTTGGGGCATTTGCATTATTATTTGGGCGTTCAATTTATGCAAGTTGATGGTGAAATAGCTTTGTGTCAAACAGAATATATTGGCCTTGAAGATTGCAAACCTATTGAGTCTTCATGATGCTAGGGATGCATTTGATGATGTTCTCTATTAGCAGGTTGTTGGATGCTTGATTTACTTATGCATTACTCGACGAGATATTTAGTTTGTTGTCTCATAGATAAGCACGTTTATGCATTGCCTAGATGTCAAGCATTGACATGCGGTTAAGCACATCTTTCACCACTTGAGTGGTACCTGGCTACTTGGATTGTTTTATCCCAAGGGGGGATCACTACCGCTAGATTTACATGCTTTTTCTGACTCTAACTGGGTTGTTTGATATGACACTTGTATGTCCACTAGTGGCTCTTGCTTCATGCTTGGTAGCTTATGTATATCTTGGTTGCACAAGAAGCAGCCTACTGTGGCCACTCCTAGTTTTGAGGCTGACTATAGGGTAGCTTTCACAGGGACTGTTAAGTATCTGTGGTTCAGATGCCTTATGGCTGATTTGGATGTTCATCAGCCTTCTACCACCACCATCTTCACTGAAAGTCAGAGTGCATTGGCAATTGTGAGGAACCCTGTGTTCCATGCTTGCACTAAGCACATTGAGGTGCACTAGCATTATGTCAAGGAGAGGTTCTCTGTTGGAGAGATCAGTTTGGCATATATTCCCACACAAGAGAACATTGTAGACCTTTTCACAAAGGCTCTGCCTAGGGAGAATGTTGAAGCTTTTTGTGAAGCTTTGGGCTTACTTTGTTCTGTGGATTGATTCCACATAGCTTGGTACTTCCTTATACATGAGTGCTAGCTCCTTGTTCACCGCATCACTCCTAGGGGGATTTGTTGATATATTTAGGTAGTGATGTGTGTGAACACACTAGGATCGTTGGGGCACTTTTTTCCTCTTTAAGAGGTTTTTTTCCCTCAGTTTGTATATACACATATGACCCTAATGGGTCACTTATCTTTGTACATTCTAGTGGTAATACATTCAGTATTGTGTGTCATGCTCCAAGCTTCTTCTTCTTCCTTGTGTTGTTCATGTGCTTCTGCAGACCTCAAACTCCAACACAAATACCAAAGCTACCTTTCACAAGACTAAAGGTCAAAAAGGCAATCAAGAGTCTATGGTCAAGGGAAAGAAGAAGTTCATGTGAAATTTTTGTGGCAAGCCTGGACACATAAAAAAGTATTGCTTCAAGAAGAAGAACAAAGATAAGTTAGGTTTACTCCAAAGATCGAGCATCACTCTCACTGCACAAGTGAAGATCTCTTTCTCATAATTGAACACAAGGCACTTGTCGCATCCACCCCTAGCAAAGAATGGATTTTTGATAGTAGGGCTTCATCACACATGTGCAATGACAAAGATGAATCTCATGAGTTTGAAGAGCACAAAGGTCAAGTTTTATCTTGGAGACAATAAGTGCATTGAGATCCAAGGAAGAGGCAACATTCAAGTCACAAACTCTGAAGGCAAGACCAAGTCACTCAAAAATGTTCTTTATGTACCAAACCTCTATAAGAAGCTTCTCTCCATGAAGGCCATTACAAAGTGCAACGTGATGGTGCAATTTGATCACAAAAAGGTTCAAGTAATTGATCATGATTCCACTGAAGTGATAGCTCAAGGCTTTGAAGACAAAGGTCTCTACAAACTTTCAAGTTTTCTAGCCAAAGATTCAAGTCTTAGCTTGTGGCATTGCAGATTTGGACATACCTCTTTCTTAGCAAAGATCTCTTTGAATCATCTTGTCAAAGGTCTACCCAGGATCGCATAAGGGGAATTGAATTGCCAAGCATGTGCTAAGCATAGTTTTACCCCTTTGCATATGGAAGCATCCATTTCTTCATCTAAACCCTTAGCATTAGTCCATGCCAATATTTGTGCACCTATGCATACACCTTCTCTAGGTGGGTCAATTTACTTCTTCTTGATAGTAGATGACTTCACTAGATACACGGGTTTATTCGCTAAAGCATAAAGAGGATGCCCTTTTCAAGTTCAAGGAGTGGACACAAATAGTTCTAGAAGACTTTCCAAGTTCTTTGAAGATCATCCGATCAGATGGAGATAGTAGCTTTATCAATCATAACCTCTCCAAGTACTTGAAGCAACATGGAATTAAGTATCAAGCAATGCAAGATACTCAACAAGATATTGCCATACAAAAGATTCGAAGTGTGATCCAGATGGCCAAGATTATGCTTAGTCAAAAGCAACTTCCATTAACGTTTTGGGGTGAAGCAATACAGATAGCCGTTCATATTTTGAATAGAGGGTTCTTAGATGTCTTGAAGAACCAAACACCATTTGGGGCTTACTTTCAGAAGAAGCCAAGTGTGAGCTATTTCCCAGTCTTTGGTAGTGATACCTTTGTGCAAGGCCATGATGATAATTAACCTAAGAAACATATTTTCATTGGTTACGGTGATCAGAAAAAGACATACAAACTCTATGAGCCAAAGAATCACTCGGTTATAGTCACCAAAGACTGCACCTTTGATTAATACTCTAAGTATTCATCCCTTTTGGATCCTCCCATTTTTGCTTTAGAGGGAGACCATTCCAATTTCAAACAATCAATGTGGAGCATGCTCTCTTTGTACATGACTTTCCAGATCATGGTACAATTTGTTGAAGGAGATGGTGGATAGTCTTCAGAGATAAAGTGGTGTTGCTAAAACTTGCTTCACACCAGCCAAGAACAAGTGATGGAGAGTGTAGTGGGTCTCTTTACCTTGATAATGATCATAAATAATCACCTATGTCCTTTGGAACATGATCCAATCAATGGATCAAAACAAATGAGTAGGAATTTAATCCAAGGTCATAGCCTTGCTATTTTAATCTCTACACCTGTTGAGTATAATGAACAGTGCTCTGAGCATGATAGCAATTAGCCTAATTCTTTTTAATGGTGTCTAATTAACTTGGATAGCTACCAATCATGAGTGATCGAAATAAAAAAGATGAACCATACATTGAGTACGATGTTTAGCAAATCATAGGACTACACCAATATTTTTGGGATGCATCAGAGTACAGACTAGAGAGTAAAGGTATGATGATATGTCACAATTGAGAGAACCAATGATTATGCAATTTTGTAGCTATAAACTAGACAATATAGCAAATCTATGATGCTTCAAATCATTACAAATGATCAAACATACACTGAGAACAAGCTCTGAGAAGATCACTATACTGATGTAGTCATGGCAGAGAAGTGAAGTAGAGATATGGTCAAAATATATGTATTAGATCACATAGAATTACAATGTCATTGACAATAATCTATTGCACAGTGTGAGGGTAGTGATTGAGCTATGAAGTGAGCTCTCAAATCACATAGGATCCCTGTGTACCTAAGTACCGGCTTAGGGACTTGTGGAGAAAGAGACTATACCTCGATCCCCCTCAAGTACATATAGCGGGGACTCACGCTTTAGTTATCAATCCAAGGAGTATCAAAACCTAGCCGAGTGTATGAAGACATGCATTCAAATGATGGTCAATGCAAATGGACTCTCTCAAAGTGCAAATAAGCATAAATCTATTCTAAACAAGTCTCAGGGATCAGTTATGGTGTCACGATATTTGGAGCAGCAGTCAACAAAAAATCAAGCTTTTCTCTCAGCTTCGAACTCCGAATATAGCAAATAGCGGGTTCGTTTCAAAACTCTCAAGAAGACACATCTACTGGTGTTCACTCAATTCTGACGCTCTTGCTTCAAGTTATGAGCAAAATTCTGAGTCGCGAGATTGATCTTCCTACACTTCAGCACTTCATACACTTCGCACACACCTTACCAACTATAACCAAGCATTTTCATGGATAGACAACACTTCCAAGCACTCTTTCCAAGCATCACACATGCATGCAAGCTCACAAGGAAGAAGATACAGAGAAGAGAAGACACAAATTCGAAATTCTGTGCTCTTGATTCTCATAATGGCAAAAAGTCTCTACAAAGAATCACAAATTGACTTATATACATGTGCCCTAAAAATGGTCCTTTCACACAAGAGACTGGCACTTTATTAACTGAAAGGTTAATTTCCTACTAATTTACAAGGGTAAGCTACAAATCTCTATGGGTATGCATCTAGAGGACTCCTCTAGTGTATTTACATCGGAAAATATACTAGAAAATGGCCATAATACAAAAAGAAAGTGTCCAATTCGAAAAAATTTTAGGGACCCTTTTTTTCTACCTCTGTGCTCTTCTTTGCTCTACAACACTCTCCCCCTCTTTGTCTCTGTCGTCCCTTGATAGGCTTAGCTTCACGTCTCTAGTTTTGTGCCTGTAGTCGACCATTGCCCGCTTCTACGAAAGTTGTAATGATATAGTTTTACCAGCGGTCAAGGAATAGATCATAACTCGAGACCTGTTGCATTGGTCGTGGCCTCTTCTTCTCTTTTCACCGTACGCAACCCATGGATAATTTTCCAATCGCTCCTTTTAATTCTGGGTTGCTGTGTTAAGTCAGGCTGCCATGCACGCAAGCAGTCGAAGGTATGAAGGTGTGGATCTTCAGCCTTCGATCTGGACCTTCCGAAGATCAAGAGGTTAAAGCTCCTTCTTGAGGCTCTGGATCTGCCTGATATCTTCTTGCACTTCTTCATGGATATTTGTTGGCCATGATCTGCCCTTGTCGCTTATGTGCCTTCCCCTATTGTATGCCCCTGCGGGGCTCTGTGCAGAGATGGATGTTGCGTGCCCCTGCGGGGCTTCCTGCAGAGATATGTCTTAAGATATAATACCTTTAATGAAGCTTCTTTCTTGATCTTCTTCTTCTTTTCTTTTTGCTGCACTCTCCTTCGACACTGCCCCCTCCTGAACTCTGTCGTCCCCAACAGGCTTTGGAATGTGATGGGAGTATGTTATGTAAACATTTTGCTCTGTCTCATTAAGCAGATTAGCTTCACGTATCAGTAGTTGCTTCCATTGTTCAGCTTTTACACCATCATGTGGTGGCTGTCTGTGATCTGCGAAGAAGCTCAATTCATATGCCACCATTTTAGCATTCAGATTCGTTGACATTTTCAAGAAAATCTCGGAATCAATTTCAAAAAATTTGATAAATAAGGCTTCCTCGAAGGTTTGCATATATGGGCTTGGTAAGAACATGAGGCTTGAATAATACGTTGTGGAGGTGATCGCAATCTGGGTGGATCGGGTCCGGCCGTGGCACACATAGGGTATATGAAGCTAATGAATGTTGGAAGGTTAAGGACGTGAAAGTGAAATTAATGTTGAGTATGGAGAAGAGAGAGATGTTGAAATGATTATGGGGATGGGAATGTAGGAGTGCAAGTTAGATTGATGAACATGAATGATAAGAATGAAAGAGAACACATACACATGAATCAAATTTGGAAGGAAGAATGGTCCATTGAAGGAAACACTTCCTAATTCCAATCCATATGCATAGTCTTCTTTGAATGATATGTATGCATGACGAGAATAGATGGAATCCTTACACATAAATTAGTTTCGAAAGGAAGAATGGTCCAATATTGGAGCTTCTTATACACTTTCAGAAACTAATCAATATGTATGGATATGTATGGATTATATGCATGCAAGTGAATTATGATGATAGAGTTTAATCACAAGCTCATTGAAACATCCTCACTGGTTCAACGCAATACTGCGGAGCCTTCTCACACATAGAAGAAAATAGAAGACGTGTAAAAATACTTAAGGGACTGAGAGACAAGAGAGAAGAGACAAGTGACAAGTGACATGAATTAAAAGGATTTGAATTAAGTTACATGTATAAGATCGTCGTGGTACGTCATGCTAACCAGTCTACTGATCAAAGGATTTTCAAGAGACATCTTTCATCTTTAGCTTATTTTAGATCAACTCCTTTCCTACATAAATATGAATATGCTCTTTCTCTAATAACATGCAAGGAAATCTAACAAAACTCCACTAATGCATAAATCTGCCTATATAGCCCGTGATTTATTCTACTATGCCTCTTTATCCTCCTTTGGCTTGCTCTTTTTTTTTTTTGATGATGATGATGATGATGATTCGGCAATTTTATGGTTACGATCACTTTTTTGGGGTGGAAGAAAGTGTAAACTTCCTGGTAACATGTAGCTTTTTTTTTTGTTTTTTGTTTTTTTTTTTTGATGACGGGGAAAAATTAAACCCCGATACAAGGTACAACCATTTTTTATGACGGAGAACAGTCGTTTAAACTCTGATACAAGTGCTGTGAGATGGACTAAGGATGTAGAAACATGCAGTAGCAGGAGCTAGGATTTCAACAATTATGCTTTCGATACAGGATACATATGCATGTTTATATATGAAAGTCATGTCACCAAAATAAACCTCCAAGTCTATATGTCCTATCTTTCCATAATCCGAGTTTGTAACTGATTTCTTAGTAGATAAATTATTACTTAAGATACAATTTTACACAAGTAGAGAAATCATCATTTGCTTTTTTTTTTTTTTTTGACTCAAGTGATGTGGATATGCAATGCGATGCAAAGACTGAAAACAAACATGCATGAAACAAGAACGGAAAAAAAAGTAGAATGAACTTGAAAAAAAACAAAGCAACATGAACTTGAAAAATAAATGATATTTTTATATGTTTTTTTTTTCTTTTTTTATTTTTATTTATTTTTTATTTTTTAATTTTTTTATAACATGGATACTCCTATTTATGAATCGGCCTCATTGTTGTCATCTTCTTCAATGTCCTCATCTAAAATGTACTCGTCATTATCACGTTTCTTGAATAGCTTTATCCTTTTACCTGCAATCAAAGTTTTTAGTGCAACACCATTTAATTCACAAAGAGCATACGTACCATTGTTGTTGACTTTTGATACAATGTATGGCCCAAACCACCGTTGAGTGAGCTTTTTGCATGCATCATATTGAGAGTCAAATGTACTATCATAAATGAGCACCCAATCTCCTACTTCAATTGGCTTAGGATGCAATCGATGAGTTTTATCAAAATAATGCTTGTTCTTCATTATAGATTCTCTTAATTTTTCAATGGCATCATCAAGTCTTAATTTACCTTGTTCTAACTGTTTAATGCGCAAACTCAAAAAATCATCAGTAGACATGTTTTTAGACCAAGGCAAATTTGACCATGTAGAAATATGAGACTGAATTGGAAACAATGGTTTTTGACAGTACATGAGTTCAACAGGCATATATCCAGTAGTACGTGTGCATGTCATTCTATCTGCCCAAAGTGCAAAAGGTAAGAATCTAGGCCATTGTTTGATGTCACTGTTACATGCTTTAGATATGGCTTTCACAATAGGTGGATGCCCTCTCTCTATTTTACCATTGGCCTCTGGATTATATGTAGTAGTGAGAGACAAACGAATACCGTGACGCTCAAAGAACTCTTTAGCTTCTCTCGCATTTAACTCTCCACGATCGGCAACTACTTTCTCTATGTACCCAAAGCGACTTATGACATCTTCAAGCAAGAATTTGCAAACATTGTAAGTGGTCTTAGATCGTAGTGCACGTCCCTCTACATGATTAGTTAAGTCTTCTCTTGCAAGTACAATGTAACGCATTTTGTCAATACCTTTAGCCATAGTTACAAGATCTACTACCCACTTGTAGTGAATACAAGGTGGATAAGTAGGATGCAACGGATCTCTATGTTTGACTGATGAATGAAGTTGACAAGTAGAACATGTAGAAACATAGCTACTAATTTCAACGTACATCCTAGGCCAATAATAGGTACTTCTAATTTTTTCATATGTTCCAAAAAATCCTTTATGACCTACCCATAATGTCTCATGCATTTCCTTCATTACTTGCAATTGAAGACCTCGTTTTCCTAGGACTCGTTGTGGATTCTTAACCTTATCCTTAGCATGTCTCCAAAGATAACCATTACATAGGAAAAAGTTATAGGCTCGTTTCCTAATGTTATGGAATCTATTCGTAGTTTAGCTAGGTAATGTTTGAAGTGTACTCAGATACTTTCCTATGTCTCTCCATTCATCTTCGTACTCAGACTCATGAAATTGCTCATACTCGTATATATGTGGAACATAATCAATTAAGTTCACATTCTTTATTAGATCACTTTCAAGATCATCATCAAATCTAGCTCTCGATAACATATCAGCAATTGAGTTTGACTTACCTGAAATATGAACTAACTCAGGATTTATGAACTTAATATATGAGATCCATCTAAGCATGGCTATATCAGGAGATGAACAATTGGCTATCATTCCAATGAGAGGCAAACAATCAGTCTCAACTTTGACATTTGCACCAATGAAATATTCTTTGTCTGTTTTCAAAGCTGTTACCATACCCCATAGTTCTCGTTTGATCTGTGGAGATTTTCGTTGTTTTTCATGTAGAATTTTGGCACCAAACCTAATTGCGTATCTATTCCCTTCACTATCATCTTGACTTATGACCCAACCTATACCAATAGGACTAGTATCAACAGTCAATATAAATAGGTTTGTTAGCAGAATAGTCTACACGCTTAAGGATGGGAGCTTCAAGCAATAGTTTCTTCAATTTACGCATAGCTTGAGTGTGTTTGTCAGTCCAAATAAATTTTCGTTTCTTCCTCAATAAGTCATAGAGACAATCAGCAACATGAGCAAAGTGTGGGATCCAAATAACATAAAAGATGCAAGCACCAAGAAATCTACGTACCTCACTCACGTTGTTACATGTTTCAGAAATCTTGCTAATGGCATCAACTTTTTGTGGGTATGGCTTCTGGCCATAATGGCCACATAAATGTCCAACAATAAGAACCTCGTTAACACCAAAAACAGATTTTTCTATGGAAAATGTGAGACCTACCTCTTCAAATCGTTGAAATATTCTTTCACAATCAGAGATATGGTCAAGAACAAATTTACGACATCCAGATGAATCTAAAGTAATGTCCTTTACACGTTCCTCACTCCCTTTAATTGGAATATCATCAATGAATGGCATAGTTATATGAGGGATAAAATCATGTAAGACCATATTCATAGCACTCGTCATATGAGCCACAGAATTAGTCGCTCCTTGAGGTAAAGTACACATTCGCACTAAGCCTAAAGGAGTTTTCATTGTGGTTATGTCACGACTATCAATTGCTAATTGGAATTGGTCATATCCCGAATATAAATCACTCATTGAATAGATAGAATGTCCTGAAAATGATTCAGCAAACTCATCTACAACGGGTCCTGTTCCTACATTCCTTATGGTGACTTTATTGATAGGTTGGAGATCTTGAATAAAATGTAGTTTCCCATTCTTTTTAGGCACAGTGAACCATCGATTTGAGTAAGGTGCAAAAGGTGGCTCTAAAATTCTCATGTTTATCTTCTCCTTAAGTAGTTTCATTAGCTCAGGTAAGTGAGCCTTTGGAACTGGTATAGGGCGAAGATTCCATGGAATATGTGGCATAGTAAAGATTATCATGGGTGCAACTAGCTTAGGATCTACACAACCAATCTCATGAGGATACATAGTAAAGGCTTTTCCATGGCTCCGTATAACTCTCTCAAATTTATCTCTCTCTGCTGACAAAAGAAAGTCATCATCTCTACCAATTTTCACCTGTTTAATTGTCTCATCCGTGAATGTATGTCCTATGTTTTTCTTATCCCGAAGAATTGGATCATTTTTCACATCAACAATTTTTTCATTACTTCCTTGAGGTAATGGTTGAGCTATGGGTTTGATTTTTTTGTCTACAGTTTTGTACTTTGTTTCAACTAAGGCATCATGTGTTTGGTTAAATTTTGAGCACCTGTCAACATTGCGAGCATATTCCTGGATTAGAGCATACTCATCAAGGGAAGAAAGAAGAATAATATGGGAATTAGAATTTTGTTGAAGACGTAACTCTAACTCCTCAAGAGTAGAGAAACAATGAGATGTTTCAATCACATGCTCAATGTTCTCATCATGTTCCATGATTTTGTTGTTTTTATAATTTTTTTGGGTTTTTTGGATAAAAGACTTGGACAATTGACTCCTATGAAGAAAATCTAATCTAAAATGTGGAAAACAAAGTGACAAACTATTGTACATGTTGGTTGGCTGCGAGATGTCAAACCAATATCCACTGTTGTCCCGCTCAACAATGGATTCTATCCGAAATTTTGATCATATGTAGCTCCAAACATGAATCGAGGTGCACAATCACTACAAGCATGCTCATGACCTTGAGTAACAATATGTTTCTTTCTAATTGACAATCGATCCCTAGGATGATTCACTCCTACCATCATGACTTGAAGTGATTGCATTCCATCCTTAGAACTAAATCTAGCATAGGTAGATCCATCATCCATGGCTTTAGTTTCCATATGACTCTCACAAATAATGGGTTGACCTAAGAGAACTTCATAGGAGCAATTATCTTGAATAAAAAAGTGAAACTCTTCTGTGATTCCTCCTATGGATATGGGCACACTAGCACAAGCTCCATACAGGGTACCTACACCATTATCTGCAGTTCTCATACGCCATCCACAATCTTTATCTATGGGCCATCGAAACTTATCATAGACTTCTCTTGAAATCACATTGATTTCGGAGCCGGAATCTACTAATGCATTTACAGTGATAGTGTTCTTATCATTTCCTATTTTAACATGCATCTCCGATGTACCTCTAGACCAAAATTTTCTTTTAAAGTGACTTTCAGGATTGTTTTCATGATTTTCATGGTCAGGTTGAATAGATCCTAAGAAATTTTCATTAACATTTTCTTCATCATCATCAAAGTCCTCTTCATCAGATTCATCAAAGTTTAAGGCTTCATTCATAGCAATGATCTTGATCTAGAGAATCTTGCATCTCAGTATCTAGATTAAGCGGAAACCTCTTCCTTTTAATTAGGCCGATAAAGTTATCTTTAAAAACAGGCTTTGCAATAGAGAAAACTTGTTCTAAAGACATAGTCACTTGACTCTTAAGCAAAATGTCATCTAAAATCTCCATAGGATCTATTTTTCTCTCAATTTCTGAAATCAAGATGGCTTTAGGTTTTCTCTTTGGTTTCTTTTGTTTTTGCTTAGGATCTTGCTTTTGTTCATGTTCTCGTGTTTGGTCTTCAGTTTGTTTTGATTGTTCTTGTTTATCTAAAGGCTTTGGTTCTGTTTTTCTTTGCTTTGTCTTCTTCCCTTTTTGTTTCTCCTCTTGTTTTTGTTCATTGGGTTGTGATTCTTGTTTTTTATCTTTAGATTGTGATGTTTCTCCCTGCTCTATGATTGTTTCTATTCCCTCTGAGGTTTGTTTTCGTGTCACTCTTCTTTCACTAGGCTCAGCTTCATCTCTTTTTCGTTTTTCTTCTACATTGGATATGTGAGAAATAAGAGATTGATCTTCTATTGGTGATTCCCAAGCCGTTATTCTCCTAATCTCATCTCCTGCTCTTACTAAAGTCTCTATGGAAAAATCACCTTCCTTTGTGGGTTTACTTGATTCCACTTGTTGTTCACCAAGAGCTTCTAGTTTCACTCCTCTAGTTCCTACATTCGTTATGGTTATATTTTCATAGTGTTTCTTCATTCCTCCCTTAACATAATTTCCTTGCAAAGGTAGCCTAGATCGATAGTCACAGATCTTCTTGTCTATGTCTATTACTAGTCGTTGCTCCTTAGCAGCCTTCAATAGTTCACATCTCTCAAAAAGTGCTCTAACGAATTACACCAAGGACACCTACGAGGGCCACGCACAAAACCATTTTGATTTTGAGGATTTTGATTAACTTGTGGTGGGAAATTGAGGATTTTGTTGATAAGGTATTGCTTGAACAGGATAATTAGGATTTTAAGGCAATTGATGTATTGGAGGAGCTTGGGGAGCAACATGCGGTACTTGAGGTGCAAGAGGAGCTTCCATATTATACGGTTGATGATTCTGAAAATTTTGATTTTGAGGATTTTGAAAAGCTATTTGAGAAGCTTGAGGATACATGTTTTGATACATTTGATGATTTTGCACATGAGGATGAGGATTTTGCATTGAAGGATTATGCATTGGAGGAACTTGATATGCTTGAGTAGGAGCTACTTGTGGATTTTGATTGGTAGCTATAACATGTTGATTAGGCTCTTGAAAAGACATTGGGATCATTTGATTTTGGAAAGTTTTGGTGTAATTAGATTGTAAAGCATCTATAGTCTTGGCCAAATTGGATTGTGTAGCAATAAGACTTTCCATTTGCTTAGTGAGAATTTCCACTTGAGATTTTTCAACTACACTTTTATTTGGCTCTACTTTAAAACCTTGAGTAGGCTCCATCATTTGAGGAATAGGAGTAGAGTCAAAAATCATAGCATGGGATTGTTCTCTAACTTGCTCCTTAGTTTGTGGAAGGCTAGCTTGAGGAAGACTAGTTTGCTCATAAAGCATGGATTGTATTTGATGTCTATGGGCTATAGCCTCTACTACTTTATGCACTTTTTGCCAATTGTCAGTAAGACCATAGCGCTTATCTGGCTCTTCTAATCGTCGTTCAACTTCCCTACGAGTTTCAGGATGAAGAAGCTTAAGAAAATTGATCACAAGATCAGGTTCCAAAGTTATCTTATCCTCATCAGGAAGTTGCTCATAGCGTATAATATACTCATTTTGTAAGTGAGTAATAGAGCTACTAGGCTTTGGTGAATTGACCCATCGTAAGAATCCATCCCGATTATGTTGGCTATAATCTTCAAGATAGAATTCTTTGAGCATCTTGTTTCTAAAATCACTCCAAGGAAGACTATCATATTGAGTGACACAGTTTATGATAGAGCTATCAACAATCGTTCAAAGAATGATATCAAAAGATCTTCGGGAAGACCAAAAATCATAGCTTGCTCTTCAAACAAATCTAAGTAGCTTGTGATGTTGATGCCATTGAATTTTCCCTTCTCTCTCAACATAGAAGAGACTATTCTTTGGCCTTGTTTCTCAACAATAAGGGATTTGAATCCTTCCTCCATCTTATGTGAATAAGCAAGTGATGCACGATGCTCTAGATCTCTCACAAATGCGTTTACTTCACGACGAAGATGTGCACGATACTGTGAGAAATCCAGTGCAACACTCAAGACTGATGATGATGATATGATGAGGATGAAAAATATGAATAAAAAAATATGGATCACAACCTCCCAACAAGATCAGAAGCAAATGCCACGAAGCGTTTCACGTCGGGTTCAAATGTGGAGGTGATCGCAATCCGGGTGGATCGAGTCCGGCCGTGGCACACACAGGGTATATGAAGCTAATGAATGTTGGAAGGTTAAGGACGTGAAAGTGAAATTAATGTTGAGTATGGAGAAGAGAGAGATGTTGAAATGATTAGGGGCATGGGAATGTAGGAGTGCAAGTTAGATTGATGAACATGAATGATAAGAATGAAAGAGAACCATACACATGAATCAAATTTGGAAGGAAGAATGGTCCATTGAAGGAGCTTCTTAAACACTTCCTAATTCCAATCCATATGCATAGTCTTCTTTGAATGATATGTATGCATGACGAGAATGGATGGAATCCTTACACAGAAATTAGTTTCAAAAGGAAGAATGGTCCAATATTGGAGCTTCTTATACACTTTCAGAAACTAATCAATATGTATGGATATGTATGGATTATATGCATGCAAGTGAATTATGATGATAGAGTTTAATCACAAGCTCATTGAAACATCCTCACTGGTTCAACGCAATACTGCGGAGCCTTCTCACACATAGAAGAAAATAGAACACATGTAAAAATACTTAAGGGACTGAGAGACAAGAGAGAAGAGACAAGTGACAAGTGACATGAATTAAAAGGATTTGAATTAAGTTACATGTATAAGATCGTCGTGGTACGTCATGCTAAGCAGTCTATTGATCAAAGGCAGTTCCGACCCTCAAACCATGACAGTTCAACTGAATGTCACACGTAGGAAGGTGAGTTCCACTTCATTGACCCTATGTATGTCTATGCTCGTAACGTTTAACTAAAGAAGTCTAAGACTCATTAAAACCAGCTCTAACTCACTCACACGCTCCACCGAGGGTGAGTCAAGATAGAGATGTTGGTTTCAAGAGCCTATCCTAGAGTGGAGTTCTAACTTAAATTTGAAACTAGGTACTATACTCATACTAGCCCACCTTGGATCCTCACTCGCTCAACCGAGGGTGATCGTCTCCAGGAAACCGTAAGCTAGCAAGAGCCCTATGGATGCCTAACAATGATGCTCTAGGAGTTTGGACGGGGGTTTATATAGTTTTTTGAATGAATTTGGGCCCTTGGATCTAGAGAAATCAACTCTTAACTCTAGGATCACTAGTTTCGATTACAACCGTTTGATTAATCAAATCAATGGCTTGGAATTGTTCTTTCTATCAAATCTAGTTCAAAGGAGTGAAATTTAGGCGCCTTCATTCTCCACCATTGGATCTGGGGATGATCTGGACCGTCGGATCAGTGCTGACATCAATTCGGATAAGATAAGCCACTATTTTTGGAGAACTTTGCATTATTGATCTTTAACTGTCAAAAAAGTCTTTTTGATGGAAAAACTCGTGGATCCTCCTTCCTTTATTCTTTAGTGCATCTCCACCCTTGAATATGAGCTCATCTTGATCGTACAACATGGTTCAATCATATTTTTCCATGTGGTAGCCCTTCAAGCCTTCAATTTTCTTATTCTAGAAAACTACGATGACCTTGAAAACTGGATTTTGTGCTCTTTGACCCTTCATATATCCTTTGATGAAGATAAAATTTTGTAGGACTATGTTTTGAAAGGCCTCCTTTAGGAATATGCAAAAAAAACTCCCACCTGAATCTTCCTTGTATAAGTTTGACTACATTTGGAAGCTTGCTAGGTGGCATTAAGGTGTCTAGGAAGCTATGATAGCCTTAAAAATTTGTACAAATATGTAGCCACATATGGTCTTTATACATGCCAAACCATATGGCTAACAAAAATTCCTATACAAAATTTTCTAGGGTCTAAGTGGAAAAATTACATTTTTTACAAAATGCACATGGCATATCAATGTGCTAGAAAATCCATTTTCATGTGAAATTCGGGCTATAGACTGCCTTTGATAGGCTTTACAAGTATATGAATTTTCATGTGATTTGGAGACATTGAAATTTTTGCCCTAATTTCCAAAGTTTGACCAGCTTTGACTGCTACCCTGGATTTGCTCGATTTCTTCCAAAGTTTGCATGTGAACTCCCTTTGACATCCTTGATGCATCTTAGACTTCTCAGGGAATTCTCGCTACCTTCACCGAATGTGTTTCCTGTAGGGCTTCATGAGTGAGAGAGGAGAGAAAATCTCGACGACAACGCCATGATTGTTGGGTGGCTCAGCATAACAGATAGATAAAAAATAAGGATATCTGTGCCCTGGTTAATGCCAATGAAATTTAAAAATGTATATGCTGCATGTTTGAACACTTTCAAAACTATAAGTATCATGCTGAGGATTTTATTAGTCATCTTGATAGTTATATCAGGTACTGTTGCATATCGATGTAGCCAAAATTCAATGGTTTTCATCATGTAATCCTCAGTCTATAAGTAATTGTGAGGTGGACTTGGAACTTCAATTTTGGCTTCTTTCATTACTTTGACGACTTCATTTTCAAAATTTTCTATCAATCGGGACACCAATAGTGCCCGTTGCTTCTGACCTATTTCTGTAGTATATGGCATGGGATGATCATCACATGGTTCCGCCATCTACTCATTTATTGGAGAATGATAGATCGGGGGAGATAGAGGACATACCTCTACCTCGTTAGTAGGATTCTCTGGTTGTGGCTCTACTGGTGTCCCGATGTTTGCTTTTTGTTCTACTTGAGCTTCCAATTGTACAATATGCTCAGTCTTTTCTTTAACTTCATGAAGGGCTGTCTGGAGCGCATCTTTAGCCGCAAGAAGCTCATTGCCGATTTCCGCTATTTGATCCACATTTTCATTATAAATTACCAAGAGTTTTGCTTCAGTAGCTTTGAGTTGTTTCCTAAGCTCATTTGTGTCTTGTATATACTTTTGTTCCCATTCTTCTTTTAAGCTTTGCTCTTGTTTCAACTGATTTGCATATTTTGCAACCTGATCATTCAATTCCTGTTGGTCAGTTGTTGTTGTCTCTTGTTTATCTATTGGTTGGTCGTAAAGCAGTGCTTTCATCAATTCTTTATTCATGTAGTGTAGATTATCATTTTCCTCCATATATACTTTGAGCTTCCTTTCTAACAGACTACTTCTAGTCTTCATTCTTTCTTTGTCTGCTTCACTTGCTTCATATTGTCTTTGTAGCTCTATCAGTTGTTCCTGTAGTTTGTGATTTTTGCTCCATTAGTGTAGTGCATTGTCCCTTGACTTCTATTATTTCCCTCTCTTTAGCTGAAACCACTTATTGAACTTGGATCAACTGCGTAGACAACTGTTCGCTCATCACTTGAAATTGATTCTTTTCTTGCATAGCTTTGTCATAATCTGCGTCTGTTTCCATCATTTGTTGCTACGTATCCATGGCCGTTTGTATCATTTGTTTGACTATTGGTTTTAGTTGAGTAACATCGACGTTTAACCATGTTGTCGGGATGCTAGGTTCTTCACCTTTGGTAACATCTTTCCCTTGTGCCACATGCAATGACGTGTCGTCGGGCTGCCTAATATGAAGTTGTATATTTGGCTCAACCTCCTCTCTTGATGTCTTACCTTGTGGTGTATCTTCAGGGATCTCAATTACAATTTGTTCCATATTTTGTTGTAAACAATTTTCTTTTTCCACGCTTGTTTGTATTTCTTCTTTTATCGGTGGCACTGCATCTTTATGCTTGATTGAAGCTTCTTTTATGTTGATTTGTGACTTTTCGTTCAATTTAATGAGGTGTAATTGTTGCGCGGATGCTTCCTGGTGCTGTATACATGATTGTTGATTGTCGGGTGTAACTTGGTTTATCTCTGTCCATTCCTCATTGTTTGTTTCTGTTCTTATGTCAATGTCCAAGGTGTCCTTCTCATGGATAGATTCTTCATTATACCTTGAATCCTCCAATCCCAATTCTCTATACCTGGTGGCTAGTTCTGGAGTATGTTCTTTGTCCTTTTGTTGTTGTCCTCATCTTGCCTATCTATATTGATGTCCTTGGACATTGAGGTTCACTTGACCCCGCATGTACATATGCGTTTCTTCTAGTGCCGCGAAAAGATCTCTTTTTGTGATAGGCTGTTGTGTCAGAGGGATCTTTGGTAGTGTATGTACTCGCTTGGATTGTGGTGTTTCTTGCTCCACTTCGTCTCTAGCATGCTTAATCCCTCTCATTAATTTCTTGGAACTTGTTCCCACTCCTTCTGTGGAGATAATCTTTTTCTTTTTCTTTGGAACAGTAGCTGATTTCACATATTTTGCCATTTCGGTGGAGTTTGGCATCAAACGTAGACATTCTTTCATCTCAAGAGCCTCATAGATTAGCAGGGTCAATGCCGAACATCCATTCAAAAACTTATTTTGACTCCATTTCTTCTTAGCTTCGAATAGGCGGTCTTGAATATATGGAGTAAGATTTACTTGATTCCCAACTTGCCTCATCGCATGGGAGAGCAATTGAACTACAATTTTCTGAGGCGCTGTATACCTGTTCATGCTGAGAAAACAAAAAAGTTGATGCACCATGTTGGAGATAGATGTCTGGGGAAGCACGCGAACAGCACAAGGAAGAAGAAGAAGCTTGGAGCTCAAACACACAATACTGAATGTATTACTAGAGAATGTACAAAGATAAGTAGCCCATTAGGGCAATATGCATATATACAAGCCGAGGGAAAAAAACCTCCTAAAGAGGGAAAAAAGTGCCCCGGCGGTCCTAGTGTGTTCAAACATATCACTACCTAAATATATCAACAAATCCCCCCTGGGAGTGATGCGGTGAACAAGGAGTTGGCACTCATGTATAAGGAAGTGCCAAGCTATGTGGAAATCACTCCACAAAAGGAAGTAAGCCCAAAGCTTTGCGGAAAGCTTCAAACTTCTCCCTAGGCAGAGCCTTCGTGAAAAGGTCTACAATGTTCTCCTGCGTGGGCACATATGCCAAGCTGATCTCCCCAGCAGAGAACCTCTCCCTGACATAGTGATAATGCACCTCAATGTGCTTAGTGCGAGCATGGAACACGGGGTTCCTCGCAACTGCGAATGCGCTCTGACTGTCAGTGAAGATGGTGGTGGCAGAAGACTAGCCAACACCCAAATCAGCCATAAGGCGTCTGAGCCACACACACTCAACAGTTGCTGTGAAAGATACCCTATACTCAACCTCACAACTGGAAGTGGCCACAATAGGCTACTTCTTGCTCAACCAAGATATACATGAGCTACCAAGCATGAAGCAAAAACCACTGGTGGACACACGACTGTCATAGCAACCAGCCCAATCTGAGTCAGAAAAAGCATGCAAATCTGGCGGTAGTGATCCCCCCTTGGGATAAAACAACCCAAGTAACCGAGTACCACTCAAGTAGCGAAAGATGCGCTTAACCGCCTT
This sequence comes from Ceratopteris richardii, assembly GCA_020310875.1. NCBI lineage: Eukaryota > Viridiplantae > Streptophyta > Polypodiopsida > Polypodiales > Pteridaceae > Ceratopteris > Ceratopteris richardii. The sequence continues at coordinate 66,703,397 of CM035437.1, read as the reverse complement.
CCAATGCGTGACTCCTGGGCAATGCATAAACCTGCTCATCTGTGAGACAGCAAACTGAATATCTGGCCGAGTAATGCATAAGTAAATCAAGCATCCAACAGCCTGCTGATAGAGAACAACATCAAATGCATCTCGAGCATCATGAAGACTCAATCGTAAACCTGTCTCCATAGGTGTGGCGATAGGCTTAGAGTCTTCAAGGCCAAAACGCTGCAATAATGTGTCAATATATTTCGTTTGACACAAAGCCATTCCACCATCAACGTGCATAAACTGAATGCCCAAATAGTGATGCAAATGCCCCAAATCAGACATCTCAAATGAGGCATGCAAATCAGCTTTAAAATCAGCAATATGGTTCTCAATAGGACCAATGAGCAGCATGTCATCAACATAGACAACAATGATCAGAAGCACATCATTAGCACGCTTAACATATAAGGTGCTTTCAATTGGACTGTTCTCAAAACCATGTGCAATCAGATAGTCATGTATCTTCTCATACCAAGCATGTGGTGCTGGCTTTAAACCATATAATGCTTTCTTTAACCTGCACACCTGGTTTTCATGCCCTCTCTGCACAAAGCCATGGGGCTGAAAAACATACACTTCTTCATGCAAGTCACCATTCAAAAATGATGTTTTAATGTCCAACTGATGTACATTCCAACCATGATGGGCTGCAAGTGCACAAATGCTCCGAACAGTAGTCATACGGCATGTGGGTGCAAAGTTCTCATCAAAATCAATGCCTCTTTCCTGCGCATAACCCTTTGCAACAAGCCTAGCCTTATACCTGTCAACTGTACCATCAGGTTTACACTTCAGCTTGTATACCCACTTAGTGCCAATTGCCTTCTTGCCAGGAGGCAAGTCACATAAAGACCATGTACCATTCTTCATTATAGCATCATATTCAGATTGCATAGTAGCCATCCAATTTTCTGAATTATGTGCTTCATCAAAAGAAACAGGCTCATTCTCATCACAGAGACTAGAGGCAGCCATAGCATAGCAATCTGATGCAAAGGAGGCACTATGAGAGCCTGAACGAGTACGATATGACAAAGGTGAATCTAATTTGCTGTCACGCAAAGTCTGCACCAGCCATTTTGGCATAGTTTTTGCCTGCTCAATATCTGCTCTCTCATCAACAAGTGCATCATGTAAATCTGCATCAGAAATGGAATGATCTGCATCATCATATGAAACCTGCAAAGGCTGAGAAGTTGCCTCATTAGGACCAGCACTAGACTGTCCACCTGTAAAAAGAGGCATCAAAGTATCATACATGTCTTTGGAGCTAACAGATGTCTCTTTAGTACATGAAAGCAATGGCTGAATTGCATCTTCCACAAAAACAACATCACGGCTAACCAGAATGCGTTTTGTCTGTGGATGATACAGATGATAACCTTTACTTTCAGAATTGTATCCAACAAAAATACATTTTACTACTTTATCATCCAATTTTTAGTGATGTTGTTCAGGCACTAGTGCATATGCCAAACAACCAAAAACACGCAGATGAGCAACAGATGGCTTGCGGTCATGCCAAGCCTCATATGGAGTGATAGACTGCAGTGCTTTAGTGGGACACCTATTCAGTATATATGCTGCACACATGACAGCCTCAAGCCAGAAACTATGTGGTAAAGCCTGACTCTTGACCATGCACCTCGCCATCTCCATGAGTGACCTGTTCTTCCGTTCAGCAACTCCATTCTGTTGAGGTGTATACAGCACTGTACACTGGTGTTTTATCCCACGTTCAGCCAGAAATGCATTAAAATTTGAAGACATATATTCCCCCCCTTGATCAGAACGGAGGGTGCCCATTTTACATGCTGACAGATTTTCAGCCAAAACCAAAAACTATTTAAAGCACATGAACACTTCAGACTTTGCTTTGAGTGGATATACCCATGCATGCCTAGAAAAATCATCAATGAAAGTCACGAAGTAAAGGTAATTTCCAAAAGAGGGTGTCTGCATAGGACCACAAACATCACTATGTACAAGCTGCAATTTCTGCGTAGCCCGAACTGAACCATCTTTTGGAAAGGATGAACGCTGCATTTTGCCCAAAATACAGCCCTCACAAACATGTTTTCCAGGTGCCTCAAGTTTGGGCAAAGAGGACACCATTTCTGATTTCTGCAGGCATAACAGACTAGCAAAATTCAGATGACCAAAGCGTGCATGCCAAAGCTTTGCATCTGACATAGCCTGAGAATCATGAACTGCACATGCGGAATCATTCACAGATCTTTCATAGTCTATGAGCTTATACAACCCACGACATAAAATGCCAGAAGCAATAATAACATCGCCATTTGACAGATCATGAACTATACATCTGTCATCAACAAATTTCACAACCAAGCCAATCTTGGCTAATGCAGAAACTGATAACAGATTCTTCTTGATCCCTGGCACAAATAAAGCATCTGACAAGGTGAAAGAACTACCATCAGCAGTAGTCAGAATGATCTTACCAACTCCCATAACAGGATAAGAGGAGTTGTTGGCGCATGTGACAGTATTCCCTGTAGGGGCAGGCTCGAGTGAAGAGAAGAAACTGCGCTGCGAGGTAATATGTTTGGTCGCCCCACTGTCAAAGTACCAAACATCTGAGTCTATTGCAGACATGCACTGATCATGAGAAGATGGTTCAAAACTGCAGACAGCAGTAAACGCCCATTCTTCTTCCTGCACAAGATTTGTAGACTCTGTTTTTGGTGTAGAGGCCTCTGCAACAACCATTCCAGCCTCTTTCTTCTTTGCCTCTTTTGCAGCCAGTTTTGGACAGTTCTTTATGATATGATCATTTCCTTTACAGTACTTGCAAAACAATTTCTGCTTTTCTGATTTCTTCTCATCTTTATCCTGGTTCTTCGATTGTGCAGCATTTGCAGATTTCTGCTTACTAGTAGAAGAGCTCCATTTTCCTTTGCCCTTCTGACTAGCCAGGAAAGCTTGATCTCCAACACGCATAATGGACTTGTTCTGCCTGGACTGATCTTCCTGCAATAGAACAGAGACTAACTCCTTAAATGACAAGGCATTTGGATTGCCTTTCATCATCAACCGAAGAGTAGAGGCAAAACTCTGATATGAATCAGGAAGACCATTCAGAACAGTCTGCACAAGTGAGCTATCTGGTATAACCTCATCAGCAGAAATCAATTGTTCCTTCAAGTCTTTGATCTTTGTGAGAAAATTGTCCATCGAATCACCTTCATTCATGTGCTCACTCTCCAACTGTTTTCGGAGGTAAGCAACACGAGCCTCATTCCTAGCCTGGTACAAAGTGGTAAGTGTATCCCAAGCATCCTTTGCTGTTCTGCAAGAGCGAATGTGAGGAATAATAGCACATTTGACAGACAAAGCTATCAATGCATGTGCCTGGGCATCTCTGCCATCCCAGAGAATCTGCTCTGCAGTAGGTGCAATAGAAACAGCAGCACGAACAGGAATCTGCAGAATATCATCTTTGACACCATCTTCATCAGCTCCAGCACCTGTATTTGCAGTACCTATCGTTACAGGTGTAACAGGACGTCTTTCAACACCCTGCACAATGTTCCACAATCCTTTTGCAACCAATACATGTCGCATCATATACGCCCAGTTGGTACCATCCAACTTATCCTCAACAGCCAACATACAGAATACATCACTACTTTCAGCCATGGCCGGTGACTAAAATACCTTGATGCAGAAAATTGAATGTATCTCAAAAAGTTGAACGAAACTGCCCAGACGAGTTCTGCTAGACCTTTCGAGACGCTTAAACTGGCGAACAGAAACTGGTATATACCTTTGGCACAAAAAGATGAAATAGCCTGCACAAGCGCTGCGATAGTGCGTTCGGAGGTCGAAACGAGCTCAGATCGCGATTTCGGCACCACAAAGCGAAGCTGTTTTGATCTCGGAAACACGCTGAGTATGCTCACCAAAATTCGTGCGATTCTGAGACTGCAAACGGAGGAGTGTCGACAGCACCCTAGATGAAGCGACGTCCTGCTCTGATACCAATTGTTGGAGATAGATGTCTGCGGAAGCACGCGAACAGCACAAGGAAGAAGAAGAAGCTTGGAGCTCAAACACACAATACTGAATGTATTACTAGAGAATGTACAAAGATAAGTAGCCCATTAGGGCAATATGCGTATATACAAGCCAAGGGAAAAAAACCTCCTAAAGAGGGAAAAAAGTGCCCCGGCGGTCCTAGTGTGTTCACACACATCACTACCTAAATATATCAACACACCAATCTAACTGATTCTTCTATATCCGTTCGGTCGATTTCCAGGAAGGTTTTCTTTTTAGCATCATGACATTCATCTTTGACATTAGTGAGACCATCCTGACTCCATCCAAAAGCTTTGTCGATTAGTTCATGTGTGAAGGATTGGAGTGTGTTCATAACTTGTGTGCATCTCTGAAAATTTGATAAGCATATGGGAAATCGCATGAATGCATCTATTCCAGCTCTTTTCCAAACATCCGTGATGCGCGGTAATCCTTGTATTATGGTTTGGAAATCTTGTGACATGATTGGGAAGTAGTGATCCCTATCCATAATCTTGATGGTGGCCATGAAAAGAAGATCCCACATAGGTTGATCTTCAAGGAACCAATGACCTCTTGCCTTAGAAATCGATTCCAAGGGAAGAAGCAGGACTTCTTCCTCTTGTGTGGCCTTAGAATTTGAAGATGCCATCTGCACTCAATACATACCCGTGATCAGTGTAAAGTTGGTATCATGAGCTATCTTTCACTTATCCTTCATGAAATTGGCAACTCTCCGAGTGACATGTGTCGTCGCTTTCCCGTGGGTGTGAGAAAGGTAGTACCTGGGATTTTTCTTCATACATATATATTTTTTTCTATTTCTTTTTGAAAGAAAACAAAAGCATTAGTACTTAACCAAAGCTTTTATTGTACCGTTAATTATTTTCCTTGAGATTATTGTACAAGTGCTCTCCTATTCCCTAAGAGGGAAATGTGCTTCACTATCCAGTAGAAGAAGAATTAGGTGCCGACTGCATGGCCTTGTAATGTGGCCCTATTATGCATGCTCGGGACTCTTGCAACTCAATATATGTGCAAATTGAAATCTCTGGACGATGCATACAGATGGTTTTGCCTTTAGGCATCCAGATCTGCATTATTCTTTTGCGACAGACTGTATCTCCAGCATTCCTGGTGATTGTAGTGCTTCTCACATTGTACCTCCACTTGGTTAGTCTTTCAAATCCTTGAAGTTTTCTTGTTGCGTATTTCTGCTCCTGCAATGTCTTGTAGTTGTTTGTTTCTTGTTGCTTCGCCTTCATGTCGTACTGATCTGTCTTGTGCATTGACACGTCCCTTTTACTGATTGTCATTGGTGCACATGATTTGGGAATCCATTTCCGCATTTTTGTTGGTTGGGTGGCAATTACTTTCTTTGCTATCCATATTTTATCAATTCGTTGTGGATCTGGGAATCCAGCTTGACTTGTGGTCTTGTACTGTTGTTGTTTCCTGTGTAGAATATAACTCCGTTGTTGATGATATGCTACCACCTGATCTTTTCTGATCCAAGCCTGTCTAGTGTGAGGAATGGGATGGATCCTAATGTGTGAAAGTTTGTGACAGCCTTCCTGACTAGTCCCTCTTGTGCTCGATTCCTCACAGGGGCTTTTATTGGCCACGATGCTAGCAGTGAGGCTCACTGATTTAGGAGAGTGAGTGAGATTGAGATTCAGTGTATTCTCACATGAAAAATTTGATGGTGGGGTTTTCATAGTGGAGGTGAATGTACATTCATCATCATGCATGCATGAGTGATCTCTGGGGCTTATACACTTGGCTTTGACAAGTCGTTCTTCTAATACGCTGAATACCTCACGGTGCCCTATCTTGGCCGATATGTAACCCAAGGCTAATTGGATAGTCACTTCATATTCATATATCCAACCTTGACCCAACACCAGTTCTTCTAGTAAGTCTTGATCATGACACACCAAGAGTTTTTGTTGCATCGTGTTATTTCCGAGATGTAGTGACAAGGTAACCTCACCTATGCATTTAGTAACTTTTCCCCCTATTCCAATCAGTTGTGCTTTAGATGGGCATAATTCTTCCTTGAGTTTCTGAGTCAATGAAGACTTGATACAGCTAACAGCTGCTCCTATGTCAATGAGAGCATCCACCAAGTGGTACTCTTCTGTTCCAGCACCCAGACTCAAATATGCTTGCTTTGTTTGATGTCCTAGGTTTTCAGAGGCTCTGAAGTTAGCCATTGGGATGAGTTTATCTCCTTGTTGATATCTTTCATCTCTCTTTCTCATCCATTCCTTTCATTTCCTGATTCGTTCTAGAGCTTCCTGTCTTACTTCTTCTCGTATTCTTTCGTCCTCTTCTCGTCTATTTTTAGCCATTAGAAGTCGTGACATTATTTCCTTTGTCAATGGCTCTAAATATTTTTTTACTCGGCAACCACTTATATAGTTTGGTGATACTTCTCCATCTAGGGATGCTAAGCTGATGGCTCCGCTGGTAGATATACGATTGATTATCAAGGGGCCATATCCTCTTTTTTGTAGTTTCTTTGCATGTTGTTTCAAAGTATAAACCATAACCAAATCTCCTTCCTTCAAGTTTTTATCTTTAATATGAGCATCAAAATATGCCTTCTGTCCCCTTTTTGCAGCATAAATACCTGCCACAGTTTGTAATCTTGTTTCGTGTAACTTTTCTATTTGATCCAATTGAGTTGATAACTCATGTCCAGTCCATTCGTAATTTGCAGCTACTCTGAGAGTAGGCACCAGGAAGTCAATCAACAAGATGGCATTCTGTCCGTACACTAGGTTAAAGGGAGTAGTTCCTATGGCTATTTTGTACGCTACTCGGAATGCCCATAAAGCATGATGTAATTGCTTGTCCCAATCAGATCTGCCATTATTAACAATTTTGGAGAGGACTGTGCATAAGATTTTGTTTGAACTTTCAACCTGTCCATTGGCTTGTGGGTGATAAGGAGCTGATTTCTTATGAATCACTAAGAACTCATTCATTAGGGTGTCTATCACTTCATTGACAAAGTGTGTGCCTCTATCACTCACAATTTCAATAGGCAATCCAGACCTACTGAATATGTTCTCAAAGAGAAACTTCGTCGTAGTCCTTGCATCATTTTTCTTGGTTGCTTTGGGCTCTACCCATATTTGACCATGGCTGGGACTATTGCTCTCTCTGGGTTCTCTTCAGGTTGAGCCATTTTTACTGGGACAACATTCTAAGGGTGTGGTGGTTGTTGTCCTAACACGGGTTGTGGTTGAGTGTAACCTTGGTAAGCATAAGGTTGTGGTACTGGTGCCTATTGCTGATATGTGGGATATCTAAAGGCTTCTCCTCCTTGATCTCTCTGAGGGTATCCATAAGGTCTCATGGGTGGTTGTACCAGTCTTGACTGCCAATTGTAAGGACAGTTTTCTGTGCTGTGATTTGTGTACCTTTGTTCTATACTACAATAATGCATAGGGCCCGGGGCGGTGGTCTATTGTAAGCATAAGCAGGTGGTGGAACTATTCCCCTATTGCAAAAGTGAGAAGGATGATCACCCCCACAGTGCACACATCTTCTAAGCATGGGTACTCTTATAGGATTGTTTGGGTAGTTCCTCTTTTTTGCCACTAAGTCAGCTATTTCCTCTACATTGCTCGTGGGGTTTGACATGCTGCTGGCGGTATCTTCACTTTTCACAATGCCTTGAGGTATTTTCAAATCTTCCGCTAGATTGTCCTCTAGGTCAATACACTCTTTCATACATTCTTGCAAATTTTGGACTCTTTTCACATATACCAATGATCTAAATGATCCATTCACTAATCCTTCCAAAAATAGTGACACCATTTTGTTTTGAGTGGGTCTCTCTTCAACAGGGCATCTATCCACATATTGCTTAAACCTTCTTGCTTCCAATCTCACCGATTCCGTAGGAGCTTGTTTAAAACTATGGATTAATGAGGATGAGTTGTTTTTTATTCCAAACTTGGTAAATTCTTCGCTCAATTCTTGATAGACTTGTTCCATGTTTTGGAAGTTATTAGGGTCTAAGGGCTGGAACCAGGCTAAGGCCGTGTCTGTAAGGGTTAGACCAAAGGATTCATATTGAATCAAGAAGTTTTCCACTTGTTCGGCTCTTGTTACTTGCTTGAATTCAGCTATGTAGTTGTATGGTTCACTAGAGCCATCATAGTGGTTTCTCATGCACTTGGCTACTTGGATGGGTCTTAATCTTCTTCCTGGTTCAGGTGGTCTAGGTATTACAGGGAAGATTGTTCATCCTATTGGTATTCCTAGTCCTCTTCCCATTAGTGGTCTCTCATGGACAGGAATTCTATTCCTCGGTTCTACATGTATAGATGGTTGATAACTAGGATTATTTCCAGGTGTAGCAAACTGCACATGGGGTCTAACTGGGATGTTCGTTTGTTGTGTGTGTGTCGAATGCTGATATGAATTATCCTGATAGGTTCCTTAGGGGTTTTGCGAAGTTGTGTCTTGATCCCTAGGTGGGAACACTAGGATGTTTTGATATTTCAACCCGGCTCTTTCTAATTTTGTTAAGGGCCAATACCTCCTCTAATTCTTGTCTAGATACATAATGTAAGTGGGGTATTCAGGATCTTGCAATTCATAGATGGCGATTGGGTTGATGGCTTCTTCCCATAATGAAGAGTGTGCTCTAAGTAGATGCTCCATCCCATTGATTAAATAAACATCCATCAGGGAATCGTCTTGGGGGATTAGGTCTCCTCTCCAAACCTTAATTACAATGGACTTCCCTCAAGGTGTTGATACATGTTCTTCATGTCCCTCTCCAAAGGTTGTGGGGATTGCCTTCTTCCCTTTGTTCGTTGATGTTTTCAAGATGCTCCGTAACTACATACAGAATATCCCTTTTATCCATGTAGAATCCTCCTGCATACTTAAAAGCTGGCCTAAGTACGATGTAAGCATCTGTAGCTTTCTTCAGCCTAGCCACTCATCTATTTAGCCCATCTAGGTAAATGGGTAAACCGTGTTGGTTGGTGTTCACATATTCTAAAGACGTTCGATATTCACCCTCAATAATTGACATCATGCCAATTATTGGTACAGAATTCTGCATGTCTTCTGAGGCCATAAGGGTTTCCTCCTCAGACTCACTCGAGGTTTCAGAGTAGTGTGAGCTTGGTTCGGCTACACTTCCCACAGAAGAGATTACACTTCTTCGGCTCCCTAGGGTTCTTCCGGATCTTAAGTTCATTCACTAAAAAACTCTAGTCGAGTTTTGACAACCCCCTAGCTCCCAATGCTCTTTGTTGAATCTCTGAGTTGTATGAAATATTTGGCTGACTTGGAAATTCATTGAAGTATCTGAAACTCTTCTTGCACGACACCTGACACTGGCTAAATTCACGACACTCAACTGGACAAATATCGTTCTCAAAACTCCATGATACTCAACATTCACCAAATGTTGCGATGACAGATCCACGAGATCCAACACTTGCAGAGTCACAATATACGACACTCAACAAATGTCGTGAGAGAAATCTGCGATACTCGACACCCAATAAATGTCGCGAAGAAAGTCCCCCAACACATGACACTTGAGGAATGTCGCAAGGAAAATTCACGATACTCGATATTTACCAGATGTCATAAGAAATCGTCCACGATACTCGATACTTGACACAAAAGTCCACGACACTCGATATGCAACAAATATCGCGAGAAGAATTTGACGATACTCGATATCTGTGAGATGTTGCAAGACTGAGTTCACGACACTCGACACTCGTTAGGTGTCGCGAGTCAAGTCAACAACACTGGATATTTGCTAAATGTCGTGAGGAATTTCCCACGACACACAACATTCAACCAATGTCACGAAGATCAGTCCACGACACTCGATATCTGTCAGGTGCCACGATTAAAACTTCACGATATCTGACGCTCGTCAGATGTCGCGGAAAAATTCACGACACTCGATATCCGACGGATGTCGCAAGATAAATCTCATGATATTTGACGCGGCCAGATATCGTGATACTCAACCACAGGAGATCACAACATCTAGCTGTCGCGACACTCAATCGCGGGAGGACACGACACTTGACATTTTTTTCAATTTTTTAGCAAATGATTTTGAGTTTCATTGAATGTAGGTGTTCCTAGAGCTTGTCTCTCCCCTCTCAAATGCCTGAATCAAAGAAAAAACTTTCCCGGCCCCTCGATAGGCCCTCACGACATCTGCCATAGGTCGTTTTAGCTATTTTGCCTTGATTCAATTGAATGTTGAGAGTAGAGATTTGGTGTGCTCACCTTGAAGGCTATTCTCCAACTCCTCCACACCCTTTCCTGCTCCGTGCGGCTCCACACTATCCCACCTCTATTCGCGATATTCGACCTCTAGCACTCTCGATACTTGCACTTGCAGAAACGAAGTGAAAAGTTTGAATTTTTTTTATTTTTATACTTTTGGAAAATGTTTGACTCAAAAAGTTGAAGAAACGAACTTAAAAACTATCCTATCTTCCTAGCCTACTTGCCTACTTCCTCCTTCCTACTCTAACTCACGTCTCTACTCACTTCCCTAGAATATCAACTCACTACACACACTCCAAGAGCGAGAAGTAGTAAGTGCGAATGAGAGTAACTTACCAAAGAAGAGAAATTCACAACTCCTCTACTTGCTTCAATGCTAAGAGCTATTTACCATCACACGAATGCCTCGGTTTGATTCGACATTCCCCGGCAACAGCACCAAAAACGTGTGTACCTAAGTACCGACTTAGGGACTTGTGGAGAAAGAGACTATACCTTGATCCCCCTCAAGTACATATAGTGGGGACTCACGCTTTAGTTATCAATCCAAGGAGTATCAAAACCTAGTCGAGTGTATGAAGACATGCATTCAAATGATGGTCAATGCAAATGGACTCTCTCAAAGTGCAAACAAGCATAAATCTATTCTAAACAAGTCTCAAGGATCAGTTATGGTGTAGCGACATTTGGAGCAGCAGTCAACAATAAATCGAGCTTTTCTCTGAGCTTCCAATTCCGAATATAGCAAATAGGGGTTCCTTTGAAGCTCTCGAGAAGACGCATCTAGTGGTCATCTTTTCACTCAATTCTGATGCTCCTCCTTCAAGTTATGAGCAAAATACTGAGTTGTGGGATTGATCTTCCAACACTTCAGCACTTCCTACACTTCGCACACACCTTACCAATTGTAACCAAGCATTTTCATGGATAGACAACACTTCCAAGCACTCTTTCCAAGCATCACACATGCATGCAAGCTCACAAGGAAGAAGATATAGAGAGGAGAAGACACAAATTCGAAATTATGTGCTCTTGATTCTCACAATGGCAAAAAGTCTCTACAAAGAGTCACAAATTGGCTTATATACATGTGCTCTAAAAATTGTCCTTTCACACAAGAGACCGGCACTTTATTAACTCAAAGGTTAATGTCCTACTAATTTACAAGGGTAAGCTACAAATCTCTATGGGTATGCATCTAGAGGACTCCTCTAGTGCATTTACATCGAAAAATATACTACAAAATGGCCATAATACAAAAAGAAAGTATCCAATTTGGAAAATTTTTAGGGCCCCTTTTTTTCTGCCTCTGTGCTCTTCTTTGCTCTACAACAATCCCTCTCTATTGCTCTCTAGAATCGTGCATATCATGCAAGTCTTTTTGATCCAAGTTTATAGTAGATTTGGAGCCAATCTTGAATTCAAATTCAAATGTTCACCTAAAAGTGAATCATAAGCTATAGGATATATTCTCTCATCAATCATCTACCAAAAAACTCAAAATTTGATGCTTCTTAACTCCACGTGGAAGTAAGGTACTTTTACAAAGGTAAGAAGTATTTGATTTTACAAGGGATTGATCATATATGACTCCATGAGATCTATGCTAGTCATTCAAGTATGTGGGCTTGGATTCTCTTGCACCAACAGCTCCCCCTAAAGCCTAATATGCTTGCCCTTCATTCCTTCTTGATCTCCTGCAAACCAATCATTAATTTGAACCTATTAATCTTAGTTTCATCTAAAGGCTTTGTGAGTATATCTGCACATTGCAATTGAGTTGATACATAGGATAGTTGAATGTCCTTGCTAAGAAATTTCTCCCTTACATAATGATAGTTCACTTCAATGTGCTTAGTCCTTTCATGATATACGTGATTAGCAGCCAAATGAAGTGAACTAGTGTTGTCTCCAAAAATCATTGGAGTGTAAGAATGTAACCCCAAATCTGTGTAGAGTTGCTTGAGCCACATAGCCTCTTGTGTTGCATTCTCTAAACCTCTATATTCTACCTATGTAGATGACAAAGCCAAAGTTGGTTGCTTTTTAGATGACCATGATATTAGCTTTGAACCTACAAAAGACAAGTATCCTGAGGTGCTCCTCCTATCATCCTTGGAGCCAACCCAATCTGCATCAGAATACATCTTTATGTCCAAATCAAAAGTGAAGGGATAAAATAGCCCTTCATTTATGGTACCCTTTAGATACTTTAGTACCCTCTTGGTAGCTTCCATGTGAGGCTTTCTTGATGCATGCATAAACTGACTTAATGTACTTAATCCATTAGCAATCTCTAATCTTGCTAGGGTTTCATAGTTGAGACTCCCAACAAGTTTTTGGTAACTTGTAACATCCTCAAGAAATTATCCTTCATGAGAATTAAGCTTATGATTGAGTTCCATAGGCATACCTGCAATTTTGGTGTTTTCCATATTGAATTTTCTCAACATATCATGAATGTATTTTCTCTGAGTAATGAACACACCAGAATCTGTATACATAAGTTCTAAGCCAAGAAAGTATGTTAACAAACCAAGATCACTAATTTTAAACTCCTTGATTAGTTAAGCTTTAACCTGCTTGATGCCATTAGCATCATTCCCTGTAATGATAATGTCATCCACATAGACACATAAGTAGATAACTTCTGAGTTGGTCTTCTTTATGAAAAAAGAAGTATCTGATTTCCTAGCAACAAATCCTTGATCCTACAAATAGGTAAAAAGACTATGTTTCCAAGCTCTAGGAGCTTGCTTTAGGCTATAGAGTGCTTATTTAGCTTGCATACATAGCCTGGTTATCCTTATCTTCATATCTTGGTGGTTGTGCCACATACACCTTCTAAAATCCATCCATTTAGGAATGCATTATTAACATCTAACTCATATAGATTCCAATTTTTGGAAGCAACAAGACTTACCAAAACACTAATGGTTGGCATCTTAGCCATAGGTGAAAAATTTTCTTCATAGTCCACTCCATGGGTTTGAGCAAACCCCTTTGATACTAACCTTGCCTTTTACATGTTTATAGAACCATTTGAATTTTTCTTGACTTTATATATCCATCTGGATCCTATTACCTTCATGCTTGGATTCTTGGGAGCCAAATCCCAAGTATTGTTTCCTGAAGTGCTTCAAGTTCTTCTTGCATGGCTTCTATCCATTCCTTCTTCTCACTAGCTTCTTCAAATGAAGAAGGTTCTTCTGTCATAGATTCTTTAGTGATGTACACAGAATGCTTGGTGACTAATGATGTGTCATAGCCATACCTTATTGGTGTTTTACTCTCCCTTTGAGATATTCTGAGTGCTTGATTGGAGGATTGTGGAATGTCTTCTAATTGCTTGAGCTTGGTCTTGCCCCTTGACTTCCAAGCCTTGAAGTCAACCTGCTCTTCATCCTCTGAGTTGACATCTTCTGGTACTTGTTGATCTTTTTGAGTGAGGGTTGGAAAGTTACTTTCCAAATCATAAGGTAACTTGATCTTCCTGCAATCATCTTCAAACCATGAATTATTTTCATCAAATACTACATCCCTACTAACTATAAATCCTTTGCTAGTGGGATCATATAACCTATAACCCTTTTGGTTTTGGTCATAGCCAATGAGTATACACTCTTTAGCTTTAGGATCAAGCTTCCCTCTAATCTCTGAGGGTATATGTACATAAGAAATGTACCCAAACATTTTGCAATGGTCCATTGAGGGTCTCCATCCATTCCATGCTTCATATGGTGTTATTCCATCCAAGGATTTGGATGGGGGAGCCTGTTAATCAAATATGTGGCTGTGGAAATAGCCTCTGCCCATAGATAATTGGGTAGTTTCTTCTCATTCAACATTGACCTTGCAGCCTCTAGTATCAATTTGTTTCTCCTATGTGCCTCTCCATTAACTTCAGGAGTATATCTTGTTGTGAATTCTCTCTTTATACCTCTATCCTATAAGAATGAATCAAATACATGTGAAAAATACTCACCACCTCCATCAGATATGATCCTCTTCAAGCTTCTACTTGTTTGGTTCTCAACCAATGTCAAATACTTTTTGAACATGTAAACACTTCATCCTTATGCTTCATGAAGTAAAGAATTGTCCATCTACTATAATCATATGTAAATGAAACATAGTACCTTGAACCTGAGATTGATGGCTCTCTGTTAGGACCCCACACATTAGTGTGTACAAGCTCCAAGTAGTCTTCATACATGTACCCCTTTTTGTTGAATGGTTTCGTATGAGCTTTGTCATGTGTTGGTTGGGCACATTGGGGATGCCAAGCACACTCTAATCCCTACATATTTGCTTTAGTGTTCTTTCTCCTATATGACCTAGCCTTTTATGCCATATCTCTAGTTCAGATAGGGTTTGATCTTTGTAATTGAAGAGTGTAATGTTTCTGGTGTCTTCAATCTCAAATGTAAAGAGTATACCAGATTTCTCACCTTTTGCAATCTTCTTGAAGCCTTGTGAGGGTCTTCCACATATGCTCCATGTCTTGTGAAGTTGACCTATAAGCCTTTCTCAACAATCTGTTCAACACTGATTAAGTCTTTTGCTATAGTTGGCACATACAAAACCTTACTTAAGAGGTTCATGTTACCCTCAGAAGCCTTGACATTTCCAATTTTCTTGACAAAGTGTCTAGTGTCATCACCTCTCTGCACTTCATGCTTCCCTTTGGGTTCTTCAAGATCAGATAGCAATGCTACATTTCCAGCTACATGATTGGAACAATCAGAACCAATATAGAAAAGATGCTCATCATCTTAACCTTGCTTGGATGTCATGTTCATGATGAGTAGAGAATCTTCTTGGTCTTCTATGTAGTTTTTATAATCTCTTCTACCTATGAAACCTCCTTGATAATTGTTGCTTCCTCCATTGGTTGAACCTACCTCTAGATTGTCCATAGCTCCCTCTATGGAAGCCTCTTCCCCTTTGATTAGTTGTGTTCTTGAAGCATTCTTCTATGCTTTGGTTGGTTAGGCCATAGATGTTGCAAGGTGGAGTGTTGTAGGATCTCCCCCTTGCCTTGCTTTCCTCCTCTACCCCTTCCTCTAGTACCTCTTCCTCTACCTGTGAAGTTCACTTGAGAGGTACTGGCCTCTTCTTCATTCTTTTTGCTTTTACATTTATCCTTAATTTTATTTCTTTCTGTATAAAGGGCAGAAGATTGGTTACCTCTAGAATTTTCACCATTCTTGTTGAGATTTGTCTCATGGGTGAAGAGTTGCCCTATCAAGGTGTTGAGGTAAGGTATTTGCATATCCATATAAAGGTCCATTGTTGTGGTGAAGGACTCCCACTTTCCATCAACTTTGATGCCATTTATGCCTTACGATGTGTTCTTCTTCTATCTCCTCTCCAATGCTTGCAAGCTGATCAACCACATCCTTCATGTTGGTCACATAATCTGCTACACTTTGTTTTGGTTTCTTTTCTAAGGTTGTAAACTCCATCCATAGCTGGTTCTTCCCAGCTCTTGTATTTGAGGAGAAGTATGAAGAAAGTTTTTCCCAAGTCTCTTGGGAGGTCTTGCAATTCCTAATGTGAGGTAATAAGAAATCAGATATTGAGTTTAGTAGATAGGACCTGGCAAGAACATCCTTTGCACACCATTTGGGTAGCCTTTCTTGTTCCTCCCTTATGGGTTGATGTTTGCTCATCAATGTTGGCATTCCTTCATCTCTTGAGATGAATCCATATAAAATTCTTTCTTGGAGGTAGGCTTGCATCCTTAGTGACCATGCAAAGTAGTTGCTTCTATCCAATTTGTAAATGAATGATGGAAATCCATCTCCCATCTTGCTTGTTGTTGCTCTGATACCACTGTTGGAGGAGATGGTGGATAGTCTTCGGAGATGAAGTGGTGTTGCTAAAACCTGCTTCACACCAGCCATGAACAAGTGATGGAGAGTGTAGTGGGCCTCTTTAGCTTGCTAGTGATCATAAATTATCATAATCACCTATGTTCTTTGGAACATGATTTACTAAACGTTGGATCAAAATACATGAGTAGGAATTTAATCCAAGGTCATAGACTTGCTATTTTAATTTCTACACTTGTTCAGTATAATGAACAGTGCTCGGAGCATGATAGAAATTAGTCTAATTCCTTTTGACAATGTCTAATTAACTTAGATAGCTGCCAATCATGAGTGATCTCAATAAAAAAGATGAACTACACACTGAGTATGATGTTTAGCAAATCATAGGACTACCCTGACATTTTTGGGATGCATCAGAGTACAGACCAGAGAGTAAAGATATGATGATATCTCACGATTGAGAGAACCACTGATTATGAGATTTTGTAGCTATAGATTAGACAGTATATTGAATCTATGATGCTTTAAATCATGAAAAATGATCAATCATACACTGAAAACAAGCTCTGAGAAGATCATTGTACTGATGTAGTCATGGCAGAGAAGTAAAGTAGAGATATAGTCAAAATGTATGTCTTAGATCGCATAGAAATAGAATGTCATTGGCAATTATCTATTGCACAATGTGAGAGTATTGATTGAGCTATGAAGTGAGCTCTGAAATCACATAGGATCCCTCTCTATTGCTCTCTAGAATCGGGCATATCACACGAGTCTTTTTTATCCACTTTTATAGTAGATTTGGAGCCAATCTTGAATTTAAATTCAAATGTTCACCTAAAAGTGAATCCTAAACTATAGGATATATTCTCTCATCAATCATGTACCAAATAACTTGAAATTTGATGCTTCCTAACTCTACATGGAAGTAAGATACTTTTACAAAGGTAAGAAGTAATTGATTTTATAAGGGATTGATCATATATGACTCCATGAAATATATGCTAGTCATCCGAGTATGTGGGCTTGGATTCTCTTGCACCAACACAATTTTGGAGCATGAGGAATCATAGATACAATCTCAGCTTATACCTCAGATGGCTACACCTCCAATCATACCATTGAAGGTTTACATTTCCCCTCCGCTTCAGTTGGGCATTATGCCAGGATCACTGACTTGTCATTTTCCATTACCATCTTCGAGAGTCCACTTACCTCATCTACAATAGCATTCTGAGCATGTAGTGTTCCATACATGGAGTCGAACTTCTCTTCATTTTCCATAGGATACTCCTGCATCTACTTGGATTCATCACTCAATTGGATATTTTTTTGAGCTAGCATCTCAGTTCAGAGGGGGCTTTCATAGTCCTACCAACAGACATAAGGACTTTGTACACTCCATGGAGGACCAACATATAGATGTACTATGATGTGATTATGATTTCATTCTTTATGCTTTATATTTCACTCTTGCAGGACCTACTTCTTGGAAATACACATCTCATGGTGGATAGTGTGAAAGATTTGGAGGTTCCCACATGCCACATGGATTCATCCTATCTATTTGACATGGGGGTGATCTCATCTAGTGAGATCTTGTTTCGTTCTTCTACCTCGTTGGTGGCATACCTATGGAGCATCCACGTAATCCATGTGGTGGACATCTTATGTAGTACTTGGCAATCTTGCATGGTCAATACCACTTCGAGGCTATGGATTTCTAGATGGAGACTTCTTATTTGGTGCTCGTGTTTCTATTCCTACATTCTTGGTGGACCTTTCTCTCATATCCCAGTAGCTTCCATACTCTACAAAATGGAGCTGTAGAGGGGGTATTGAGAATATGAGAGTGCATCTCCATTTTGTATCTTGGAGTCACTCTATTTCTATCCAATTTTCATTCCATGTCCATTCCATTTCCATTTTATATTATATCCTTTGTATTTGGGTACCTTGCAATTTGCTTCTACCATTGTATTCATTCTCCTTCAAGGGGAATTATCCCACATGAGATGTACTTTGGAGAGCCCCTCCCAAATCTATATAAGGAGGGCATCTCCCCCCATCTGTACTTGGTTAGAAGCTTAAGGAGCCTACCCCATGCTCTTGGCAAGCTCATTTCTAATCCATGTGAGTTTACCCATTTCTTGATCTACTCACTTTGGGTCTCTCACACTCTTTCTTTTGTGAGTACACTCTTCTTTTAATTTTGCTTCTGTGCGTGTACTCTCTATAGTTATCCCTAGTCGAGTTGTAACATTGGTCCTAGTTGAGTTGTAACATTGGTCCATACATGGACATCACCAGAGCATGGGGATATTGTGGTGTGGATTCTCTTGACTTTAAGACTTTGAGAATTTACTTTAAATTCACTTAAGTTGGATTGGAAATAAATTAGAACCACGGTTGAATCAAACATCTAACTTGGATGTTTTTACTATTCCAACCAACATTTACTTGAGCCTAACCAAAGGATGAATTTTTCCAACTAGATTCAAAGTCCTGAGTAGAATGTAGGAGGAAGTGTTCCTTACTCCTTTGATCAGCCTTTATTTTGATAGCTCTAGATGCTTTTCTCAAAGACTTAGCTCAACTTCTTAGCAAATTTACAAGTGATTTCTAACTTTTTTCTCTTCAAGAGTGTTATGAAATCTTTCTAATTAACTATGTGATCCATCTTTATCCATTGTAGCTTTGCCACAATCACTTTCCTTGAAGAAAACTCAAATGCATGAGTCAAATTAGACGTAGCATCTTTGGAGATTGAATGGACTCTACATCGAAGATTATTTTGTGATGTTTTATTTTAGTTACCTATTTGAACGACCAATCTTGACCTTTATTGAAATCAGCCAGATATTCTATATGATTCAAGTCAAAAAAGTTTTGGAAAGCAGTAAAGAAGAAACAAAAACTCTATGTAACCAATTCAAATCTATAAGACGCTTGATTTGAGCCAAACTCTGTGCCACTCTAAACATTAACTTGTCAAATATCTATTCCAAAGAAGGTTCTAAAACAATTTTTCTAAGGCAATTAAATTGGATGCTTAGAAAGACTCATGGAGTAAAACTAAAATAACATCCAACCACTAAATACTAGCAAGGTATCAAACATGAGTATGTCACCCACCATGCTTCTATTAGATGAAATTTCTCCTTTATGCAAAACACTTACGCTTCAACTAGGACTAAGTTAGTCTTTTTATTTCACATTCTTTGAAGACTCCCTAATTGGGATGCAATTCTTATGTATTATTTTAGGTCAAGTGATTGGTTTCAATGAGTGCTACTATCAAGTGGATGCTTCTATCTAAATTAGTTTATTTAACCTTGATTGAAGGGAACTATCGTCTATCTAACTTAGCCTATTCAACCTTGATTGAAGGGAACTTTCCTAAGTGATTTTTCTTCAAAAATCCATACTTTGTTTTTTTATAGAAACACTATACGTTTGAGGTTGTTCAATCATAACTTCATTGTTAACTTTTCTTGAAGTATTCTTCTAAGTCATGCTATTGAGCATCTTGAACTTAAACTTCACATTTGAATTTTCAATCCCCTTGGGAATTCAATCCTACTTCAAGATTCATTCCAAGAATAAAAAAATCCTACCATCCCATTGTTTGACGTCCCATAGTTTCTAAAACTTCACACAGTCAAGAGTAAATATATTCTAACTTCTAAACTTGAGTAGTTTGATTTAGAATAGTTCAATGAAAATATAATAAACAAATTATACAAGATATCTTATGTAGATCCACGAAAATACTCACAAAATCCACTTCAAAAGCACCATCAAAGCAAAGTGATGAGATTTTCCTTTGAAGAGCTCTCTAACTTCATCTATGAACAAATGATCAAGGTCCTTACAAGAGATGTTTCATTATCCTTTATACTATTTTAAGTGTCCATCTTCACACTTAGAATTCGGTTCTCTAATTTTTTAAGTTTAACAGAAATACTCGAGAGATCTCTAAAAATTCTAAGAAAAATATCCTAGGTTGATATGATAATAAGGAAGAGTTTTCCTCATTATTACAAAAATTCCCAAAATACATTTTTTTGTCCCTTTCTTCATGAAAAATTCATCAAAAAATGCTCTTTGAAGCTCATCTAACACTCATTTCAACATTGTTTCCCTCCTAAGCCTTTCTCATCCTTGACAAAACCTCTTTGCCAAGTCTTTGATGCTTCTTCTTTCTTTTGTATATCTATGATTTTAATTCATGATTTTTTCTTTTAGTGACATTTAGCTCATTTACCATCTTGAAAAGAGCCCTTCTCCACTGAACTCCTGCTTTTGTTCTATCTATTACATCTTTCTTTAAGTATTTTTTTTAGTAGCTTCATAGGCTGTCAATCTGGCTTTCATAATTAAAGTTATTATTCCAAATATTTATGAATGCCTTTAAAAAAATTCATAATCCCTTTCAAAAACTAGGCCATTATATAGATTATGTTTGGAGTTTCACTAAGATAAAAAAATGAATGCATAAGTGGGAGAATCAAATCCTATAATTTTAAGGGTCCTAACATTAGTATCTGTAAATGTTTCTATTCAAAATTTTCAAATTCCATCATTCACTTCTAAAAGATTTTCAATAATTTATTTACAGGTAGTAAGCATATAAGTCTTGGTTGGCCATGATCCTTCCTTTGGACTTGCTATCTTTGGAATGTTCAGCCATCTTGAAGGCATGGAACCATATTTTATCATTTTCCATTCCATTCTTTATTTCTTTACTTTTGCACTCTTGTCACTAAATCCTCTCATAATTGTAGCTCAATGTACACTTGCTTGTTTTTTCAACTTTTTAGCATTCTTTATTTCCTCCTTCAATTTATCTAGTTCTTTGATTATTTCTTGGATTTCATCATTGTAAGACTCTTCTTTATTTCACTCTAGCACCAAATCACCTTCTCCCATTAATACTTAGTTGATCTCATGATTGGCCTTTTCAAGTGCATGATATGAAGTCTATAGGAATTTGTTTTTAGACTCCATTTTCTTTACATCCTCATCCAACTTTAGATGCTTCTCACATTTCTCTTCCAACAATTTTGCTTTATTTTTATATTAAACTATTATGGACTCTTATTTGATTGCTTTGTCATGCCACATTTCCACTGATTTTTTCTATTGAATTTCTCTCATTTTTGCTTGCATCTACTTTTGAAACCTTTCATATTCACCTATAATTCTATCTAGTTTCATGAGTTGTGCTTTAGCTAGTAGACTTGCAAAATACATGTTTTTTCTAGCAAATATGGACTTTCTACCTTGTTTGCTACATAGTCATAAAGAGTCTTGATTTTGTTTGGAGCTATTCTCATTTTAATAACCTCTTATTCCTTTGTAGGGTCCATATCCTAAATGATTGTTTTTTCAACACCTTCTTCATAATACTCATGGGATGCTTTCCCTATTTCATCTTCCCCATGAGACTCGAGGATAATTTTACTCTTTTTACTTTGTGAATTTATGAGGAAGCACCTCATCTTTAGCATAGACGAACTTTGAAATATTGTACCCTAGAGACGAAATTGACAAATCACACTAGGGATGAATGTTTCTATAATAGAAAGCCTATAAGAGAAAGGGACTACCAAGATTAGTCTATGCAAATAGAGAAAGAGAGCTTCTGGAGCAACTTAGACTAGTGTTAGGACAACAACCACCTCTACCCACCAATGTAGTTTGTGTTAAGTATACTCTATTTGAAGAGAATTTGGATAGAACAATATTATCAAAAAAGTAATTAAAATGATAGAATGGTTATTTTGATAATCATTATGAAGGTACTAATTGGGAATATACTTACAATAAGGAACCAAAGTTTCAAGCATTAGATTTGGATAATGGAAGATATAAAATGGATCTACTACATTCATATACATTACCAATAATTATATGAAATTCAAATCCTCAATTCAAGCCTAATAAAAAAATTATCTTGTTATAGGTGTGGTGGGGAGCACTTTGTAAGAGATTTTCCTCAACCACCTACTTTAAGAGTAGAGGGTGCCTATTGCAACGATTGTGGTAGAGAACATATGATTAGGGATTGTCCAAAAAACTCTAATAAAAAGATCTATCATAATAAAATTTCATGCTATATATATTTTGTCTATTTTTGGTAGTGATAAAGATGAAATAGATTTTATAAATGTGTTGAGAAGGACTCAAGCTAAAGCTAAAAAAAAACTAGAAAAGTTTGGGAGTGAGCATAATCTAGAACTGCCTGTTAAAAGCTCCAAGAAGAGGCTTTCTTGGAAATGTGAAAGAGCTAAACAAAAGCTTAAATGGGAAAATTTTAGTAAAAGAATTGCAAAGGTCACACAAGAGTTAATTAGATGATTTTATCTAAAATGGAGGAAAAAATGGGTCAACAAATCAAGGCAAGAACTATACTTCCAAAACCCTTGACAACAACATGTTGAGACTTTCATGAAAGATTATAAACATGAATAAAAGAAGGTTCCAAAACTTGATAATCAAGATAGGGTTTATCCTATGCCAAACTTGGAAATAGCAAGAATGTAGATGTGCAAAAAGATGATAGATTTAGCCCAAAAAAATCCTACAAGGAGAGCATCAACTAGAGACTAGGATGTTACCAAAAACAAAATAGAAAATCTAGATGAGAGAATATGGAAGGAGTTAAGGGAAAATAAGGTGAAATTATATCAAAATGATGTTCCTCCTTTTCCAAAAATAGGATAAGAGAAAAACCAACAAAAAACTAAAGGTCTTCAATTGAATATGCAACTAAAGATGTACACCAAGGTGAGTGAAGATGTGAAGATTTCTTCTATCGTCACTCTAAATGAGTTGATAAAGCAAATCCTTAGCTGAAGCCATTATTGAGCCTAACTCACAGAAACAATTCTTTTCACAATTCCAAAAAATCAATATTTGTAATGTACTCCCTATTAAATGTACCAATTCATAGAATTGGGTGCTATTGTGAAGGAGACGAAGGAAATACTTTGCTCTCTCTAGAGTTTAAAGATAGAAAAGTTTTCCTAGAAAGTGGAGCAAGGTAGTAATCATTACCCAAAAGCCATGGAAATATTGGGGGCCATCTAGACTCATTACTACCAGAATGAGACTACAATTGCTAGATGGTCATAGTGAGAAACCCTTGTGACTCTGGGAGAAAGTGTTGATAAAGACTTGTGGCATTGAAATGAAACATAGCTTTGCCATAGTGGAATTTCCACATTTAACCTCATATGAGATTATATTGGGAAGACCATTTATGAGGCAATTAAAGAGAGTGGGGTAATAATATTCTGTATCTATAGCACAAAGGTAATGCTACGAGAGTAAATTTAAAAAATGGGACTTACTATGATATTCATCCTTCGGAATGGAATATAGTTCATATTGATGTTGATCCTAGTTAAATGTCTCTAGAGATTCTATATTGAATGTGAAGCTCAGTTGTGGGCATATGGTCCAACACACAAGAAGATTCCTAACTGATTCTTTCTTAGGAAAGAGGATTGTGTGAATGAAAGGGATGTAGAAGATGAGAGATACATTCCTCAAGTGTTCATCGATGAAAATCTTGAACCTTATCATTGGACACATATATTATCTACCTTAGATGCAACCAATGAGGAAAGTGTAGTGATTAACTTCCAAGATGATGGTGGATATGATATCTTACACATAGCCTTTAGGATGGTGCAAGTATAGTTGAATGTGGTTGAAAAATTTTGACCTAGAAGAAGAAAAAGTAAATGATATAGTGCAAGAAGAAAATAAAGATGAACACTTAAGGGAAGAATTAAGTTTTTGTTTATAATGGACAAAAACTCATAGTTTGAAAATATAGAATCTAAGAATCTGATAAAAGATAAAATATCTAGGAAGTATAAACAAATCAAGCATCAAGAAAAGAAGGAAGAAATGTTTGAACCAAATAAAGGAATTAAGAAAAAAGAAAAGGAGGATGACAAAGATGAAGAGAATAAATTTTATGTGCTAGTGCATTCAAAGAACTACCAAGTTGAAGATAGGATCCTCTTGAAGTTAAATTTACAAAGAGAAAAGCAAAAAGGAGAGTCTTATGATAACTAAGAAGAAACTAAGAAGTTGGTGACTACTCAAGAGGGAGAGAAGATAAGCACATATTCATACCATTTGACATGACTACAAAAGAGGAAGAAGCTCTAGTGCAACTTGTTAGAGAATATATAGATGTATTTGCCCATAGCTAAATTTGCATATGGAAATTGTGTGATCAAAATTCCGTCCACAAAATTACTTGATGCATGGTGAGAGCTTGATCTTGTTCTACCAAGTAAAGGTGCCCTCAATTTGTTGTCCTGCAATGTACATCATGCGTGGGCTGAATTTCATGCTCAGTTTCAGCCATATTTTGACGCAAATGTTCAGCCATATGTGGCTGGAAATTTCCAACAGTTTTGACAATTTTTGGCTGAATTTTTTCAGCCATGTTTGGCTAGAAATTCTCTACATTTTCAGCTCTATTTGGCTGGAATTTTTCAGCCCTTTGAACCTCAGTTGGCTGGTCTACATGGCCATAGTCAAGCGCACCATTTTGGAACAAAGGCATGAGTGTATCGAACACATCTTGTGAGCTAACTGTTGGTAGTTTTTTGCATTCAAGTAGAGGGAAAACTGAATTTTCAGCAAATACCACATCTCGACTCACAATAATTGTGTTCGTTAATGCATGGTACAATCGATATCCCTTACTTTCAGCACTATAACCCACAAATATACATTTCTTTGCCTTGTCATCAAGTTTGTGATGTTGTTGTGATGGCACAAGAGCATATGCCAAACCAAACACACGCATATGACTAACCATAGGCTTATGACCATTCCAAACCTCATAAGGAGTGATGACTCTCAATGCTTTTGTAGGGCAGCGATTCAACACATAATTTGCACACATGACCGCTTCCATCCAAAACTTATGAGGAAGATGCTTTCCTTTAACCATACATCGTGCCATTTCAAGTAGAGTTCTATTTTTATGCTCGCCAACACCATTTTGCTGAGGTGTATATGGCACTGTACATTGGTGTGAAATACCTCTTTCACGAAGAAAAGCATTAAACTCATGTGACATGTACTCACCACCATGATCCGTGCGTAGAGTCAAAAGCTTTTGTGAAGAAAAATTTTCAGCCATAGCTAAAAATGCTTTGAAGCAAGAAAATACCTCATTCTTTGCTTTCATAGGATACACCCATGTATGGCGAGTAGCATCATCAATAAAGGTAACAAAATATACATGCTTCCCAAAAGATGGAGTCTTAACGGGACCACATACATCACTATGAACAAGCTGCAATTTTGTTGTAGTGTGTGTATGACTATCTTTTGGAAAAGAAGCACGGTGCATTTTTCCAAGAATGCAACCTTCACATGCATGCTTTTCAATGGACTCAAGTGTAGGCAAGCCAATAACCATGTCCTTCTTTTGCAAGTAGAGCAAACTATTGAAGTTCAAGTGACCAAAACGAGCATGCCAAAGCTCCATTTCAGCCATGGAAGAAGTATGAGCAACTAAGGCATTCGAGGCAGCCCTCTTGTATGTATCCATGCGATAAACCATTACATAATGTATCGGACATCACGATAACATCGCCATTGCTGAAATCATGAACCATACACTTATCATCAACAAACTGTACATGAAGTCCAGCTTTGGCAATCAACGGAACTGAAATTAAGTTCTTCTTGATACCGGGCACATCCAATGCATTTTTCAAGAGAATCACACCTCCATTTGCAGCCATAAGCTCAATTTCTCCTACTCCAATGACAGGATAAGAGGCATTGTTTGCACACACCACATGTCCTCCTTTAGGTGCATCTTTCAAAGAGGCAAAAAATCTTTTTCATGATGTTATGTGCTTTGAAGCACCACTATCAAAGAACCAATCCGAATCAGCCTCACTCACAACCATACATTTAGAATGTAAAGAAGCATGATAATGACATGTAACAACACATGCCCAAAAATCTTGAGCCATGTTGGCTTCATCATTCTTTGCATTTGCTGAATTTTCAGCAATAGACATGCCGGATTCCTTCTTCTTTTCATTGCGTTTAGCAAGCTTTCTACACTCATCAATAATATGACCAGCCTTCCGGCAATATTTGCATCTCTTCTTCTTTTGCAAATCACCATCATTAGAGGAATGAGTGGAAGAGGAAGCTTGAGGCTTTGGTTTTGATGAACCCAAAGCTGAACCATATTTGCTTTTCCCCTTTTGTGAGATAGCAAGTGCTTGCGTTCCCTCAATTTAAGCACTCCTATTCACTCTAGATTGCTCTTCTTGCAAAAGAAGAGACACAACCTCATCAAATGCATACATATTAGGATTTCCTTTTGCAACCAAACAGAGTGTAGTAGCAAAGCTTTGAAAAGATTTCGGTAATCCTTTCAACAATGTAGAAATGAGTGATGCATCCGGAATGATCTCATCTATGTTTGCCAATTGCTCTTTCAAGTCCTTGATGCGTGTCACATACACATCCACCGACTCATTTTCAGCCATATATACATCGTCAAGTTTCTTCCTCAAGTATGCAACACGTGCTTCATTACGCACGGCATACAAAGAAGCAAGAGTGTCCCATGCCTGTCTCGATGTAGAACATGACCGAATGTGTGGAGCTATATGACTCTTCACTGAAAGTGCAATCAAAGCATGAGCTTGAGCATCTTTTCCATCCCATCTAAGCTTCTCCTGTGTAGGTGGAGAAGGAGAAACCATTGTACTCGAAGAAGAAGCTCCATCTGTGACAGTAGACTGTGAAGTAGAAGCACCTACCGGTCTTCGATCTACATCTGCCACTATGTTCCAAAGTTGTTTTGCAACAAGAACATGCTTCATCATGTAAGACCACATCGGATAGTTGGTCCCATCAAGCTTATCTTCAGCTTGAAGCATGCCAAACAAGTCATTGCTGCCCGCCATTTCACTAAGGAACAAGAATGTGACAAAATCTTCACTTCGACGAAAGCTGAAATGAGTGCTGAAATTTCAGCTCACAAGCCATCACTCTGATGGCGATTCTGACTCCACGAATGGCTTCGAAATGGGGGTAAAACCCCAGCGTGCATGTTGGAAATGTTTCTGGGCTGCTGATACCACTGTTGGATGTGTGTAGAAGTGCGAGAGACACACAAGAAGCACACACAAGGAGCACAAACGCAGCAAGACACACGGAGAAGACGATGGCTGGAATAGCTCTCTCTATTCATCAATAAAACTGAACTGAAGTAAGAGCTGAATAATATCCCTCAGTACAAAGTACCACCACATATGAGAGTATCAAGTATGTGGTAACATGGGAAAAAAACCTCTAGCCAACGCTAGAGTAAAAAGTGCCCATGTATAGGGAAAAGGTTCACATCAAAGCTACTCGAGGAACACATAAGTGTAACAATGTCTAGTCAAGCTCAGACAAAGAGAAAAGTAATGACAAAACCACTATGATAAAAATACCAATGGATAAAGTAGGATATTTTAGTGAGGATGATGAATGAAACACTTGCCTTCCAATCACGTTTCCAAGGTATATGACTAAAGCTATACTAGACATTGGTGCTAGAGTAGAAATTTCTACCAAAGAAATATGGGAAAAATGGGGAAAACTAGCCTTGAGGCCTACTAGAATGAAGCTACAACTGGTAGATGGTGATGTAGAGCATCCCCTAGGAATCTTAGAAAATGTGATCTTGACTAGGTGCAGAGTAGAGTTTGAACATACTCTAGCCATATGTCAATTTGGAAAGGCACACAATTATGAAATGATTTTGGGATGACCATTTATGAGACAATTGAAAGTAGTTCAAGATTGGGGAAGAGATGCTTTGTACCTTCAACATCAAGGTACAACCACTAAAATAAATCTCCAAAACTTCTCTTATATGGATGTCCCACCTCTTCAATGGAATCCCATCCATAAAGAGGAAGATGATGTATCAATCCATAGTTTAGGATCTAGTGGCCAATCTTGGATGAACAAGGATACCCTACTATGGACTTGCAAAGCTGCCCAAAGAGAAGAGAAAGGCTTCCATGTTGGAAGCCATGGTAGGAAGGAGTGTGACCTATAAAAGATCCTGCTTACATACCCCAAGTATTTCTTGATGAAGCCTTTGAACCACATGGCTAGATGTAAATATTAGCAACATTAGATGTGTGTGTAAATGAAGAAGTGCTTACCATGAATGAATGAATAGATGAAGAGGGATATGAACTATACATGGTAGTGATCCAAGAAGAAGATGAACATGAAGAGGAAAAGGAAGAATATGAGGATTATGAGGGTATCATAATGGAACCTGAATTTGATCTAGAAGAACAACACCTAAAAGAAGCTGAAATGCATAATCTAGTAGGAAATTGTAATGTCTTTTCTATAGAACAATGTCCAAAAAACAATCATAGGGAGATTGAAGAAATAGAGGGAGAAAATCAAAAGTAGGACTGTTTTGAAGTTCCTAAACACTTTAATAGATATGAGGTGGAAGAACAAAAAATCGATATTCAAATGCCTAAGAGAGAGGCAAAGGAAGGAGTAGCATATGACAATAAGGAGAAAACAAAAAAGATCATAGTGACCCAAGAGAATGATGAGGATAGATGCTCTTTCATAGGCAATGATGTATCTATGGAAGAAGGAAATGATAGAGTTACTATGGGAGTATTGAGATGCCTTCGCATGGAATTGTAAGGATATGAAAGGAGTAGACCCCAAGAATCGATCTCAAAGGATCCCTATGACTCCTGAAGTAAAGCCTTCAAAACAAACACCCTACACTTACAATGATGTCTACCCAGCTAAGATCAAAGAAGAGATAGACAAGCTACTAACAGTCGAATTCATATTTAAAATTGAGCATACAAAATGGGTATCTCTATTAGTGTTAGTACCCAAGAAAAATGGCAAGCAAGGAAGTGTACAACTTCCTTGATGGTTTTTCAAGATACAATCAAGTAGCTATTACTACTGAAGATCAACATAAAGCTGCTTTTGCTACTGAATGGGACGATCTACTCATATACTAGACTTTAGACAAATATTTGATAAGTGTAGACAATTTTGAGTATGTTTGAATCCTGAAAAGGGTGCTTTATGGTGAGGCAAGGCAAGATATTGGACGCATAGTGTCTAAAAAAGGTACCTCAACTGATGAAGACAAAACCAAGATAATCCTATAATTGCCTAGACATAAGAATGTAAAGGACGTGCAAGCATTTATGGGCCATTGTGTATATTATCATTGATTTATCCACATGTATGCAATCATAGCTAAACCCTTGTATGGATTATTGAATCAATTCAAATGAAGTAATGAATGCTAGCAAACATTCAATGAGTTGAAAAGGAGATTGAGTTCAACACCTATATTGAAAGTACCTAATTCGAAGAAGCCATTCCATATTCATGTGGATGCATATAATTTTGCTATTGTATGCATATTGGCACAATCAGATGATGAGAGAAAACTAGATCACCCTATTGCATATGCAAGTAGGCAATTGAACCAAGTTAAACGAAATTACACTACGATAGAAAGAGAAGGACTAGGGATGGTCTATGTAGTAAAGAAATTTCAACACTACCTACTGGCAAACAAACTCAAGTTTTTTATTGATCATCGAGCCTTATTGTACTTGACTAATAAACCTTGCAGCATAGGAAGGCTAGTTAGATGGTTTCTTTTGTTAATGGAATTCGATTTTGAGGTAGTCATAAAAAAGGAAGACACACACATTAGAGTTGATCATTTGTCTAGAATGACTCATGGAGAACTACCAACAGGAGTACCTCATGAATTTCCACATACTTACCTATCCAACTTGGAAGTATGTCCAACATGGGCTAAAAAATTGGTGCATATGCTTACACATGGACCAGATGATAGAATCAATTCAGCAAAATCCAACGAGCTTTGGAAAGTAAGGAACCTTCACATTGTGGCGGGTAGCTTATATTTCAAAGATTTTAATGGAGTGCTTCTAAGATGTGTAGAAGATCAAGAGAAAAAAGTTTGATTCAACAAGCTCATAAAAATAAATGGAAAGCTCATAAAGGAATAAACAGAAGAACCCAAGAGCTAAAAAGGTTAGGATTATATTGGTTGTGCATGCAAAAATATGTACACAAATATGTGCCTAATTGCAATCTATGCCAAGTCTCTTCACCTGATGTGCAATCATCTTTGTGCTATTCTATGATAGCACCTGAATGGAGCAAGCCACTAGTTGAGTCCTTGAAGTCACAAGCATACCCAAAAGGTGCTAGCCAATCTAGAAAAAGAGCCCTAGAAGAACAAGGCAAGGATTATATGATCCTAGCAAAACAATTTTTTAAGTAAGGGAGAGATAACCAATTACAAATGTATGTTCATGAGGGAGAGTACCTTCCTATATTGGAAATGGCCCATGTTGGAGCAGCTAGAGGTCATTTCTCAGCTAATAAGATTATAAAGATGATCCTCTTTGTAGGCTTATGGTGGCCAACCCTACACATGGCTGCAAAAACATATGTAAGAAGTTGTGACATGTGCCAAAGAACCAAGTACCCAATTAGGAGAGATGAAATGCCTTTGAGACCTATGGTTTTTGCATGAGCTTTCTCAAGATGGGGAATTGACTTTATTGTTGGACCTATTAATCCCTCGACAAAAGGTTCCCATGTGGAATACATCATAGTGACTACAAATTACTTAACCAAATGGATAGAAGCCAAAGCCATTGAGAAAAATGATGCCCAAACAATTGCAAGATTCTTATTTGAAAACATTTTCACTAGGCTTGGACTACCTATTGAGATAGCCAATGATAGAGGTACACACTTCATTAATAAATTCATCGAGTCACTCATGAATGATTTCTTGTTGATTCATAAAAAATTGGCACCCTATCACCCACAAGCCAATGGACAACCTGAAAGTTCAAATAAGTTATTATGCATAGTTCTGATGAAAACAATTAATAATGGTAGATGAGATTGGGAAAAATAATTGCACTATGCAATTAGGGCTTTTAGGTAGCTTATAAAACAGCTATTGGAACTACACCATTTAACCTATTTCGTGGAAAAAATTCCATACCACCATTTGACTTCTTAATTTGTAGTTTATAAAACAACTATTGGAACTATGCCGTTTAACCTAGGCTATGGAAAAAAATCCATCCTACCATTTGACTTATTAATTCCTACTCTTTGAGTAGTCATGAACTATGAATGGAGAGGACATGAACTTTCTAAACAATTGGATCAGACTGAGGGGTTGCATGAAACTAGGTTACAGGCAGTGGCTGGTATCTATGCTGCCAAGAGAAGAAAAAAAGGTTTGCTATTGCACCAAGTATCACGATACACACCCACATGTAGAAGGTATCATATGAGTTGGAAACCCACTTGTGTATGCATTACTTACCCTTTCCCACATCTATCATCACCAAAGCACACATTTCCATGCACTCGATTAGGTCATACTCTTGGTTTGAGAATTTAATGTGTGTATATCAAACCACCACCATGTGTACTTGTCGGACATGTGAGGGCTAGCTAGTCTCACTTGTCATGAGTGCATAGGACTTTGTGAGTGTGACACAAACCAAGAGAATATTCCTTCATTCTTTTGTAGTAGGTTAACTATGTTAACTTCTTCTTCTTCTACCAAGTCATTTGCCACTTATGTGCACAAATCCTGTCCATTCTCATGTGCAATTACCACTTTATTTGTTTTTTCTTTATTTTCATATGTTCCTAACACCCTCTCCCTTTGGCCATCTTGATTTGAGTTTATCTCCTCAACAATGTAATTTTTGAAGTTCTCAGGACTTCAAAACTAGATTTTTCATCATCTTATTTGTCTTTATGGATACTCATATTCCTTTTATTTTTACTTGATTTACATCTTCTATGTAGATGTATGTCTTCAGTTGTCCATTTGAATTTAGTAGATCAACTTTTGTTAAGTAGCCCCCTCTGAATCATATGGGATGTTTGCAATAATGTTTGGTCCCTTAGGCCCATTTATCTTTTTTTGTTTTCTTTCTCTTGGTTTTCATTTCTTTTTTGTCTTTTACATAGTGAAGCAATGCAACCATAAATACTTCATAACCTTCTTCATCGCAACAATCCTTAAATGTTCATTCATTTATAGTTATGTCTAAGGTGCCCAATAATATGGTTCAAAGTCCTGTTTAGGGATCTCATGGGCATGTAGGCAAGATCTTCCATGGATGTCCAATTCACATTCACACTTCTCTAAGGTTTGTTTCGTTATTCTTCTTTCATCTTCTCTCTCAACTACCTTTCACATCCATAAGTGCATATATTTGTTCATCCAATAATCTTTCCCATTTTTTGAATTGGAGATGATCTTGTCTTTATTTCACCCATATTGTGATGGATCACATTCTATTGAAGTGATGAAACATCTCTATATGAGTTACATATAAAATAAATACATGTGTTTATGCCTTAATATTGTAGATACACTACATTACCACCTCAATGTTGGACAACGTTTAGTTGTCTCAAGAAAGGTCTCCCTAACAATAACTCATAGTTACTCACCTTTCCTAAATTCTAGATGGCAATAGTGAGGTCAAACTATACCACACATGTTTTCAAGATGAATCCTTTTAGAAACCCTAAGGTTTTTTTCCATATGTCAATCTACTAATTGGATTTTCATTCAATCAAGCCTCAATGTTGGTTTCTCCAATTCAACCCATAAATCCTTGGTGGCAATCACTACTCGTGCACCATGGTCTATGACAACCTTGGCAGTGTAGTCATTAAAAGTGATGGGAATACAAGTGTTTCCCTCATTTCATTCACTATAGTTTTCCACATTATCCAATGGTATTTTCAGTACATGAGCTTGTAGCTTTGTGGTTTGAGAGTCTTCACCTAGTTGTCTAGTGTCGTTTGACCTTGAGAAACTCTTCCGCGGTTAGGGTACATCTTACCTTGAACTTTTGAAGCTCCTAGATTGTCCCTTGAGATCCATCTTATTGTAACATGAAGAAAATCTTATTGCTTGGACTTAGGTATTTAGATCCTTTTTTATTTTCTTATGGTCTTTGTAATGAAATCCAAATGGCCATGTTCATTTGATTTTATATGTCCCACAACTTTTGTATAAGACTTTAATAAAGTCTTTCATGTGTATTTGATCATAGACCTTTGTGATATCTTTTATAAGATGAAAGATTTGGAATTCCATGGCTTTTATGCTATGAATCATCAATAAAAAGGTTTATGTATTTGTGACATGGCAATTAGAAAAGTAGAGGTTCAATCATTGACAAGGGGAGTCTAAATTCATGCAAATAGTTGTGCTAGTCCATTGTGTCATGACTAATGTCAATATATCACGTTCTATGTATCAACCTCAAGTTAAGGAAGTTACCTAAATGCTTGAGATTTGAAGTGATCAATGTACCATTCTCACTGTCTATGTAGATTTTCTTCAAATAGTCAACTTCGGACTCATTTAATTTTAACCTTCAGGTTTCATTTCATCAAAAAATTATTGGATCGTGAGTTTAGGACTTTTTAATATAAGTGTGCAGAAGTATCTGATTTAAAAGTATTTTTCTGAAGATAGATATAATTTTTCAAGTCTAGTATAGTCGATTATACACATTAAATCTTAGCTTCATTTCCCTTTATGCAAGATCCTATAAATGGTTTCTTGTGAAAGAATGGTTAATTGCCTTTCCTATTGTGCACCTTCAAGGTCGACTAAGCCACCAAGGAAGCATGTGACATGTGAGCCAAAGACAAGAGATCCAAAGAGATGAACAAGGAGGATTTGAGTAGATAGAGCAACCAGCACAGATTGGGCAACCAATAAGCCTAATTACATTTTCTTCAAACTAATCATGTATTCAAACATTGATTTTCATCACTACACACATTGTAATTATTCTTTTTTGGTAGTTCCAACTCCATTTTGTTCAAGCCAAGGAGTGCTCAAGCTTGATGAGTGTTAAAAGAAGCCATATGTCAAATTTCATAATTTGTAGAGCTCATTTGAGCCTCAAAACAATCTAGGAACCTAAATTTTAATGAGACTAGATACTAGGTTTGAACTAGGTCAAAAATAGTCTAAAAACTCTAAAAAGAGCTACAAAAATCATTCTACAAGCTAGCTTGTTTGAGAATTGAGATTTTATGAACTTGATTGTATCTTGAAATTAGAGAAATATAAGATTCCATTATTCTACTCCTTGTCTTGCCTAGTGTGTGTGTGTGTGCATGCATGTAAGTGTGCTTCTCACTCACGCACTTGTGCATTCAACTTGTTCAAGGTCATCATACCATCCTCATGTCTCTAGAGATTGACATTTATGAGGTTGATCTCCGCACGTTGGTTCTCACCATTGTGCTAAAGTGACACAAATTTGGCACCGTTGCCAGGGACAAGCTTCGAGGATGAGCATGTGTTGGAAGTAGCCAGAGGCACAGACGACACGGAAGCATGTAACGACAGAGCAGGGAGCCAGTCGAATCGTTTTTCAAAGAATTATTGTAAGATATGTAACGTAGAAAACCCCATTTTGTAATCTATAGCTCCATTTTGTGGAAGCCGAGGAGTCCTCGAGCTTGAGGAGCTTAGGTAGAACAAGCGTATCAATTTTCGTTATTTTTAGACATCGTTTACCCTTCCAAATAGCATCTAGGACCTAATTTTTAACTATGTCGGTCACTAGATGTGAAACCGGTCAAAACTAATCTAGAAACTATAAAAAGAGCTAGAGAGCTCATTTTTGAAGTTAGTTAGTGTTGGCTAGTGTGAGCTTAGAGCTATTTTGAGCTTGTAATAGTGTTCTTGAGTAATAGAGTGGATCTCTCACCTTCCATTGTGTCTTGCTTGTCTCTTCGTAGCGTGTGTGTATGTGTGTGTGCATTTCTATGCTTCTCACCTTCACTCTCACTTCATCTCACATTCACGATCTTCATATCACTCCTATCTCTTCCGCGGATTGACATTAAGGAGGTGGAGCTTCTTAACGTGGTTCTCACCATTGTGCTAGAGCAACACCAAATTTGGCGCCGTTGCCGGGGATCGAGTCTAGGACGAATGTGTGATGGTAAGAGTATAGCAAGAAGTGGCGTTGGAAGGTAAAAATTTCAGTTTTTGTTGTTGTTTTTACTTAGTTTTTAGTGTTTTTCACCTCCCCCACACTCCATCTTCATCACCGCATCATCATCTTCATCTCCAAAAAAATCAGAAAATTCACCATATCCACCCATTCTCCTCATTTCCCCTCATTTGTGCATGCGAGAGAGTGAGAGAGAGCTTTTGTGCTTGCATGTGCTTTTGTTTTCTTGAGTTTTCTTGCAGGTACAGAGCTCCAGTGCATCAGGAAAGCTTGGAAAAGGTAAAATTTTCAGTTTCTGTCAGAAATTTCCGACTGTGTCAGACCATCGCGATGGTCTGCAAAGTTCGGAATTTGGAGAAGGCGACCACACCAGCGTGAAGAGCACACCTGCGCCTACAGGAATCCATAGCTGCATTCACAAAATTTGCATTTTGGTGGACCATCGCGACGGTCTCAGACCATCGCGATTGTGTCACACCATCGCGATTGGCTCACGCCATCGCGACGGCTCGGCCGAAGCATCGCGACGGTCTCACGCCATCGCGACGGTTCATTTGGACCATCGCGATGGTTCGCGGACCATCACGACTGTTCGGTTGACCCCACACCATCGCGATTGGCTCACGCCATCGCGCCGACGGTGCCACGTGGCAAGCTAGACCATCGCGACGGTTCACTTTTTGGACCATCGCGACGACACCCTCACACCATCGCGACACTTCAAAAATTCGGACCATCGCGATAGGCTCACGCCATCGCGCCCAGACCATCGCGATTGGCTCAAGCCATCGCATCTGTGACCATCGCGACGGTTCACTTTGGACCATCGCGATTGTTCACGTTGACCGTTGACTGACGCCATCGCGATT
This sequence comes from Ceratopteris richardii, assembly GCA_020310875.1. Classification (NCBI taxonomy): domain Eukaryota; kingdom Viridiplantae; phylum Streptophyta; class Polypodiopsida; order Polypodiales; family Pteridaceae; genus Ceratopteris; species Ceratopteris richardii. The sequence continues at coordinate 66,667,175 of CM035437.1, read as the reverse complement.
GTCCACTTTCACACCATCGCGATTGTCCGTCTGATCGAGCCATCGCGACGGTTCACCCTCACGCCATCGCGATTGTCTCAATTTCACGCCATTGCGATGGTGCACTTTCACGCCATCGCGATTGTGCACTTTCACGCCATCGCGACGGTGCAATTTCACGCCATCGCGACGGTCCCAGACCATCGCGATCATCTCAGACCATCGCGATTATCTCACGCCATCGCGATTGTGCACCCCCATCGCAAATTTTAGGGTTTCATTTTTTGGCCAATTTTGGAGCTTTTTTTGGGAAATTTTTGGGTGATTAGACTCATAGGGGACCCCTTAGCTTATATTTGGAGAAAAACCTGTTTGTCAGTTTTTACCCCCCAGGGCCTGAACGGTCATAACTTTTTCATCCGAAGTCCGTTTTTTGAGCTTAATAGCTCATTAGAAAGCTCTTGACGAGTACTACGTGACCTCAATTGTTTTTTTCTTAAAGGATACGTCTATTTTTAGATAAGCTATTTTGAGGTTGACCTAGTTTGGGACTAGAAAGCCAGGGGGCAAACATTGAAAATTTGGGCAAAAGGGAAGGGACTTAAAAGGTGTATATACTCAAGTGCTTGATCATCCAACTGTGAATTGGTCTAATATTGGATTTTTCCAGGTCTAGCAAGGGCAATCAAAGGCAACCAAGGCAAGGCAGTGAAGGGCATAAAGCTTGGGAAGCGCGGCTTCTTGGGCATCAGAGCAACCAGAAAAGCTGACTCGAGGTTGGAAGATTACTCAACCCCCTCAGTCAATTCTTAGCTTAGGATAAACGTTAGCATTGTGGATTAAGATGATAGGAACGCCTCAAGTTCAAGAGAATTAAATTTACCAAGTTCAAGACTAAAGATAAAGGTGTGTGATACGAAAACCTAAAGGAAAGAACCTAAGTCTGACGGAACGAGAACTCAAAATTATAACAGAAAGTCGAATTCCTGACGCATACAGTAAGACAAGAATCTAAAGAAATCTAAAAAGAATCAAGAAATTAATAACAAAGAATCTTTGACGATCTGAGCGCGTACTGAGTGTGCAAGGAAGAAAATTAATGAACCTTAGATCGGGCAAACATATAGGTAAGTCAGACCGACGAAGCCTTAGATCATCCGAGGCAAGTGTAAGAACTACTGCACGATCGTGGGCTCAACAATTGAACACTAGTTATCCCTACGAGAACTCAGATACTAGTGAATCAGAAATGGCATTTAGCATAGACAGACCAGAAGGAGGGTCAAATGTAGCCTATTTAGAAAAACCAGAAGGACCCTATAGAACACAACTAGAGTTTCTCCGAACCAACTGATTAGGTGCTCGCATCTATGAGGATGGTTTGCGAAGGCAAGTGGTGCAAATGCACAACCCCGATCAACCCATTGGATTGGAACATCTAGTGGTGAAATTCGAGAGAGACACTTACATAGACAAAGAAGGAACAATGTACATCTTAAGTACGCAGCCAAACAATACCAACGAGTTTGGCGTGATTCAACCAGAGACGGAAGCAAAATCTCAAGGAAAAGAACCATTAGAAGAGCCTAGAACACCTAGAGGGAAATCTGTACTGACACGAGTACTAATCCCAGACTGGATCCCTCAGGACAACAGAAGCATAGAGTTGTTTGTAAATAAAGAAACTGATGAAGCCTTTTGGAGATTCAAGACAGAACTACTTAGTGAAGTAGGTATCATCACTATATACGAGTTCAAGGACCCGGATACACCTGGAAAGGTTGTATACCTGGATGAGACTTCAGAAAGAGTCTTTGTGGTGCCTGACCGCGCTAAAAACACATACACATGGAGAGGTGAATTGGTATTCCCTCCATCTAGAACGAACATGAATACAAGTCAACAAAGGGCAGGAACATCATCAGCCTATGGAAATCAAAGAGAGAAAAATAAAGAGAGACCGGAAGTAAGCTTCACTCATCCCGTAGGGAGAGATAGAACAACCACGGACACTAATAGAGTAGATAGGCAAGGAGATCATGGAATACCAGGTGGTAGAGATGATTTTCCTCTACCAAGACCACGTGAACACGCAAGAATATTGAGACCCACTCAATTAGTGAAATCCATGAAAAATTACTTTGATGGGACAGGAGATCCCTATAACCACGTCGCAGAATTCAAGCAAGTACTAAGAGCAGAACAAGTCGAAGACATGTTCACGCAATACAACGCATTTGGACTAACGTTAAAGAATACAGCTTTAACTTGGTTCCAACCTCTGCAACAAAGGCAATTTAGAGACATCCATCACTTTTTAGAGTCATTCATCACCGAATTCTCTAAAAGTGGGATTAGACATGACACATCTTCGTTGATTCATAGCTTTAAACAGACCCCTCAAGAAACAATTAGACTGGCAGGACGTAGGTTTAGACAATATGTGGAACGATGTCCAATGCAAGAGCTTCCCTCACAAGCCAAGCAAGTGTCATTGTTTCTAGATGGCTTGTTGAGCTCTAAACTACGCTCCTACGTGTACCTAAAAGAACCCAGAACGCTAGAGCAATGTGTAAGAATCTGTATAGACATTGAGGACAACTTAGGAGACGAGTTGGAACTCTCCAAGGTCTATAAGGACTCAGACTGTTCATCTCTAGCATCCACAAAACTGTCTAGCTCAATAGAGGACCTTGCAGAAAAAGTGGCCCAGAAACTAGGAGTTTCTAGTAAACCTAGGGTGCTAATGAACAAGCGTTGTTACACCTGTGGTGGTGATCATATGGCAAATGTGTGTCCCAACGCACCACAACCACAAGCCAACCCTAGTGGCCAATACTGTACAATTGAGAGAAGATACACGAATCATACGGCTCAAGACTGCCCGTACAACAAACAAACCGTGAGACAGAACTACCAGCAAGCATACCAACAGCCAGGTAGGTATCAAGGCCAATACAATGCTCAGCCTTATTACTATAGGCCTCCTCAGAACTACCCATACCAGGCTCAACAGAGACCTCAACCTGTCTTAGCTCAGCAGCCACCCCCACCAGCGAATGTCATCTCAGTCAAATACGCTGCTGCAGAAGAGAATCTAAGTAGGGCCTTAGTGCCATCTTCACCTTTGATCACAGAGAGTGACCCACACTCAAATAGTTTTGACTCTACGCATGTAGATAGTCCACCCGCATATTACACAGAGTCACCAGAACACGTAGAAACATATCATTATGATAGTCCACCAGTGGAACCTAGTTGGGAGCCAGACTATGCTAATGTGATGTACACAAACCCAAATCCACGGCCCCAATTAAGACAACAAAGACCACAGGGCCCTAGAGGACCATGCTTTAGGTGCCAAGGAGATCATTTCATAAAGGATTGTCCACATCCCCCGATAACAGGACAATCACAGTACTATAATATCCAAGGCTTTTGCGTCGATTGTGGCAAAGAGCACATAATCAAAGATTGTCCTAAAAATCCAGTTAACGCTTCGAATGTGACACCGATCAACGTGATAGGTATCGTAAATAACGCAGATGGATCCAACCCTACCTACGTGCCTATCCAAGCTATAACAAGAGCCCAGGCGCTCTTACAGAACCAACAGTTTAATCAAGGGAAAGTAGCCGGAACCAGTGAAGTTGCAGAATCTAGCAGTAAAAAGACAAAATCTTGGAAAGATTCTAGAGAAAGAATAAAGAGAAAATGGAGCAAAAAGATAACTGAGTTGGAAGGAAGTTTGAAGGAATCTAGAGCCAAAATCCAAGAATTGACTTCACAGGAATTGAATCAAGAGAATCCAGCTCAGAAATCAGGATCAGTTTTAGCGAAACCCATACCAGAGGATCTAGACATGATGTTTCGTGCATATCAGGCTAGATTAAAAGAGGGACCTCAGGTAGCTGAAATGAGCAAAAACTACCCTCGAGCTGATCTAGAAATTGAGAGAACTAAACTTTGCATGAAGATGGTAGAATTAGCACAAGCTTTGTTCGAAGCCTCTAGATATCTTAATTGGAATAACATGGCAAAACCGGAATTACATTTTCAAGGACTAATGGAGAGGCTAGAAGATTTGATTGAAAGCAAAGAGAAAAAGGATCAGCATAGGAACCCTATTGTCCCAGAGACACAGGAAAGGAATGCACCATCCCTGTCTCAAGTACCCAACTCAGAAAGTCAAGACAACCTGTCTTCCATACATAGGTACTCACATGAATTTTTGAGAGAGATCCAAGAAGAGAAATGGAGAAAGGAACAAGGAACCCATCCTCCTATTCAAGAAATAGATGACTTGCAGGAACAATTTCCCCAAGACATCCCCTCTATTTACGATGAGGTAGAGGAAGAACAACTGAGTGAACACACAGCTTTTGAATCTAATTCTTTACAAGAATTACCTCAGTTCACAGGACCTTGGGAAGCAAAGTCTATTAGTATGAGAGCACCCACGATAATAGTGAGGAATGAAGAATCAATAATCCCTAGAAACACGGAAGTGATCAAGAATACCAAAGTACAATGTAACCTTACTCTAGAGGAGTTGTTAAAGGTAAAACCAGAATTGTGGAAACATGTAGCAAATCAATTCCCCGAGCTTGCTACTACTCCCTCACAAATAGGATCACAAAATAAGGTACCAGAGATACCCGTAGAAAAGATTGGAGATGTAAGCGAAGGAGAGGAAGGTAACACTTATCTTCCGATAACCCATCAGGGCTACACCACGAAAGCCATCTTAGATTCAGGAGCCGGAGTAGCCATAGCTACCACCGCTTTATGGAAACGTTGGGGTAAGCCAGCATTGAGACCCACCAGGATGAAGCTACAAATGGCTGATGGACACATAGAAAAACCATTAGGCTTACTAGAAGGCATATCTCTCACCACTTGTGGTGTAGAATTTGAGCATACTTTTGCCATTTGTGACTTTGCAAAAAACCATGCTTATGAGATGATATTGGGACGACCATTCATGCGTCAGTTGCAAATTGTACAAGATTGGGGAACTAATTCTTTGTACTTGCAACATTTAAGAGTGACTACCAAAGTCAATCTTAAAGACTATTCACATCGAGATGTACCCCCAATACAATGGAATACCATCCATAAGACACCAGTAGAGACGGAATCCGTGCACTCATTAGAATCAGATCCTTCTTGGTTGCATGAGGATACTCATTTATGGATGTGTAAAGTAGCAACACAAGAGGAAGAAAGGTTAGAAGCCAGGACCTTAGGTGCAGAACAACATCCACGAACCCTTCAAGATCCAGCTTATGCACCTATAGTATTCCCAAACGAAGAGTTTGAACCCCATGGTTGGGCAGAAATCCTAGCAACCATGGATGTAGCCATCAATGAAGAACAATGGACACCCCACTGTGACGAGGATGGCTATGACATTTCAGTTTTCATGATAGAGCCAATCATGTGCGATGCAATTTTAGAAGAGTGTGAACCTAACACTGATGCATTTGAGGATGCAAGCGATTTTGATTTAGAATCAATTATCATGGACCCACCCTTTGCATCAGAGGAAGAATATTTTTTCGAGGTAGAAACTCACACTCAGAGACACGAGGAAATTACAAATGAGGTGAGGTTAGCCACTCAAGTGACTACCAAGAGTGAAGGCAAGAAAAGAAAGAAGAAAGAAACCACGACAGAAAAAGAAGAATCTTTATTTGAAGTACCCGAGAATTTCAAGAAATATGAAATCGAAGATAGAAGAATCATGGTACGAATGCCTAATAGAAAAGCGAATGACGGACAAGTATATGATAACCGAGAGAAAACCAAGAAAATAATCGTAGCCATAGAAGGAGAAGAAGAAAAATGTACATACATAGGGCATGATTTGACAACTGAAGAAGAAGAAGAGCTAGTTGCCCTATTGCGCGAATATAGAGATGTTTTTGCTTGGAGTTACAAAGATTTGAAAGGAGTAGATCCAGATATATGTTCTCATAGAATCCCTATGACTCCAGATGCAAAACCGACAAAACAGAAACCGTACACGTATAATGATAACTACGCTGCGAAAATTAAAGAGGAGATAGATCGCTTGATAGAAGCAGGATTCATTTACGAAATTGAGCATACCGAATGGGTATCTCCCATTGTGGTAGTGCCCAAGAAGAATGGAAAATTGCGTGTGTGTATTAACCTTAAAAAAGTTAATGCCGCAACGATTAGAGATAGTTATCCTCTTCCTATCACGGAACATCTATTGGAAAGAGTTGCGGGCAAGGAAGTTTACAGCTTCCTTGATGGATTTTCAGGCTATAATCAAGTAGCCATTGCTCTAGAAGATCAACACAAGACGGCATTTGCCACTGAATGGGGCATATTTGCATTTCGTGTGATGCCATTTGGCTTAACAAATGCACCCGCCACTTTCCAGCGACTCATGTGTCATGTTTTTAAGGAATTCTTACGCAAGAGCTTGGAAGTTTATGTCAATGACTTATGTGCACATTCAAATGTAAGACAGACACATATCCCAGAGTTAAGACAAATATTTGACAAATGTCGAGAGTATCAAGTTTGTTTGAACCCAGAAAAGTGCGTTTTCATGGTCAGACAAGGCAAAATTCTAGGACACATTGTGTCAAAAAATGGAATCTCTACGGCTGAAGAAAAGGTGAAGGTAATTGCAGAATTACCTAGACCAACTAATGTGAAAGAGGTACAAGCATTTATGGGCCATTGCGGTTATTATAGGAGATTCATACACATGTATGCAATCATAGCCAAGCCTTTGTACTCTCTTTTAACCAATTTTGAATGGACAGATGAATGTGAAAATTCATTCAATGAACTTAAACGACGCTTGTGCTCAGCACCTATATTGACAACCCCAGATTGGAGTAAGCCATTCCATGTACATGTGGATGCATCCAATTATGCCATAGGATGTGTGTTAGCACAACCCACGAATGAAGGTAACATAGATCTCCCCATAGCTTACGCGAGCAGACAATTGAACGCAGCAGAAAGAAATTACACCACGACGGAACGAGAAGGATTAGGGATGATCTACGCGGTAAAGAAGTTCAGGCACTATTTGTTGGCAAACAAATTCAAGTTCTTTACAGATCATCAAGCCCTATTGTATTTAGTCAACAAACCATGTAACACCGGACGATTGATACGTTGGTTTCTATTACTCATGGAGTATGATTTTGAGGTCGTAGTCAGGAAAGGAAAGACACATCTTAGAGCTGACCACCTTTCAAGATTAACCTCAGGAGAAGCTCCTCAAGGAGTAGTGGATGATCTACCAGATGCATATTTGTTTAATCTTGAGATAGCACCAGAATGGGCTAAGCCTATAGTCCCTATTCTCACATATGGACCCAAGAATCCTAGGATAAAGATCAAAGAAGGAGAGATTACCAAGTCTCAGAGATACCAAATAATGGTAGGAAGCATATATAAACAGGATAATCAAAAGATTCTTGCTTGTTGTGTAGATGAATCAGAACATGCGAATTGGTTGCAATTAGCACACATAGGTGCATTAAAGCAACATCATTCAAAACATCGAACATTACAGACTCTGCATAGACTAGGAGTATATTGGCCTACGATGGAAGCAGATGTCTACGGGTTGTGTAAAGAATGCCATGTTTGTTGTGAAAGACCACCAGTAGAGCATGCTACATTATATCACGTGTCTCTCACACCAGACTGGAGTGAGCAATTAGTGACATACTTGAGGACGAACACATTCCCTCAAGGAATGACTTTAGCACGACAACGCAGTCTAGAGCAGGAAGCTCAAGACTATTCACTTATTGGCGATAACCTATACAAAAGAGGACGAGATGGATATCTAAGACAATGTGTTCATGAAAGCGATTATCTGAGCATACTAGAGACTGCACACCAAGGTGTTGTAGGAGGTCATTTTGGACCCGATAGGATAATCAAAGCCATCCTCTTTGCAGGATTATGGTGGCCCACTCTTCACATGGATGCTCATACCTATGTAAAGAGATGTGATGTGTGCCAAAGAACTCAGTTTCCTACTCGCAGAGATGAAATGCCATTGAAACCCATGATGGGCGGACGTGCATTTTCTAAGTGGGGTATAGACTTTGTAGGACCCATTAACCCCCCTGCAAAAGGTACACAGGCTGAATACATTATTGTTGCCACAGATTATCTTACGAAATGGGTAGAGGCAAAAGCCACGAAAAAGAATGATGCACACACAACTGCAAAATTCTTATTTGAGAATGTCTTTACAAGATATGGATTGCCTATAGAGTTAGTGAGCGATCGAGCCACTCACTTTCTAAACCAAGTCATTGAATATTTGTTACAGGATTTTATGGTGATTCACAAGAAATCCGCACCATATCATCCTCAGGCCAATGGTCAGGCTGAAAGCACTAATAAGATCCTTTGTAACGTACTGACGAAGCTCGTGAACAACAAACGTTCAGATTGGGACAAACAGTTACACCACGTTGTTTGGGCATATCGAGTGGCCTACAAGACCGTACTCAATGCAACTCCCTTTCAGATGGTTTTTGGTCAGAATGTTGTGCTTCCTTTGGACTTCTTGATACCGACCCTTAAGGTTGCACAAGAACATCAGTGGACCGGCCATGAATTATCAGCGAGAATAATGGACTTGGAACGATTAGGAGAAACCAGGCTAAACGCAGCAGCAAGAATATATGCAGCGAAGAAGCGACAGAAAGCATATTTTGATGCACATGTGAAAGATAAAGGCTTAAAAGAAGGAGATTTAGTTCTAGTATATACGCTGAAACAACACGCACGGAAGTTAGAAAAGCGAGGTTATGGACCTATGATCATTAACAGACTCTCAACAAGTGGAGCAGTACAATTAGCCACTTTAGAAGGAGATATCATGCCTAATTATATTAGTGGCTGTAGAGTCAAGCTATATCAGGAACCTCTTACTGAGGATATGCTTAGACGACTCACGTTGGCAAAGAAGCGCAAGGAGGAAGAAAATAGAATACGAGCGGAAGCTCAGGCAGAAGCAATAGAACGCATTAAACGCATGAAGTTAAGAAGACAAGGACTAGGGAGGGAACATTATAACCATCTGGAAACTACACCCAGATACCCCATGGCCATGTGTCAAGTAAAGTCAACCACTCATCCTAGTATAGTGGACAGGAGACCATTCATTACAGTTAGGCTAGAGCACGGCAACCCTTGCCAAGAGCTCAGGGCTTTAATTGACTCAGGTGCTGCGACTAGTGCGATTAGATGGTCCCACTATAAGGATTCAGGAATAGAAATGCGGCCAATTGAGGCATACCTCATAGGCCTAGGAGGCATGGAGACCCCTTGCATGGGTGAGGTGGACCTTCCTATCCTCATTAAGGATGTGACCATGACAGCGAAGCTACTAGTGTGCCATGATGACGACCTGATAGAACCCCTAATCCTTGGCCAAGATTGGCTATACGATCACTCAGTGGACCTAAATCTTAGACAAGGCTCCTTACAGATTGGAACCTTAGAACAGAAGCGAGTGATACCGCTTGACTTCCCTAACGACATTCCGATTGAGGTTTGTAACCCCAGACCCTATGAAACGCATGCGACGGAAGACCGGAAGATCTTGGGTCAGACCAGTCACGTTACGTTTACACCAACCCACTCGGGCTTGGCTAGGGACAATTGTCAATCAGAAGGACGACAGGAGATCTTCCCTGGGGCTTCCTGCAAACTAGAAGGGGCAGCTACCCAACCACTAGGGCAGTTGAACACAATCAGCGGTCAGGTGGGTTGCATCAGCGACCAAATGAGCACAACACCCTACGGTGCTCATCCTTCCAAACTTGCTGCGGACTGGCCTAGATTAAAGATAAAGAACGAATCACTTCCTAATGGGCAGGTCACGCAAGTGTTGGATCTCCCTTCTTTTCCAAAGCAGAGCGTCCAATGGACCTCTCAAACCCAACCTCGAAGGAGTCAACCACAACAGAGGAACCCAGACCGATGACACCACCAGACAAGGCAAGGAAAGCAGCAGTATCAACATCACAGAACAAGTGGCACGAAACAAATATGGGTGCCAAAAGGACAGCAACCACAGGCTATTGGCAACACTGGAGACGAGAACAAGACAAAGTTTCAACAAAAGCAGAGTCAGCATCCAAAGTCCCCTCGATCGTCTTCTACAATTACTCGACAGATTTGGATCGCCAAGAAGTATCTTATCAATCGACCCACACCCATGCAGATTTGGGTACCCAAGCAATGTATTATAGCCCCACCCTCAAGCCATGTAATATATACCCATCAGAAACTTTTTCATCCTTCAATACCACCAAACCCGATACCACTTTTTGTCCCTCAGCAGAAACACACCACCCACTCAAAGACTCTTAGGAAATGGATACCGAAACGTATCCAGACGTCTTCTTATACCCCCTTATCTAACAATTCTCCCACCCCGTTTAAACTCCACCCTTGTAATAATTCACCTTCAACCAAACCTTGTATAAATTCACACACCATAACCCCACATCATGCATAATAAAAGCTCATCAAGAAATGTATGCATAATCTGAACCATGTAGGTGTCTAGAGACCTGCATTAGTTTTGCAAATAATCATTACATCAATCACTTCATGACACTTGGCTACACGGGTTACACATCGGTGATGGAAAGGGATTGCGGTCTCACCTTAATGGGATCATAATTAATTTCCATGCTAATGTGTTAATCTTTTGTAGCAGATCTTTTCCATTAGCTCATCAGTCATCATGCAAACCGAAGCAGGACCATCAGAAGCTGGCCCCAGTGCACCGATGGCCAATATTGGAGAATTACTCACGGAATCTTATCCTACGATGCAACCACCAGAGTTTCAAGGTTTTCCAGGACCCATGCCAATCGATGATCCCCCTAGAGGATATACTGAGAAGATTCATCGTAATTCTCATTGGTTCTGAGGCCTAGCAGGACCATTAGCAGACGCAGATTTCATATTTGAGGCCAATTTGGCATTTGATCTTCGCACATGGACCAAGTACCAGTTCTTGTCAAGAGAATTTGAAGGACTACAGAATACACAAGATCTAACGCACGTTTGGGCACGAGCGGGATTTACAGAATATTTCAGCGACCCTCTGCCTAAACCCGATATTTACAGATGTTTTTACTTGGTAACCACCTTAACAGCTTCAGAAAACAAGGATCTGCCTGGCACATTCATGTTACCATCCTTGGTAAATGATCCTCCATTCAGAAGGTTTTATTTGTCTAAAGATTTAATTCGTGCAGCTCTGAAAATACATGGAACACACACTCCGACGGAGAGAGAACGGCTAGTCCTAGAGCAGATGAAACGTGGTGACGTAACTAAGTGGGAGGATATTTCTGTTATAACACCTAAACTCTCTAAGCCATTACGGATATGCATGCAGCACTTTGCTTTCCCGGCTCAGGATCGTTTTACCATGCCCCACAAGAGAATCTGGTTTGGTTTATACTTAGCATGTACTGGACCGCAAACGGTTGATCTAGCCAGCTGGATAATTGATCAGCTCTATTTGGCACAACATAGGTGGGAGCGAAAGAAGGTAATCAATGGGTGCTGCGCCCTCACCAGGATCATATATATGTGCTTGGCGTATGACTTACCAATTGAGCGTGCCATGACCAGTGAGGAACTGAAAGCATTTAAAGGCACCACTAGGAAGGCTAGAAAGTCTAGCAAAGGCAGAGCCGGAAAGCGGATGAGAGGTACTATCCCGTGCCTACAAGTCCCAGAATCACCCTCGCCACAACCATCTCCAGAGCAGTCACCAACAGCAGCCACTCCCACGGTACCACCAATTCGTATACGGTTATCAAGACCAGTTACACCGGAGGGCACCACCAGTACTGTTACACCCCAAGCAGCCACAACCACAGAACCTATCACCACAGCAGCTGAACTTCCCACCACTATTGGTGCAGAAGCTTTCTCTTTTCCAATCACTACAAGAAAAAGGGGGGCGTAGCGACGCCCCCGAATCGGGAAAAAAACGAAAACCGTCGCTTATGCGACGAAACCGTCGCATAAGCGACGGAAAAAATTTTGGATTTTTTTTTTTGGCCGAGCCCCGTCGCATAAGCGACGCTAGACCACAAGCGTCGCTAGTAGCGTCGCTGGTTAGCGACGCACTTAGCGACGTTGGCAAACTGCAGAGCGTCGCATATGCGACGCTCTGGAATGTAAAAAAAAAAATTCAATTCTCCCGGCACATTTGTGCCGGGTCTTGAACGCGAGGAAGAACACACACTGAGAGAGAGAGAGAGAGAGAAAGAGCGCGCGCGAGAGGGAGAGAGAGAAGCGAGACATACACAAGGTATGCGCACACACACACTCACACACACATATGTACACACACATATACACGCATAGACACACACACACATACGCAGACACACACACACATACACACAAATACACACATAGACACACATACACAAGACGCACACACACATACACACACATAGACGCTCACACACATACACACACATATACACTCACAGACACATACACACATAATGATGCATCCACACACATACACATGCATACACACATAGACACACATATACACACACACACATATGCATACACACACACATAGAGAGACATACACACACATACACATACATGCATACACATACACACATAAACACATACACACACATAGACACATACACACATAAACACATACACACTCATAGGTACACACACATACACATAGACACACACACATATAGTATATACACACACATGCACACATAGACACATACACACATACACATGCATACACACACATACACATGCATACACACATACAGACACATATACACACACATACACACACATATATGCATACACACACATATAGAGACATACACACATAAACACATACATGCATACATTTGCATACATAATGCATATGCATATGCATATAATGTACATACATACTTACATGCATACATAATGCACATGCATAGATACATACACACACACAGATACATACACAGATAGACACATACACACACATGAACACATACATACTCATAGATACACACACATACACACACAAACACACATACGCATAGACGCGCACACACATACACACACATAGACGCTCACACACATACACACACATATACACACAGACACATACACACATAATGATGCATCCACACACATACACATGCATACACACATAGACACACATATACACACACACACATATGCATACACACACACATAGAGAGACATACACACACATACACATACATGCATACACATACACACATAAACACATACACACACATAGACACATACACACATAAACACATACACACTCATAGGTACACACACATACACATAGACACACACACATATAGTATATACACACACATGCACACATAGACACATACACACATACACATGCATACACACACATACACATGCATACACACATACAGACACATATACACACACATACACACACATATATGCATACAAACACATAGAGAGACATACACACATAAACACATACATGCATACATTTGCATACATAATGCATACATTTGCATACATAATGCATATGCATATGCATATAATGTACATACATACTTACATGCATACATAATGCACATGCATAGATACATACACACACACAGATACATACACACATAGACACATACACACACATGAACACATACATACTCATAGATACACACACATACACATAGACACACACACATACACACACATACACATAGACACACACACATACACACATAATGATGCATACAAACACATACACATGCATACACACATACAGACACATGTACACACACATACACACATAATGATGCATACACACACATACACATGCATACACACATACAGACACATGTACACACACATTCACACACATTCACACACACATTCACACACATTCACACACATATGCATACATGCATACATATTGCATATGCATATGCATACATACATACTTACATGCATATGCATACACACACACATATGCATACATACATACTTACATGCATATGCATACATAATGCATATGCATATGCATATGCATACATAATGCATATGCATACATAATGCATATGCATACATAATGCATATGCATATGCATACATAATGCATATGCATATGCATACATAATGCACATGCTTACATACACTGTCATAATGTATACACACACACATACACACATAGACACATACACACATAATTATGCATACACACACATACATATGCATACACACACATATGCATACATACATGCATACACATACACACACATAGATACATACATACACATAAATACATACACACTCATAGACACACACACATACACATAGACACACACACATATACACACACATACACACATAGACACATGCACACGTAATGATGCATACACACATACACTGCATACATAGACACACATAATAATGCATACACACACATACATATGCATACACACACATGCATACAAACATATACACACATATACACACACACATGCATACACACATATACACACACATATACACATATACACATACACATGCATACACACACACATGCATACACACATACAAACACATATACACACACACATACACACATAGATACATACACACGTAATGATGCATACACACATACACATGCATACATAGACACACATAATAATGCATACACACACATACATATGCATACATACATGCATACACATACACACTTAGACACATAGACACACATAGATACATACATACACATAAACACATACACACTCATAAACACACACACATACACATAGACACACACACATATACACACACATACACACATAGACACATGCACATGCAATGATGCATACACACGTACAAATGCATACATAGACACACATAATGATGCATACACACACATACATATGCATACACACACATGCATACATACATGCATACACATACACACATAGATACATACACACACGTAGATACATACATATACATAAACACATACACACTCATAGACACACACACATACACATAGACAACACACACATATACCTACACACATACACACATAATGATGCATACACACACATACACACATAATGATGCATACACACACATACACACATAATGATGCATACACACATACCATTTTGTTTTATATGTTAGGTATTATGGATCCCAGTAAAGAGAGAAAGGCGAAACTCACTCTCATAAAAAGTCTTATGAGAGCAAGAGTTCCGTCAGATACTCTAGGGGCCATAATGCGGGACTACGCAGAGATGTCCGATGAGGAGCTGGATTATACGATCTAGATGCTTACGCGATCAGACGAGGGCTCTTCTGCGGATCCACATGCAGGAAGAGAGCTATCTGCTCATAGGTATGTTTTTTTTCATAAATTCTTTTAATGATATTATAGCACATATTTTTATTTATTTCTATCTATCTATTTTTAGGACACCTATACCACCTCCAGCACGTGATAGCAGAGCAGAGTTGCCTATGAGGACATGCATAGGCACCTTAGGACTAGAGTGCGACATAGAGCCGGAGGGGAACATTGTGTACATAGGGAATGGATTGGAGTTCAAGAGAAGAATGCGGGCACTATGCGACTCTTACCTGCGCTTTATCCACTTACCATGGAAGTAAGTAAAAGTTTTACATATAAATTGAAATGTATATCTTATGTTTTATTTACATTATGTTTTTTATTTTTGTAGTGAGCATGATGAGAGGGATAAAAAGTACGTGCTTAGTTCACTTGAGACAGAGTTTGGGACAGGATGGTCCCTTAAGTGGTGTTTAAAAGAGATGCGGACACTTATGGCTCATCGTCGCGACAATGCACGGTATGTATGTATATGAGAGAGAGAGAGAGAGATAGAAACATGTATATTAACTTATATATGTATCTAATATACATGTTTCTATTTTTGTAGTATGTATGTATGCATGTGTATCATGTATGTATACATCTATGTGTTGTGTATAAATGTAATATGTATATACTATGTGTATATATACATAAAAATGTGTGTATTACATTACACGTATGTATGTAGTATATATTTACTGCTATGTATGTAATATAATATAATCCATGTATGTATGTATGTGTGTGTGTATATATGTATGTATGTATCTATGTATCTATATATATATATATATATATATATATATATATATATATATATATATATATATATATATATATATATATATATATATATATATATATATATATATATATATACACACACACACACACACACATATACATATAAAAAAATCTAAAATAAAAATTGATTTGTACGCAACTTTATCGCAACTTGGGGTTCGCAACTTGAACCCGTTGCTAACGCGTTAGCAACCCGTTGCCTACGACGTTGCCATCCCGTTGCTAACCACTATGAGAGAGACAGAGAGCACTAATCTCGATATTAGGGTTTTGAAATCCCTAATTTAAAAACTCTAATTCAACCTTTTAGCCATATGTTTGAAGTATATGTACACCTCCGACGTCCTACTAGAGAGATGTCTCTCCTCCCAACCTTATGCCTCTATATATAGCTACTCGAATCAACGAGGATCATGATTCATAATATATGTAAAGATATATACACATCATGTAGATAGGATACATAAATATAAAATGGAGTAGATATATTATGCTTCACACATACATGCCTAAATGCACACATAAATATATATATGCATACTAACATATTTACATGTACATATTTACACATACATGTACATGCCTACATGCACACATAAACATATATATACATGCATACATATTTACATGTACATATTTACACATAGACACATATACATATATACATGTACACAATTATAAACACTTGCATATATTACGTACATGAATACATGTATACATATATCACACACATGCAAACACATACATATACATGAAATACATATATATGCATACTAATATATGTATACATATAATACACATGAATACACACACATATGCATACATACATGATAAAAATTTACTCCTCGAAGATAAAGCTATATATAAAATAATTAGGCATACCCCCGAGCTTCATGTTCTAACTTAGAAGAACATGATTTCATCTCTCTAGTAGGATTCATCGTTATTCAAGTTAATAAAAAAAACCTATTATCTGATATCCATTCAGAAGCTTCAAGTTACTATCTAATCTGCTCATATGTTTTCATTATTGCCATCATTTTGGTAAGACATCAATAAAGTCTCATCTTCATTATCCTTATTGATTTCATTTATTTCTTCTATTGTTAAATCTATGTTCTCATGAATCACATCATCTATTGGTGGATTAATATCTATTTCTGGTAATTCCTCTTCCTCATCAGTAGAATCAGCATGTAGAGAATTATCCTCTTCATCAAAAAGATTAGTATCATTATCACGTATAATGAGTCTAATTTCTATTCCAGATGTTGATGTATCAGTATCTGATGCTGAATCATCAAGAGGACTTTCTTCAATCTCTCTAACAATAAACTGTTCAAACAATGACCTACCTCTAGGTTGCACATGAATGACTTGCCACCAAGGATGAGCATCTGGGTTTTTATAAAAAAATGCTTGTTCAATATGCCTAGGAAGAATATATGGTTCTTTAGTAGATCGCATTACCTTGGAAGAATCAATTGCCCAAAACCCAGATAATTCCTTTCTTATTGTAGAATTACTACCTTTATACTCCGCTCGATACAATGACTAACTCTAAAAAAAATATATAAACTTTTTTCTACCTGTTTGAATGTACCAAATGAAATTTCGTAGATACCAACAATAGTTCCTACGTAACCAAGTTCGCTATCTATAAGGTTCGTGTCTTTTGAGCTAGCACGTGATAGTTGCTTGAAACAAGCAACAATACTAGAATCCTCTGTTTTACGTAAAGAATCAATGGATTTGATTCTAATATGCTGTCCAAAAGCCCACATATTAGTGAACATTCGAGCCTGCAAAATAAATTCAATTAGTAAATAGAAACTAACATACATATATGAAAAAAATAAAATATATATTTTAATAAAATTACCTTTTGTTCACAACCTATCATTAACTCTCTTTGCTCATCTGAGATTTCTTCATTATTTGCGTTGGCACGTTGCAAACGACTATATAGCCAATCTGTGAAAGAAGGTATATCTGTAATCTCATTATTATCGAGATTACGTCTAGATCTTTTGTTTTTTCGCCTTTTACTTTGGAGACTTTGAAGTTCCTCGTACTCGCTAACGAATGCTTGCATGCATTCGCTATTATATGCTACAAAAGTAGAAACATCATTTTTTTCTTGAAATGTAAATAAGAATGGAACCCCCTTACCTGATAATACCTCATCTGTTATTTTTGAAGAAGACTCGTTGGTCCATGCACGTGGAGCTTCTTCATGAACTCTTTCAAGGTACTCACTAACGTAATACATGCACTCTTCAAGCATCCAACCCTTTGCCATGGATCCTTCTGGTTTTGCTCTTTGTCGCACACAACCTTTTAGTATTCCCATAAATCGCTCGACCCAAAACATCCATCGAGTGTTGACAACACCGGCAATCTCTATCTCATCTACAAGATGGACTAGTAAATGAACTTGAATATCAAAAAATGAAGTAGGAAGTTCTTTTTCCATCAAACATAGTAGCTCTTTGCATTCACGTTTTTTTTGTGGGATCGAATTTTTATCGATCTCTTTGGATGTAATCCACCTATACAAATCATAAAAACAATTGTAAAGAAGTTAATTAAAAAATAAAAGATATCCAATATTCATACATATTAAATATAAAAGTATCATAATTACCTTATAAGTGATCCAAGACGATAGATCACATCTCGTACTCCTTTCGTTGTACATCCATCGATAACCAAAGGTAAAATATGTTTCAAAAAGTTATGCCAGTCATGGGTCTTTAATCCATATAAGCTCTTATCATCCATAGTAAACATGTTTTGAAACGATGCTCCATATCCTGTAGGAGTCTTGATCAATTGAATTCTATTGTTGATAGTCTGTATCTCTTTTGTCGTAAGTACCCAAGGAGCAGATGCATAAGTCGTTTCTTGTCGATGTCTATCAAAAACTGGCCATAACTTTGGTTTGGATTTTTGATCTTTCAAATCATTCCTTGATGTTGTGGTATCTTTTAGTCCAAGAAGATGCTGCCATAGTGAATAACCAATATTTTTGAATATATGCATAGGATCAAGAAGATGACATACTTTTAACTCTTTCCAATACTCCAAAGAATACCATATTGATATGTTCTCTGCGAGTGCCAATTTCCCTTTACCTTTGTTCACATACTCATTATCTGAATCATCACTGAAGATTTCTGCTTCTGGATCTATCAGAGGTCCATCTGTCCATTTTTTATACCAATCCATAGGCGTCATAGGTTTTGGATACTGGCGTGTTTCAAGCTTTCCATTAAAATGTATCGCTTCTCTTTTAGATCTTAATGGATGATCATCAGGCAAGAATCGTCGATGTCGAAGATAAATATTTTTGTTGAGATTCTTACTATAGATTGATCTCAACCAATCACCACAATATGGACAAGCTTTATAACCCTTAGTAGATATTCCTGCATCATGGAAAAGGATAAAAATATAATTAGATTAAATCATATTTATTTACATGCATATTGAATAAAAAAATTACATCAATACCTGAACAAACGCCATATCCAGGAAAATCGTGAATAGTCCAAGCCACAATACCACGAATCGTAATATGTCTTTCATTGATGCTTTTTGATATATCAATGACATTAATACCTCTCCATAACTCTTGAAGATCGTCAGTGAGAGGAGCAAGATATACATTCATATCTTTAACTTGTCTTTTGCCTGGGATTAAAAGTGAAAGCATTAAATGTTCCTTTTTAATGCTAAGATATGGCGGAAGATTGTAGTTTATGACTACCACTGGCCATGTTGACCATTTACTGGATTTCATGGAGAATGGATTAACCCCATCTAATGCAACTCCTAACTTTAGATTCTGTGGATTTTGTGCAAATCCAGGCCATGTAGAATCAATATGCTGAAAAGCAACACTATCATGAGGAATTCTGATTATTCCATCAGTACTTTTGTGATCATGTCCCCAAGTCAAAAGCTTTGATAATTCGGGGCTTTGAAACATATGTCTAATCCGTGGAGCCAATGGAAAATGTCTCAATACCTTATTCGGGATTTTACCTTCTTCACCCTTATATCGAGGAGATTGACATTTGGGACATGTCAAAGAGTCTGCATATTCACCTCTATATAAAATACAATCGTTAGGACATGCATGTATACATTGATAATCTATACCAAGATTGTTGATTATCTTCTTCATTTCATCATGTGAGGTAGGAAGAATATTTTGACTTGGTAAAAACTTTTCAGATAATAACCTGTAAGTTTATCAAAAAAATGATATATTAAAGAAAGTAAATAAATAAATATACATATATATATGCATATAATTTTATATATGTGTATGCTTATGTGCATCTTTCAAAATATTTCCGCAAAATTTGATTGTTTTGGATGGCAGGATATGATTGTTTGTTTTGGAGGATATGAAGTATATACCTTCATTGAATGATTTGTCGATTCTATCATATGTTCAGTTTGAAAGTGCGAGAAGCGAGTTTATAATTGCTATTCAAAGAATTTGGCACTGTTTATAGGCCATACGATGGTGACCTGGATGAATCGCATGCACAGAGGTTACTCAAGATAGAGCAACCTGATTATAAGGGACTACTACTAGCAGGATTCTTGGGGTATGCAGTAAACCTCTTGCATGTATAAAAGTGATCCTCTCAAGCCACCATGATTTCCACTTTGTATCCTAAAGTTCAAATGCTCATCATTGACATGCAAGAGGTTTACTGCATACCCTAGGAATCTTGCTGGCACTAGTCCATTATAATCAGATTGCTCTATCTTGAGTAACCTCTGTGCATGCGATGCATCCAGGTCACCATTGTATGGCCTATAAACAGTGCCAAATTCTTTGAATACAAATTATAAATCCGCTTCTCACACTTTCAAACTGAACATATGCGTGAATCGACAAATCATTCAATGAAGGTACATACTTCATATCCTCCAAAACAAACAATCGTATCCTGCCATCCAAACAATCAAATTTTTTACGAATATTTTGAAAGATGCATTAATAGTTTTAAAAGATGCGCGGACAAAAAGTGTCCATTCAATTCAAGTTCTTGTTCTTACCTTATCTATAGTAAGAATAAAAACCTGCATGTATATATATATATATATATATATATATATATATATATATATATATATATATATATATATATATATATATATATATATATATATATATATATATATATATATATATATATTTATGCACATATATATAAATAGATAGAAAATTGAAAATTATACCTTAATAGTGTCGAAACAGATACATTACTCCATCCAAAACGATTTTGAAGGTTGAGAATAAGTAAGCTCGCACTTAGTCGTGTCAAACGACTTCCTTCATATACATGCTTTAGACATTCCTCTCGAAGATATTTCTCATTTTTAGAAATATCCATGCTCTCACTGTCATTTTGATACCAATCCTCAATAAAATTTGCCATGCCATCATCTTCATCATTGTCACACAAATCTTGTACTTTATCATCTTTTGAATATAGATCTTTCAACTTTGCATATTGCACAGGCTTAGTTTTGCGTAGCCTCCTCATGGAAGCTTCTGATAAATGAGGTCTTATTGGTAATTGTGAATGTTGTGGACGAATATCATCAACATCATATGTTGGAATCTACACATATAAATAAAACTCATTAGTATTCCATAAATGAATAAAAATTAAACTTCAAATATAAAATTAAGTATATAACTTATTAAATATGGATAGAAAATTTTTATTCTCTCAAGCTAAAAGGTGCTCTTGGAGGTCTACGCCATCCATAATTCACTAATAGTTCATCACCAGCATGTAATGTAGTAATAGCATTGACAACTATGTATCTTGATACATCTCTACTCATGTATGGTGATTCATGACTATTTTCACGCTCCTCAAATGTGCAATTAGTCCTTGAACTATTATGTAACCCTCGACTACTATTTATTAAACCTGCTATATTTCTATGTGTGTAAGGTCTTCCATCAATATATAATCTTTCATTTTCTGCATGTAAAATCCTTCTACTAGTAAGAGATGCTGCGTTCAAGCATATTCCATAAGTACTCATGCTTTGAACATAACGTGAAAGTCGATGCCAATCTCCCCATCCATATATAGGACCACAAAATGACATAAGAGTGACTTCATAGTTCGGAGGCACATACAAATCCTCTACAATAAAGAGACCACGACCAGCATTAGTAATAGTGGATGGAGCAATCATATAGCGATTACCCCAAAAGTTGAAAACATCTCCATCTAAAGGAAGTGGTCCTCTATTCCATCCTCCATATCTTCTTCTATCATATGTTTGTACTAAAGAACGATCACGAGCTGGCAATGGATAATCTCCAGCCGTTTCATTCTCTAAACCAGGAGGTAGAGGATTTCTAGAAACCTCTGCTTGTAATTGATGAACAGCAAGTCCATGACGTGTACGAGGTATATTAACATTATGAGAAAAATCATCATCATCATCATCATCGAACAAGTATTCCTGTATATCAATAATAATTTGATTTTATACATGGTTTTTAAATAAAAAAATGAAATTAATATATATAGAAAATACATACCCAAGCATTATCACGTTGACTAGGTGATGGTGCATGCTCAAAAGTACCATACTCTGCCTCATGTTCAATACATTCCAATCGTGGTCTTCGATACGTGCCATAACAAGAGTTACACCAACATATAATATGCTCTTGATAGTAAAATTCGTCATAATTCCTATCGGAGGACACATGTGAAGTCGTTGCATGGGTAGGAGGTGGTGGAGTACCCTCTGATTGATCAGAATCTGCACATCATAAGAAACATAAAAAAAATATATAAGTTATGTATCCATCAAATATAGTTAAAATTAAATATTTCATATACTTACAGTATAAAGTCGTTGCACGATGAGGAGACGGTGGTGGAGTTCCATCTGATTGATCAGAATCTACAAATAATGGTATTTGATATTAATAATTTGATTATCCACATAAATAAAAAATTCACATATACATATTTACACATACACACATATTCACATATACACATTTATACATACACACATATTCACATATACACAACACATATTATTGTGGGATAAATGCATGTATTTTGTATGAATGAGTGTATATGCATGCATGTGTGTGTACGTATATATGTGGATATGTATATGTGTGTTTATGTTATATGTATGTATATGTGTATATATATACATATATGCATGCGTATATGTTTGCATGTATATGTGTATGTGGGTATGTGTATGTGTATGTGTATGTGTATATGTGTGTATATATGTGTATGTATTCTGACTTTTTTTTCTGTTTGAGATTAAATTAACAGGAGATATTGTATGGTCGAAAAAAATAAGAGGCGAGCTAACATACCACCTGAGTCGTGGCAGTTTTTTCGTAGACAGCTACGTCTTCAGGAGTCATTTCCTCAGCAGAAGGTACACAAATTAATAGTTTATATTTATAATTTTTAGATATTTTAGTAATTTTTTAATTTAATTTATGTATTTTTTTCCTTGAATAAACAGGCTGCTGCAAGGAAGAGAGTGGAGTCGGGCCACACATCGCACTTAGGCCAAATGGGCCATAATGGTTTTGTAGCTACGTTTGTAAGTATATGTGTTATTGTGAGTATATTTTTTATTTTAGTTAAAATGCAAGCAACTAATGTTTTTTATTTGTTCCATTGCAGCGAAAAGATTATGGTCGATATCCTACGAAACACGAGATCGAGTATGCTACACATTTTGGATATCGGCGTTTGAGCGAGTATATACAAGATCATCCTGATGCCTTTGTGAGTATTTTTAAATTTTATATAATTATTTTGTTGTTATGAATGTTTTAATTATTTTATTGATTTATGTTTGTTATATGTAATACAGGAGTATTATGGGGAGACAAATATGGATGAGGTGGAGAGACAGACACACGAGGGACGATCTCGATCGTCACAGGGTGATCATGAGGATGAGGATGAGGAAGATCCATCTGATCATGATATTGCTGATGATGATGATGATCATGATGACGATGATTAGGATTTTAGACGTTGGTTATGACATTGGATTATATGTATTTACATTGATATATACATATATTTATCTATATATTTTTCATTTCAGTCATGTTTTGAATTGTGTGTATGGTATTAAGTAATGAAGAGTTTTGTTCTATTGATTTTTATTATTGTTTATATTAAGCATGTGTTTTAATACTTTAATTATATAATTCATTCATATGTGTGTACCTAAGTGTATATGTATGTGTGTGTATATGTATGTATGTGCATGTGTATGTGTGTGTATATGTATGTATGTGCATGTGCATGTATAAGTGTATATGTGTGTATGAGTATGTGCATGTGCATGTGTATGTGTGTATATGTATATGCATGTATATGTATAACTCTATGTGTATGTGTGTGTATGTGCATGTATATGTGTATATGTGCATGTGTATGTGTGTGTATATGTATGTATATGCATGTGCATGTATAAGTGTATATGTATGTATCAATATGTGCATGTTCTTGTGTATGTGTTGTTGATGTATAAAACACCACAAGAAATGAATTAATGTGACACTAGAACACCTCTATGGTCACCATTAACTCATTGCCACTCCAAACTTTGAGAAATGATAGCCTAAAGTGAGAACTTTACTTCTACAGAAATTCCTAGTCACCGAAATGACATACCTTCAGTATTTTGCTAATTTCTCCTAGCTCAAGTATTATTTCTCCATGAAACTTTATAGGATGAAACTAGAAGAGTAGAGCTTTCCAACAAGCTATCATATGCATCAAACGGATCTCTAGAACTCAAGTTATGGCCTTCACAAGATGACCCTGTATGACCTTCCAAAACTGGAAATTTTTGCCTGTTTTAGTATTCCTGATGTCCAAAAATAAAAAATTCGATGCCTGGCATCGAATTTCAGTCCAAGTCGATGCCGGGCATCGACTTTGAGCTTTTTTAGGCCCTTTTTCTGCACCAGAAATACTCTCTTTTACACACACATGAAGAAGAAGACTTGTATGCTAGAAGTCGATGCCAGGCATCGACTTTATGCTCAAACTCGATGCCAGGCATCGAGTTGCTCCACAAACTTCATATTTTTAAAAGATTCAACAATAGTTAACACACAGAGAATGAAAAAATGACTTATCAGCCAAGATTCGATGCCAGGCATCGAATTGCTCAGAAAACTTGAACTTTTGAATTCATCACACAGTAGGTAATCATGGAGATGATGGAGAGAGACTCATACACAGAACTTTACTCAGTTCTTTCTCACAGCTATGAAAACTCAGAAGTTTTACAAATGCTTTCTCACTCAGAGAAGCCCGACTATACTCAGTCATACAAAAATGAGTTCTTCTCACTTTCTCTTGTCTTCCTCCTTCTTCTTCTCTCTCTCTCTCTCGCCGCGTCAGTTGATACAAACTAACTTATATAGATTTTTGTATTCTCGTGATTTTAAAAAACTTCTAGAACTAAAGTGAACTAACTTTACAAATATGATACATTTGTGAATTTGTCCCTTCACATAGGCATGGGGTTTTCTTCCTAAGATTTGAACTTTAAATATATGTCTAATTAGTGAGTGTTTCTCCAACAGCTCCCCCTCAATCACTAATTGACATTCCCTGTTTCTTCATATCATCTTCTTTTCTTTTACTCCTGCCATGCTTTTGAATCTGCTGGTCTTCACACCATCCAAGCTCTTTGTCATTATATCTGCTAACTGATCTTTAGTAGAAATGTATTCCACTTCAATCTCCTTCTCCATTACCTTTTCTCTAAGAAAATGATATTGGATCTCTATGTGCTTTGTCCTTGCATGAAATACTGGATTTGCTGCAAGATAAAGTGAACTCATATTATCTCCATGTATTGTAGGTGTACCTTGATCAATGCCTAAGCTCTTGAACAATGTCTGCATCCATATGACTTCCTTAGCTGCTTCCACAAGTCCTTTGTACTCTGCTTCAGTTGATGATAATGCTACTGTATGTTGTTTCTTTGAACACCAACTTACAAGCTTATCACCAATGTATATCATGTAACCATGAGTTGATCTCCTGTCATCTTGATTACCTGCCCAGTCTGAGTCACTGTAGGCTCTCAACTTCAAATCTGATGTAAAAGGATAATATAATCCTTCCTTTATAGTTCCTTTGATATATCTGAGAACTCTTTGACCTGCAATCCAATGTGGGTCCTTTGGACAATGCATGAATTGTGACAAAACTCCCACTGCATAACTAAGATCAGGTCTTGTTAGTGTAGCATAAATCAAACTACCCACAAGAGATTGATACTTCCTCATATCTTTGTAGTCTGCACCATCATATTTACTGAGCTTGTGATTAACTTCAAGTGGAGTTGAAGCTTCTCTGCAATTTTCCATATCAAACTTCTTCAACAAGTTCAGAAGATACCTTTCTTGTGACACATATATGCCATGATCTGTATAAGTAACTTCCATTCCAAGAAAGTATGATAACTTTCCTAGGTCACTGATCTTAAACTCTTTCTCAAGTAATCTCTTTACCTCCTTGATTCCTTCATCTGAAGTACCTGTGATTATAATGTCATCTACATAAATACAAATGTAGATTGTACCTTCCTCTGTTCTTTTGATAAGTAGACTTGAATCTGCTTTTGAACTTTGATATCCAAGATCATTGAGATACTTCACCAGTCTATAGTTCCAAGCTCTTGGAGCTTGCTTCAATCCATACAATGCTCTTCTCAACCTGCAAACAAAATTTGGATACCTGGAATCTATAAACCCTTGAGGTTGTTCCATGTATACCTCATCTGATATGTATCCATTCAAGAATGCATTTTTTATATCCAATTGACTTAGAGTCCATCCTTTTGAAGCTGCAATAGCAATGATTGTCCTTATAGTTGACATCTTAGCTACAGGACTGAATGTCTCATCATAATCTATGCCATAGGTCTGGGCATAGCCTTTCACCACCAATCTAGCTTTGTATCTGGCTATACTTCCATCTGCAAGCTTCTTCACTTTATAAACCCATTTATTTCCAATTACTTTCTTACCATTTGGTTTAGGAACAAGTTCCCATGTCTTGTTCTCCTCCAGTGCATTGAACTCTTCCTTCATTGCTTCTTCCCATTGCTTCTTACCTTTAGCTTCATCATAGTTCTGGGGTTCTTCATCATCTTTGACCATATATGCATAGTTCTTTTGAGTTATGTAAGAAGTATCATAAGAATACCTTTCTGGTTGTCTTCTAGTCCTGCTTGACCTTCTTGGTTCACATTCTTCATAAGTTTCTGGATACACCTCTTCATCAAATATAGGAGCTTCTTCATTCATTCTTGTTAATCCACTTCTGGATGTACTTGCTTGCATATAGTCTTCATCTCTATTCACCTGCACAATTGATTTTCCTTTCTCACATCTTCTTACCTCTTCTTCAAATTCTTCAGCTGTATGACTTTGATCTGCATACCAACTTTTCTGTTCATCAAATGTAACATCTCTAGAAACAATAAATTGTTTGGTTAGAGGATTCCACAATCTGTAACCCATCTGCTTTTCATCATAACCAATGAACACATATTTTTCTGCCTTTGGTTCAAGTTTATGCCTAAGCTGTGATGGCACATAAGCATATGCAATTGATCCAAACACTCTACAATGATCTAGTGTTGGTTTCTTACCCCACCAAGCTTCATATGGAGTCATTCCATTCAGAGCTGCACATGGTAATCTATTCACAAGATATGTAGCTGTATTTACAGCCTCAGCCCAAAGATAATTTGGACAATTCTTCTCCTTTAGCATAGCTCTAGCAAACTCAACCAAAGTCCTATTCCTTCTTTCTGCTACACCATTTTGTTGTGGTGTATACCTGCAAGTTATTTCTCTCTTAATACCTGCATTCCAAAGATAATCATTGAACTCTTGGGAGAAGTATTCTCCCCCTCCATCAGACCTCAGTCTCTTAAGCTTTTGACCTGTGACTCTCTCTGCATATGCATGAAAATGCTTGAAAGCTCCAAACACTTCTGATCTTTCCTTCAAAACATATAATGTTATCCATCTTGTAGCATCATCAATAAAAAGAACATAATACCTTGAGCCACTGATAGATCCTTCTTTTGTTGGTCCCCATACATCTGTATGAATGAGCTCAAGTACTCCATCATGTTTGAATCCTTTCTTTTGAAATGGTAACCTGTGTGCTTTACCCATTTGACATGCTTCACATTTATAAACCATATGTTGACTTTGCACATTTGGTAATCCTAGTACAGACTGATTAGCAACCATAGCTTTAATTCCTCTTTCATTGAAATGACCTAATCTCTTATGCCAGAGATCAAGTTCTGTAATCACTGCTTCACCATGTGTGAGCAAAGCTTGACCAATGTTCCCTTGCACTCTTAAAGTAAAGAGTCTACCTTCTTTCTTACCAGAGACAATCTGATTATATCCATTCTCTGGATCTTCCACAAATACTCCTTCATTTGTAAACCTGACTTGAAAACCTTTTTCAACTATCTGTCCCACACTAATCAAGTTTTTAGGTATTGTAGGAACATACAAAACATTGGTTAGCAAATCTGCTCCACTCTTGCATTTCACTTTTCCAATTGAATGTACACTATGTCTTGTATTATCACCAGTTTGAACTGTGTGACTCGAAATACCTTTTTCCAATTCTGACATCAATTCTATGTTTCCTGACAAATGATTAGAACATCCAGAGTCAATGTAAAATACCTTTAGATCTTCTTTATCTGATGTGCTGATTGAATTCATCATCAATGATGTATGACTTTCATTCTGTGTGTCATTTGCATAGTTGTAGTAGGTGGTGTTGTAGGATTGATTCTGTCCCCAACTTCTTCCTCCACCTCTACCATAGCCTCCTCTTTGACTTTGTCTACCTCTTTGAAAATTACTTTGATATCTTCCACCTCGACCTCTGCTATTGTTGTTTTGATTCTGATTTGATCCTTGTTGATTGTGCCAACAGTCATGAGCCAAATGATTACTCAATCCACAGATCCAGCAAGCCTTTTTGTTGTTATTTTGATTACCTCTTCCTCTTCCAAAACCTCTTGCTCTTCCTCTGCCAGTGCCTTTACCTCTTGCATAATAAGCTTGTGAATTAGACTCCTCTTCATCCTTTGCTTTACCTTTATCTCCTTTCTTCTTATTCTTCATGTACATTGCAGAACTTTGACCTTTATCTCCATCTCCCTTCAAGTCTTGCTCATATGTGAGCATCAAACCAAGCAACTGGTTCAAATCTGGAACATAATGATTTAATGAAAGTTCTGTTGATAAGACAAAAGGTTTCCACCTTTCATCCCCTCTCAAACCTGCAAGTAATTGAGCAATCAATCTGTGATCTTCAACATCTTCATCTATGGATCCAAGACTATCTGCTAGATCCTTCATCTTAGTGACATAATCACTAATGGTTTGACTTGGCTTCTTCTTGAATGTTGTAAACTCTGACCATAGACTTGCTTTCCGTGCTTTAGTAGTGCTTTGGAAATGATATTCCAATGCATTCCATATATCTTCTGATGATTCCAATCCTCTGATGTGTGGTAGCAAATGATCTGAGATTGTATTGTAGATGTAGGCTTTTGCACTTGCATCCTTCTTCTGCCAATGCTTTAAAGCATCAAGTTCTTCTTTCTTTGGTCGGCTTTCATCTTCAAATACTGGCTTCTCTTCTTCACCTGTAACATATATCATGAGATCCTTACTCATAAGTAAGGCTTCCATTCTCATTACCCATGCGGGGTAATTATCTCTGTCCAGTTTGTCAATGGAGATATGATCTGCCATAGTTCTTTCCTTCTGCTGCAACCTGTGAGCTTAAAGGATAAAGGATAATACCTTTTGAAGTTCTTTGTGTATGAGGATACTTTTGAAGTAACCTTTTGATGCCTTGTGTCTTCAAATGCTTCACCTTTGAAACTTTAATGGAAAACTTTACAAAACTTATCGTACCTTTGCCGCCTTCTGCTCTTTAGGACCTTTCTGCTCTGATACCACTTGTTGATGTATAAAACACCACAAGAAATGAATTAATGTGACACTAGAACACCTCTATGGTCACCATTAACTCATTGCCACTCTTTGAGAAATGATAGCCTAAAGTGAGAACTTTACTTCTACAGAAATTCCTAGTCACCGAAATGACATACCTTCAGTATTTTGCTAATTTCTCCTAGCTCAAGTATTATTTCTCCATGAAACTTTATAGGATGAAACTAGAAGAGTAGAGCTTTCCAACAAGCTATCATATGCATCAAACGGATCTCTAGAACTCAAGTTATGGCCTTCACAAGATGACCCTGTATGACCTTCCAAAACTGGAAATTTTTGCCTGTTTTAGTATTCCTGATGTCCAAAAATAAAAAATTCGATGCCTGGCATCGAATTTCAGTCCAAGTCGATGCCGGGCATCGACTTTGAGCTTTTTTAGGCCCTTTTTCTGCACCAGAAATACTCTCTTTTACACACACATGAAGAAGAAGACTTGTATGCTAGAAGTCGATGCCAGGCATCGACTTTATGCTCAAACTCGATGCCAGGCATCGAGTTGCTCCACAAACTTCATATTTTTAAAAGATTCAACAATAGTTAACACACAGAGAATGAAAAAATGACTTATCAGCCAAGATTCGATGCCAGGCATCGAATTGCTCAGAAAACTTGAACTTTTGAATTCATCACACAGTAGGTAATCATGGAGATGATGGAGAGAGACTCATACACAGAACTTTACTCAGTTCTTTCTCACAGCTATGAAAACTCAGAAGTTTTACAAATGCTTTCTCACTCAGAGAAGCCCGACTATACTCAGTCATACAAAAATGAGTTCTTCTCACTTTCTCTTGTCTTCCTCCTTCTTCTTCTCTCTCTCTCTCTCGCCGCGTCAGTTGATACAAACTAACTTATATAGATTTTTGTATTCTCGTGATTTTAAAAAACTTCTAGAACTAAAGTGAACTAACTTTACAAATATGATACATTTGTGAATTTGTCCCTTCACATAGGCATGGGGTTTTCTTCCTAAGATTTGAACTTTAAATATATGTCTAATTAGTGAGTGTTTCTCCAACATGTGTGTGTATATGTATAACTCTATGTGTATGTGTGTGTATGTGCATGTATATGTGTATATGTAGGTATATGCATGTGTGTGTGCTTCTTCATCATGTATAAGTGTATGAGTGCATATCAATAAGTGTGAGTATGGTATGTAATGAAAATAACACAATTCAAATGATCTACAAATAATAGAAATTGTACTTACAATTGTGATCCATAGTTTTTGCTTGGTTAGCTTCTTGAATAACCTGCAATAAAAAGAGAGAAGAGAGAGAGAGAGAGAGAGAGAGAGAGAGAGAGAGAGAGAGAGAGATCTAGAGAGAGAGAGATCTAGAGAGATCTAGAGAGAGAGAGATCTAGAGAGAGAGAGAGAGATCTAGAGAGAGAGAGTGAGATCTAGAGAGAGAGAGATCTAGAGAGAGAGAGATCTAGAGAGAGAGAGAGAAAATTCAAAGAGACAAAGATGTAGAAAGACAGAAACAAAGACAGAGGGAGACAATAACAGAGAGCTTAAGCAAAACAACAATTCTGCATATACTTGCTTCAGCTCGTAAGCGCAGCGCAATTGCGAACGTTGGAGAGCTCTTCGATCGGATGCGTGAAAATGCCGATTGCAGAGCCTCCAACGTTTTAATTTTTGTCCGTCAACAGATCGTCGTATAAGCGATGCAACGCGTCGTCGTATAAGCGATGCAATAGACCGTCGCATAATGGACCGTCGCACAATGGACCGTCGCTTATAGACCGTCGCTTATGCGACGCAAAAAAGCGTCGCTTAAGCGACGCAAAGAAGCGTCGCTTAAGCGACGCCTTTGACAAGCGTCGTTTAAGCGACGTTATGCAAATACTGTCGCAAATACCATCGTTTTTTGCGTCGTATAATCGACGGTCCGCGCTCGATGGTAATTCCGACGCACGTTGCAATTTTATAGCGACGAAATTCTGTCGCGTTAACCGTCGTTACACGCCCGTATTCCTTGTAGTGAATACCGCATTTAGAACCAAGACAAGCAGAGCCACTGGACCAAACTTTTGATTTTGAGATGCCTGATGCATTCTCCAATGAGTTCCAGTTTTCAGAAGGACAATTGTTTTCTCAAGAATTTGAAAGGCCTAGCTACCCTACCACACCCAGGGATCAGCCACAAGGACAGATCGTGTCCAGCTCTGATGACGAAAGAACAGCAACCGATGACGACGAAGGAGACGACGAAGCTAGCCAGGGAACACATGAATCCCAAGAGCATGAACAGACAGATGGCCAAGGCCAACAAACAGACACACATGGTGATACAAGTACCCATGAAGATGAAACTTACGAAGCAGCAGCTTACACACTGGCTATCAAGAAGCTGTATAGAACTATGGAAAAAGTTTGGGCACGCAAAAAGCTGACACAGGAAGAGAGTCAAACAATAATAGAACAAGAACTTGTCACAGGCGGATTCGAAGACGCATACATCAAAGGATTCCGCGAGTTAGTCAAATCAGTAGGCTCCAACGAAGCACTCAGGTACTTGCAAAGAAAGCCACTACCACAGTTTGACCCCCGCAGAGTACGCCTACTTTCAAAGCCCGGCGAATACATTCGTGTACCAACCGGAGCACAATCTTCAGAACAAGCCAGGGAGGCACGCCTCGTCCCCGAAAGTTCGTTGGCTGTGGAAACCATCTTTGTAGATTCCCCACCCCGCGCTACAGCTGTACAAACCTCAGTAGTCACTGAAGTACCGACCACCCCAACCGCTCCTCTCTCACCACCCGTCCATCAAGCCTCCCCTCTTCACCCTCCTTCCCCCAGACCAACACCTTCATTCGCCGGAGGTGTTGCAGAAATCGTCTTTATGACCACTCACCCCACAATTCCCGTACCCATTAGCCCTAGTCTACCCCCACCCACACCCACCTTTCTATCCAACCCATTCCTCCATCCATCTTTTCCATCTTTCCCCACAACTCCAAGACCCCTATTTCCATTCCCACCACCATTAACCTTCTCCCCCGTCTCACCTCCCCGACCCACTGTAACCCCTCTTTCCCCTTTCCACCAAGCTGCTCCAGCTAGCCCCCCTGTAAATTACCCCTCAACCTTTGTAAATCCCGTATTTACACCAGCACGAGCACCCACGATCACACCCATATTCACGGTCACCGCACTAGATACGTCCACTGACATGGACATCTCACCACCCACTGCACCATCACTACCTTCACTCACGGCACAAACATTTTTAGGCACATCACAATTTTCAACAATCACTACATCATCCACCTTCCCATCCCCATTCCCCGTTCCCGTTGCATCTACACCAACTGCATCTTCATTTAGCACCCCGTCAATACTATCACCCACTGTAGATAATGCATTTCGACAGATGTTCATGTGTATGACGCAAGTAAGAGATGAGTTCACATCTCTTGGTGATAATTATCAGCAGCTGCAGAGGACAACCAATGACTTACAGTCGGAGCTTAATTTATTGTCTATTGAGAATGCCTCTCTGAACACCCGCTACCAGGAATTACGCGAGGCCTATCACAAATTGGAACTAGAAAGCGAAGAAAAGACCAAGGAAGCCACTGCTGACCTGGACAACTTATTAAGAGCCCAGACAGTCCGCAATGCAATGCTAACACGAAATATGGGCTTACTACGAAGACACCTAGCAGCCGCCAAGGAAGAAAACCAGCGCTTACAGAATCAGAACCGAGAAAACTTAGAAGCAGCGCTCGACCACCCAGACCAACCACTCGGTCCTAGCAGGTTCAAAGCCATTCCTTCAGACTCGATGAGGATGCTGCTAGACGATCATGTAAGATTACTAGATGAATACGACCGCATGAACGAGGAGTTACAGAAACTCAAAGAAGATCACAAATTACTCCAGTTACGAGAACCGGCACACCAAGACATACCAGCACCTGTGGACCCCTCTCCTGACCTCCTAGAGGAACTCAACTCATTACGGGCCCAGGTATCGACCCTTGAATCAAGGATTGCAGTATATGAAGCGCCACCAAGGCCAGATTCCCCACCTGAGCTTCCAGCTGAGGAAGAAACGCTCACCATCCCGGTGGAGGAAACGTTTGAAGAAGCGTACGAGCCACAACCCATCCCAGGCGGACGCGTCACGGCCGAAGGTCAGATGACGTACGAACTTCCGACCCCCGCGTGGATGAAGACTATTGAGGAACTTGGAACAACGCACTCAGCTAGAGTAGAGGCACAATTACATGCCATGGCGATGATAGAAGAAAGAATATTACAGTCTCCATTCTTTGCTCATTTGGCCCCGCGACGATACATATCTGGGCACGAGCTACAGTATAAACCGTATTTCATGTTAATGGCCGAATACCAGTTAGCCATTGAGAAAGAGACAGGTAAGAAACCATCGCATGCAACTCAATTCGAGGCGGCTAATTTGCCACTAGATGCACAGAAAGAAAGGATCTATCAACCAGAGTGGCGAAAAGATTTACTACAGCAGTATCCAGAGATGATGAGTACATGGGTAAAGGCACCTTTGCATTTGAAGTACAATCCGTGTTGGGGACCAGTGCCACGACGCCGCTCCTGGACTGCCTTTGCTATTAAGGTACAAAACAATAAGCAGTGCCAAGACTGGTTGAATTACCCCTATTTTAAGCCACCCATTGAGTTACCAACTGTTGGCTACATGATGGCTACAATTCGCCACTGGCTCCCTAGATTAAAGCATATGGATGATATAGCAGCGCATATGACGGTCAAAATCTTTGACATGATGCAAATGATTTTTAAAGTCTTCCGACGCGTCAAGCCACCACATGTCAACACCCCGGGCTTTGAGCATGGCAATTTTGATCTGGTATATGATATGAGTACAACACCATCGCTACGGGTATGTTATGCCTGGCATTGCAGAATAAAGTACCTATCGGCGTGCTACAAGCAGGCATTCGAAGAGATGTTCACAACCAGCTTCTGGGAATACCATTTAGAGGTATTCATAAAGCAGGCCTACACATTTATTACAATTATTTGCCTGTGAACGAATGGTCTATTCCACACACTATCAGCTCCCGCCACCAGAAGAACCGCAACCAATCGACTGGGAGAAACTCGAGGCCGATCTGGCCCGAGGCATTCGTATCTCCGAGCACACCCTCGCTCAAGACCTCCTATAGAACTATATCCTGCAGACCTCACAACAAGGTTCTGTCAGGGACGACAGAAGCGAGAGGGAGGGGGGTGTTGGAAGTAGCCAGAGGCACAGACGACACGGAAGCATGTAACGATAGAGCAGGGAGCCAGTCGAATCATTTTTCAAAGAATTATGTTTTCAAATACTTTCCAAAAACCTCCAATAGTGATTTTTATCACTATTGTAACATATGTAACATAGAAAACCCCATTTTGTAATCTATAGCTCCATTTTGTGCAAGCCGAGGAGTCCTCGAGCTTGAGGAGCTTAGGTAGAACAAGCGTATCAATTTTCGTTATTTTTAGACATCGTTTACCCTTCCAAATAGCATGTAGGACCTAATTTTTAACTATGCCGGTCACTAGATGTGAAACCGGTCAAAACTAGTCTAGAAACTATAAAAAGAGCTAGAGAGCTCATTTTTGAAGTTAGTTAGTGTTCGCTAGTGTGAGCTTAGAGCTATTTTGAGCTTGTAATAGTGTTCTTGAGTAATAGAGTGGATCTCTCACCTTCCATTGTGTCTTGCTTGTCTCTTCGTAGTGTGTGTGTATGTGTGTGTGCATTTCTATGCTTCTCACCTTCACTCTCACTTCATCTCACATTCACGATCTTCATATCACTCCTATCTCTTCCACGGATTGACATTAAGGAGGTGGAGCTTCTTAACGTGGTTCTCACCATTGTGCTAGAGCAACAGCATGTGATAGCAAGCCATAGAGTCTTGACATTGGAATCATAGGTAAGTAAGTAATCTTCTATTTTTATTTACTTTTTATCTTATTCATCATCATCATCCCTACTCACCTTCTACCTCCATCTCCTCCATAGAAAAACGTTCACCTCCTTGGTCATATTCCCATCCCCAACTCATTTTCCTATTTCACTTGTGAGAGAGAACAAGAGAGCGACTGTGTGCGATTTGTTTTTTGTGTGTTTATGAGCTTTTTGGTAAGTTTTAGCATCATCATCATCATCAACAACAACAACAACAACATTAGCAGGTTTGATAGAACTCTGCACACATCCCAAGACAATGACCTCTATCTATCAGGACACACAAATTTTTGGTATTTTGTAACTACAAGTTAGGGACAATAGACCACACTATTACGGCACTCCAAATCATTAAAAATAATTCAAGAATATTAATTTTTGGTCCATCACAATAGACAGGTATCTATCATGCGATAGACGACGGACACCTATTCATCACAACAGTCTTGTCCATCGTGACAGATAGACCTCGCAATAGTGACCATCTAGCTGATAGACATGTCCATCATGATACATCAAACCCCATGATAGACTCATTCTATCGCATGATAGATGATAGATAGGACCCAGGATAAGCCTATCTATTACAATAGATGTGTCCATTGCCATAGACAAACCATGACAGATGCTAGACAAAAGTTAGTGTATATCATGATAGACATGTTTGATGCAGCAGAATAGTCGGTTGCAATAGACATTCATCCACGATAGACACTATCCATCATGACAGATAGGAAAATATAGGAAAAATGGAAATTTTTAGGGTTTATCAAATTTAGTCATTTTTTGCCTAATTTTTTGGGATTTTTGCAGAGACTTGGAGCTACTTGGAAGGCCAAACTAAGATACGATTGTAGAGACTTGGAGCTACTTGGAAGGCCAAACAAAGGTTACAACAAGGTGATCACTCAGTTGGAGAATTTGAATCAGACTTCAAAATTGTATTTCAAGGATCTGCATATCAAGAAGACTATCTAGTTAATTGATTTCAAAGTGGTCTCATAGATGAAATTAAGGTTTGTTTATCCTCTACATCTCATTTGAAAACTTTAGATGAAGCTATCAATCAAGCAATCCAGTGTGAGAATCAGTTGTTAAAAGAAATCCAAGTCCAAGAGTCAGAAGTCTTGAATTATGAAGACACTATTCCTCAAGAATCTAAATCAAGAACCTTTGAAGGCCAAGAAGTCATTACGAATGATATAGAGCATACAAATTATGAAGATAATAAGAAGATGAAGGACAAGGAGGAGTTCGTGTTCAATCAAGGAGGTGTGCTTACTCAAGGCACTCCATCAAAGATCTTGGAAACACTACAACACGCCACTAAAAGCTCAAAGGACCTATCTTGTCACGAAGCTAAGGAAGCTAAAGGGAGACCGAGTCCTTCACCACCTTTCAAGATTAAGGATCATGAAGAATTCAAGGTTAATCATGTCTTAGATTCAAGAATCTCACGAGGACGATTGGAATGCTTTATTCATTAGAAAGCATATGACATTAGTGATTGTACTTTTGAACTTACAGAAAATCTTCAGAGAGCAAAAGTCAAGGTTCGTGAATTCCATAAGAAACAAAGGAAACCATCTTGAACCTCAGATTCCATGTGAATCCTATATCTCATGATTGGTTCAGAATTAGGAGAAACGAATGCTTCCATTGCATCCAAAATATGCCAAAACCCTAAGATCGATTGTTTACTTGCTCGATTCTGATATTCGGAGGCCCCATTTTGGATTGATGACATCATCATTTCGTAACCGCCATAGATCACTGCCTTTGAAAACCTATAGAAGGAGGGCTTCACCACATTCATTCTCAGTCTTGCCAATACCAGTTTTAAGAGCTCAAGGAATCGTGACTGCCAAGTAAGTACTCTCCAAGTTCCAGTTCCAGTTCTTGTCTTGTTCTTTGTTCCGGTCTTGTCTAGTCTAGTTCTTGGACATCCTGTCTTGTCCTCTTGTAATCTTGTAGTACGAGACCTTGTCAAGTTCTTTCTTGTATCTAGTTCATCTCCCAGAAGGGAGTCCTTGTAATCCAGAGATCTTGTTCTATACTTACGATCCCAGGTTGTGGGATCTCTTGTATCATCTCTAGGTGAGTTATCTATACCTATAGTCCCGGGTTGTGGGACATCTTGTATCAGCTACATATTCCTGTACTATTTTCCCTACATGGGTATTCTCGTAAGCTGAAGTGTATTCCTGAAATCTTGTCTATTGTAGTCGGAGAGCACAATCTAGTGCTCCCCATCCTAGGCATTCAAGAGATAACAAGGGCATTTGACTCAAGGTTGGAAGAACTCTCAACCCCCTCAATCTATTTTCTAGCCTAGGCTAAGTGTGATTATTGGTTTGATTAATTGGGGTGATGATAGGCACAAATCAAGTTCAAGACACCCTGAATTCTCAAGTTTAAGATTAGTTAGAGCAAATTTGTGAAAAACCCTAACAAAAAAGAACCAAATTTGATCGAGTAAAATCTCAATATATGCTAAAATACAAGTATTCCTCATGATGTGCATCTTAAGACAAACAATTACACCAAAAAGAATTTAAAAACAATAAATTACAAAAGAACCATGCATTGTGGATGTACTTGGGTATTGTGCTAGTAGTGGGATCCTATGAACCTTAGATCAAGCAGACACCTAGGAAGAGAATGAAAAAGCATCGAATCCTGTGAGGCTAGTGTCAATCATACATCTAGATCGTGGGCTCAACAATTGAGTGATTATCCTTATGTGTTGAGCTAAGAGATGTAAGCCGCCGGATTGGCATTCTGTATTTTCATAATTTCTATATTTTCTTATCCCGCACGAACCCAAAGGTCGTTGCGAAGTGATGTATCTGTTTATCAATCAATGAAAAGACATTGCGGTGACGCTCCGACAACGACGAACAGTATCGCCAGGCTGTCTGTCTGGGCGAGTGCGTTCTGTGGAGTCGTCGTAGTGCAGTATTCGTGAAGTCTGAGTAGTGTCATTCTTACCTTTGTTTAATTACATTAATTTGTGATTAACACAGTAAGGTTAAGTGCGGTTAATAAGTCTGTGTGATGGTAATGAATATTCTGGTGTTACGTACTGTTAAAGTCTAACCAGAGTTTTGACAGTAATCTGTATTAATCAGAGCCTTGAACATTAACGTACTGTTGATCGAGTAAGTTAATTGGAAAATTAAGTTACATGGCCTCAGACCCTACCACTCCCAAGAATCTGATAAAGAACTTAAAGTGCCTGTGACGTAAACGCACGTTTAACACTAGCGCATTTTAACACTGGCACCGTCTGTGGGAAGGTGGCACAAACTGTGAATAATCAGTAAGGTGGAGTAGTACGCAAGAGGTGCAGAGGTGATATATGCCAGTTACTCGGTCCAGTGAGTCGTATCCGAAGTACACGAGAGACCAGCATCCCTGGATAGTACCAAATTTGTTAGGGACACCCCTAGGCGGCAGAAGTATAGACCGGCTAAGCCCAGTTGTCGAAGGAGCGGAGCCCGATAGCAGTGATTCCGGTAGAATTCCGGTGACACATGAGGAAATTCCAGTAAATTCCGGTGTAATTTCGGTGCAGTCTACAAAAGATACAGTAACTTTGGAGTGTACAGAGACGCAGTGCACAGTTGACCCGACACCTCTGGTCAGGATTCAAACTTTTCTGAGGATAAAGTGGTGTTACCCAGAGAGATCATTGCCGGTGAAAGAATACCCTGTTTTGGGGAAAGTTCGACAAATTCCGGTGACAGTTCGGTCCCAATTGCAGGGAATTTACAGTTTTTCGATGACCGTGTGATACTCCCTGGTGAGTCTTCATTTCGATCACCACTGTTCGAGGCAAATTTGCCTACTTGGGATATCAAGGTTGAGGATAGACTCTTCGATTTGGAGATCCGTAAGAGATTGAACGCTATTTTCAAGCCGGAAGGTGAGCAGTCTGACCACACAGATTCTGAAGGACCAGAAACACCTCCTCAGAACTCAGGAGACAGCAATGGTACCACTACTAGCACCATGAGTGGACAACAACAACAACAGCAGCAACAGCAACAGCAACAGCCCCTTCCACTTCGACCTATTCCAACAGGGGTGACGTACACCAAGTTCGGTGGATTTCCAGGTGACGACCCTGATGCACATGTGCGTACTTTTGAGATAAGTTATGTTGTACTGAACCATCCAATCGATCAGGCCATCGTATTCCAGTCAACATTAGTCAATGAAGCAGCGAGGTGGCTAACCGCGTATGATATCAACCATTTCGTTACCTATGAGGCGGTAAGGGATGCATTTTTGCAGAGGTTTCGGTTGAAGAAGAACCCTACCGAAATTTTCGATTACTTGCATAACAATAGACAGAAGCCGCACCAGACTGTTCAGGAATATGCCACATTATTTAGAACTCATTTAAGACAATTGCCTCCGGCACATGCTAATTTACCGGATGATGTTATAACCCAGTGGTTCATTAATGGTCTGACCCCACAGCTAAGACAAATCATGATCATCCGTTGTGTGGGTGCTATGACACTGGATGTTGTTATAGCGATGGTCCTGCAACTAGAGCATAAGGTTGGAGGATTCACTGAAGACTTGGAGTGGCTAAAAGCCAGCAAGAACATTACAGATGATCCGGCTAAATAGATGTATTGCACTAAGTGCAAAAAACTCAGGCACACCAGTGCCACCTGTGCCCTTAATCAAATGTATTGTGCCATTTGCAATACCACCGGACACTCAACCAAAAACTGTGCGTATAAGGCCAAAGTGCAGGGACGAGAAGCTGTAAATGCTATTATACAAGAACCAGGGCAGCCAGCAACCCACTATGTGCCACCACAGATGCGAAACACTCAGCCGCAAGGATATAGAAATTACCGAGGACAGCGGAATACCAATTTCAATACAAATCGATGGCAGACAGGTACATCAGTGGAAGGTACTTCCTTGCCACCACCTCGATGTCACTTTTGCGGTACGCTTGGCCACATCCGGAGATTCTGCAAGGATGCAGCCGAATATGACAAAAGAAAGAAAGAGAGTCAGAACCCGATGACCAACATGGTCTATATCTCACCAGTGGAATCACAAGCAGCAGTGATCCAGACACAATCGGGTAAGCAGTTGCAACCAGCAGCTTAGGTGTTTGAACCTGGTATTCGCGAACAATAGCAAATGTATACCAAGGCCAGTCAGTGGGCCACTAAAGAACAAACTATATTTCCTGATCCGATTCCGGTGACACAGGTTCCCCTGCCAAAGGCGCGGCCGAATGAACAAAACACTGACCCAGTAATAGTAGCCTCATCATCAGACTCGGTGAAGAGTACGATGCAAACCGATTAGGTATGTGAGATTCTTACTAAGGCTTCAATTACACTCCCCTTGGGGGAGTTGCTTGCATTAGTGCCAGGAGTTCGGCAGCAATTCCAGCAACAAGTTAGTCCTGGAACTTCCTGTACTCCGGCGACGGCCGCAATACAACCGGAAACTGACGCTACGGTGGATCATTTAGTCCCCTTAATAACTGTCTTGCATAAAAATCACAAGATTACGCAAGTGTTAATTGATGGTGGTTCGGGTGTGAATATAGCAACTGTAGCTCTCTGCAAAAAGCTGGGGTGGACACAGATCGAGCCCGTCCAATTCTTTGTCAGAATGGTAGACCAATCCCGAGTCCATCCGGTGGGACTCGTACGGAATATCCCGATTACTTTGCAGGGTACCACGTTCAAAATGACTTTCGTAGTCTTAGAACTACCAGAATCCAGCCTCGAATATAATCTTCTTTTCGGTCGGCCCTGGTTGAAACAGGCCAAAGTTATACAGGATTGGTCAATGCAAGAGTTGACTTTCAAAGATAATCACCGAAATATGTTGTCAAACTAGATGCCATTCAGCCTTGTGAGCTGCATGCCAGACCTTATGTAGCAGAGCCGGTCCACATGTTGGATGGCTTATCTGACGATGAAGAAGAGCTGTTTCTCAAGAACAATAAAGATTTGATTTCCTTAGGTACTATAGATCTTCAAGCTGTAGCAGACAACTGGAGTCCGGCAGCCTGTATGGTTGTCCCCGTGACCGGAAATGCAGATGCAGATGATAGTGTTGCTATGGATGGAGCCACTCTACATCAACTGTTACAGTCAGCTGACGACTTGGGGAAACCTCGTCAATTTTATGTCCCGGAAGATCAGTTAATAACCTATAATTTGGGTGATGAGGCTAACCCGCGACCTGTTAAGATTAAGGCAGGACTGTCCGAGGTATTTCAAGATGATTTGATCCGACTCCTGCGTGAGTTTTCTGATGTTTTTGCTTGGGACTATCGAGATATGAAAGGTCTTGATCCGCGGATCTATCAACATCGGGTCGTGCTCAAACCAGAGGCGAAGCCAATTAAACAATCTAGTTACCAAATGAATCCCAATTATGCAGCACAGGTCAAGGCAGAACTCGATCGGTTATTGAAGGTGGGATTCATTGTACCTGAACAAGACATACCAAAAACAGCTTTCATTACAAACTGGGGTGTTTTTGCTTGTACGGTCATGTGGTTTGGGTTAAGGAATGCTCCCAACACATTTCAACGCTGCATGCAGGAAGTCTTTTCACCCTACCTGACTACTTTTATGCAAGTCTATTTAGATGACTTCTCCTTATTTGGCAAGATTGTGGCGCACCTGTATCATTTACGGTGCTTCTTTGAGAAATGACGTGAATACCGACTCTGCCTGAATCCGACAAAATCTGTTTTTG
Organism: Ceratopteris richardii; assembly: GCA_020310875.1. NCBI lineage: Eukaryota > Viridiplantae > Streptophyta > Polypodiopsida > Polypodiales > Pteridaceae > Ceratopteris > Ceratopteris richardii. The sequence continues at coordinate 66,624,053 of CM035437.1, read as the reverse complement.
CAGTTTCTTGTGGTAAACTCCTTGGACATATTATATCTACACAAGGTATCCAAGTCGATCCAGACAAAGTTGCAGCTGTGTTGGAAGCACCCGTTCCTACAACGCCGAAAGAAGTTATGCGCTTCCTGGGTCAAATCCGGTGGCATGGCAGGCATCTACGGTGGTTAGCCCATTTAGCAACACCACTTAATCGGCTAATGACTCATACTCCACGACAGTTCGAATGGACTCTGGAATTCCAAACTGCATTCGATCGTCTAAAAGGATTATTGACGCAAGCTCCAATTTTGCAACCTCCTGATTGGGACCGCCCATTCCATGTCTTTGTAGATGCATCGGATATAGCCATTGGCAGTGTTTTAATGCAGCAAACGGATAAATGGTTTCGGCCTATATATTATGCAAGTCACCGACTAGCTCTTGCTGAAAGAAATTATTCAGTTACCGAAAGAGAATGTCTCGGGTTGGTGTATTCTGTGAAGAAATTTCGGCATTATTTACTCGGCCGTAAATTCACCTTTCATGTGGATCATGCCGCACTGGTATATCTGGTCCGGAAACAACATTTAGGTGGTCGCTTGGCTCATTGGGTTTTATTGTTGCAGGAGTTTGATTATGAAGTGATTCATCGACCCGGCACCGCACATGCATTAGCCGATTTTCTCTCTCGGTTGGATTCCGGTGAAGCTCCGCTGGGTGTTGATGACACCACACTAGCAATTTACCTTATTGAAACGGCTCGTGACGAATCGGCAGAGCCTCCTATACCGTCTACCTACTATGATATGTTGTTAACTTTTTTGACTGACGGATGTCTTCCCCCTCATATGCCTCCTGCTATGCGGCGGAAAATTGCAGTTTACAGTCGCAGATTTCGGTTGATTGTAGGACATTTGTACTACATGGATCATACTGGTGTCTTACTTTGCTGTATTCCACCACATGAAGTAAACTTGGTTATTGCTATGGCACATTCAATACCCTCCGGTGGACATTTTGCAGCAGACCTTACTCATCGGAAAATTCTGCAAAGTGGGCTTTAGTGGCCTACCATGTATAAAGACGTGACTTAGTTTGTGCAGACACTTGTCAACGATCTGGACAGCCATTATAGTGCCACTTCTTTCCTCTGCAACCTGTATTACCTTTGGAACCTTTTCAGAAGTGGGGTCTTGATTTTATTGGACCTATCGCACCACCAGCAACCCTTAGCAACAATCGCTACATCCTGACATGTACAAATTACGCTACCAGATGGGCAGAAGCTTGAGCCTTACGGTCCGCCACAGCTGTTTTGATAGCAAAATGCCTGATGAAGGACGTTTTCCCGCGTTATGGATTACCTCTGGAACTTGTGATAGACCAAGGAACCCATTTTGCTAACAATTTAATGCGAGTACTAACGCATACTTTTCAAATTCTGCATAAATTCAGTTCACCGTACTATCCCCGTGCTAATGGTTTAGCTGAAAGTACCAACAAGACGCTGTTGAGTATGCTTCGCAAATTGGTCGTAGAATCACCAGAACGTTGGGATCAGTTACTACCCGCAGTCTTATGGGCATACCGGACTACTTACAAGGTAGCAACCGGAATGACCCCTTTCAAGCTTGCTTATGGGCTGGAAGCAATCGTGCCAATGGAGATTGTCATGCCAAGCTTACGTGTGGCCATAACTCAGAAGCTGTTACCTGAAGACTCTTTGCCATTTCGGTTGGACACACTCAGAGCATTGGATGAACATCACTGGGAAAGTTTTCTGACTCTACAAGAAGTTCAGTTGCGGCAAGCCCGTACCCATGATCGCCTTCTCCAGACTCCAGTTTTTACGGTGGGCCAACTTGTGCTCTTTTACAATGCTAAAGCAAATCGTGCTGCTCGGAAATTTAAATTACGATGATTCGGTCCTTACCGAATTAGTGAGCAAGTGGGACCAACTACTTTTCGGTTGACTACCTTGACCGGAATTCCTCTTCCTAAAGTGATTAATGGCTCAAAGCTACGCCCATATCACCAACCGCCTTATCACCACTGACGTGTCCCTCGTTATTCTGCGTGTCACTTATTTTCTTTTCATTTCCGTATTTTGGCTGACTATAAATCGTAAACCTCCTCTTTGCTACCTAAATATGATTAAACCACCCTGTGTTACTGATTCTGCTCATGCATGCACGCCATAATTATGAAGGTTATCATTTCCATATCGCGCAATGATTAGGGTTTTCGTGTGCTTCTCGTTGCCAAGTGTCTACTTAATCTTCTTCTTTTCATTGTTATGTGTCTGTGTGATCTGTGCGCTGTGTTTTCTGTGTCTTGGGTATTCGTGTCTTGTGACTTCGTGTGCGCATCATGGAAGCGTTAGCTAATTTTGCTACCTTCCGTGACGGAATCCCTCAGGACGTGAGTGAGTTCTTGCGTATCCACGGCCTGTTGAACTTCGCTGAAATACCTTGGCATTCAGTGGAGTGTCACCCTTTTTACGCGCAGATTATTGTTGCCATTGCCGCCACACCTGCTACGGAGTAGAGTTGGCCGATTACATGTTTACCGTCTTGTGTAGTAATCACGTTAGCTTCATTCGCTGAAGCATTTCGGCTACCCATGGAAGGATTGGAGAATGGTCCTCTCCTTCCGGTAGCCACCATGATTGAATTATTCCCACGGCACTCATCAAATGAGTACGCCATTCTTTGTCACCCTGATCCTGAACGGACCACCTTACAATTCTTAGTAGCTATCCTTAATTTACAAAAACGTACTTACGGGATTTCACGTCCATTTTATTCGATGATTGACATGGCTTCTCGTGAGCCTGTCAATTTTGCCTCTTATTATTTTCGGTGCATTCACCGTGAATGCGTTACGGTTATTAAGCACATTAACAAAGGTGATCTTCCACGATCACGCCTTCCCCACATCCTTACGTTCCTTTTTCCCACCATTCAAGCCGCGCAACCTCCACCCAATGCATGGTTCTTACTGCATGAAGAATCCACTCGGATGCTTGAAGATGAAGACGAGGATGATGATGCCGATTTGTTTCAACTCCTTCCCCGGAAACGCCGTCGCATAAGCCCGTCTGAAAGTCAAGTACAAGGTTCCACCACAGCCAATGAAGAAGATCCATGACACCGCAACTTCGATCCACCTTGATTCTTCCAACCACTCTTCTCCTATCCGACAACAGGAACAAGGCGTGTCTACTGCTGATTCCGAAGCAAGTTCTTCTCGGGAGGATTCTCAACAGCAGACCCAAGAAGGTGTGCAAGCCATTGTTGCCGACATTGTTAATGAAGTGATCGCTTTGGTGGAAACGACAATTAACAGAATTGACGCGAATACGCAACTGAATCCCGGAATAGTGTTGGTGCCCAACACTCTTATACCCACTCCTCCACCAATGCCTCCGGTCGAGCCCATTGTATCTGTTCAACCTCTTGTCCCTGAAGCACCGGATTCCTCATCCTCTTCGCCTAATTATTCTCCACCATCTTCCCATCACCTCTTATCAGCCTCTTCATCCCAACCACTTCCTTCTCCCCCTCTTTCGGTTCCCATGTTTACTGAATTAGAGTCCATGGGTCGAATGCTAATCCAATTCTCACAGCAGCTATCGATGCAACTTAGAATGGTTACTGATACTATTTGTCAAGAATTGCAGCATAAAGTTGATATCTTAGAAGAAGATATTACTCCCCTATAGGAAGAAGTCGATGCAGTTAAGGCAGAAAATCATGGTTTACACTTACAAATTCAACAGCTTCAAGATCAGCTCGCACAGAAAGATGCTTTGCTGTGTCAAAAGGATACAGAAATCAGCACGTTGAAGCAAGAAATCACTGATAAAATAGATGCAATGACTGCCATAGGCAATGAACTGCATAGCACGCGGGAAGCATACATCATATTAGAAGAAGCCTCTCAGTCCCTGGCCAGCAATGTACTTAAAGCAGAAGCAGAGCTTCATAAAACTATCGAAACCGTGTTCAAGCGTGATCAAGAGTTATAGGAAGAGCTTGCCAGATATCTCAAATTGAAGAAGGAATTTGAAGGCGTGCAGAAAGAAAGAGAAGCCTACTACAAGACCATGCAGTTCCAGTCTGAAGAACTGGAGAGAAGAGAAAAGCAGCTCGGTTATCAAGCAGAGCATTTATCCAGAATAGATAAACGAATTGAAGATATGAAATTGAGCCGTGACGCAGCCCTGGCAAATGATTTCTACCTACAAGAGGTATTTTTGCAGACACAGGCTGACATTTTAATGAGTCAAGTAATTGCCGCAAGCTCTGTTCATACTGACGCACAGTTAGTCGAACCAGAAACTTTAAAGTTAATGCTGGATTCTTTGAAGCAGAAGATTTCCATAACTTTTAAATTAGCTCGCACCATGTACATACAGGGCATCGTAGATGAGCCCTAAATTTTGTTTCCGTTGCGGGTTCAAGTCCACCGTGCGTGCCAGTGTAAGCCGCCGGATTGGCATTCTGTATTTTCATAATTTCTATATTTTCTTATCCCGCACGAACCGAAAGGTCGTTGCAAAGTGATGTATCTGTTTATCAATCAATGAAAAGACATTGCGGTGATGCTCCGACAACGACGAACAGTATCGCCAGGCTGTCTGTCTGGGCGAGTGCATTCTGTGGAGTCACCGTAGTGCAGTATTTGTGAAGTCTGAGTAGTGTCATTCTTACCTTTGTTTAATTACATTAATTTGTGATTAACACAGTAAGGTTAAGTGCAGTTAATAAGTCTGTGCGATGGTAATGAATATTCCGGTGTTACGTATTGTTAAAGTCTAACCAAAGTTTTGACAGTAATCTGTATTAATCAGAGCCTTGAACATTAACGTACTGTTGATCGAGTAAGTTAATTGGGAAAATTAAGTTATAGGGCCTTTGATTTATCAGACCCCTACCACTCCCAAGAACCCGATAAAGAACTTAAAGTGCCTGTGATGTAAACGCACGTTTAACACTAGCACATTTTAACAGAGACAAGTGATTCAGAGATATCGTTTAGCATGGAATGACCCACAAGAAGTCCAAACCTAGCATATTCATAAACCCCATAAGGTCCCTAAGGGACTCAATTGGAATACATCCAAACCAACAACTTAGGTACACATCTATTAGGATGGTTTGCAGCAATCTATTGTCCAACTCTAAAACCATGATCAACCCTTCGGAATCGAACACCTAGTAGTCAAATTTGAAGAGGGATACTACATTGATAAGCAAAGAACCATGTATATGGTTATGAGCTTACTTCATAGGACTGATGATTTTTTAACAATCATCGTTGAGTTAGAAACAGGACATTTGGAACAGGAAAACCTTGGAAGAGAGCCTAGAACACATAGAGGTAAATCAATCTTATCAAGGATAATCACACTAGAGCGGATCCCCCTAGGATAATAAAAGCATAGAGCTCTTCTTGAATAGAGAAATAGATGAAGCATTCTAGATTCCAAGGCAGATAAACCAAGTGAAGAAGATGGAGTAACCATTTACGAATTCAAAGATCTTGATGTTCTAGGAAAGGATGTCTACTTAGATAACACTTATGAAAAAATGATTGTGGTCATGGAACATGGGAGACATGCATAAACTTGGAAAGGTGAACTTATTTTCCCTCCACATAGGCCTATTGATATCCACCGATAGCATGGATCCTCTCACATGTTAGGTATCAAAGGGAGAATCCAAGAGAAAGGCCAAAAGTAAGCTTTGCAAATCCTTTAGGAAGAGAGAAATTAGGATTAGGCATAGATGGAGCAGTGCAACAAAGACCTAGAGGACATAGGCACCATCAAAGAGGCATGGTTGATTTTCCCTTGGCTGAACCCATATAATTTCCTATAATATTGAAACTACCTCAATTGGTGAAGTTGATGAAGAAATATTTTGAAGACACAAGAGTATTATATGATCATGTCATTGAGTTCAAGCAAGTATTGAGAGTGGAACAAGCCGATGACATGTTTAATCAATATGAGGCATTCGAGCTTACATTGAAAAACACATCCCTAATAGGGTTTCAACCATTGCATCAGGAACAATTCAAGAATATCACTCAATTATTTAACACATTCATAGCCAAGTTCTCTAATAGTGGCATCAGACATAGTACCTCACCATTGATCCATAGCTTTAAGTGGACACCACGGGAAACTTTTAGGCTAGCTGGTCACAGGTTTAGATAGTACATTGAGCAATGTCCCACCCCAAAGTTACCTACCTAGGCTAAGCAAGCTTTCTTATTCCTAGATGGCCTATTAAGTGCAAAGCTAAGATCGTATCTCTATTTAAAGGAACCCGGAACTATAGAGCATTGTGTACAAATGTGTATTGACATTGAGGATAACTTGGGTGATGACTTAGAGCTCTCTAAACTCTATAAGATTCAGATTGTTCTACTAGTTTACGTCCAAACCCTCAAACTCAATGGAAGAATTAACAAAATCGCAACTCAAAAGTTAGGAGTTTCGAGAAGTAAAACCCCTAGAATGGTCTTCATGAAATAGTGCTATAATTGCGGAGGAGACCACATGACCAATGCATGTCCTTTGATGGCTCAAAATCCAAGAAACCTAAATGCTCAGTACTGTACCATTGAGAGGAAATATGCAAACCATACTAGGCAAGATTGTCCTTATAATAAACAAGTGGCTAGGCAAAACTATCAACCACCCTATCTACAACTAAGAAGGTACCAAAATCATTACCAACCACAAGCATACTATAGGTCACAACAACCATACCAACCACACTACAAGACACAACAAAGGCCTCCACTTGTGTTAAGCCAGCAACTACCACCCCCTGTCAATGTGATCTCTATGAAATATGCAACAATATAGGATAAGTTAAATAGAAACATAGTGCCAACATCCCCTATGATCTCAAAAAGTGACCCCAAAGACTCAACCCATGTGGATCGTGTGCTAGCTTACTACATGGAGTTACTTGATCATAATGAAATCTACCCATATGAAACAATCATTAGAACCTAATTGGGAGCTAGAATACTCCCATGTGATATATATAAATCCAAAACCTAAGCCATAATTAAGATAAATGAGACCCTAAGCACCCAAAGGACTATGCTACAAATGTGACGGAGATCACTTCATACTTAGTGATTGTACACTCCCTCCACGAGTGCAACCTCAACCTATAGTGATCCAAGGATTTTGTCTTGACATCAGAAAGGAACATCTCTTGAGAGATTGTCCTAAGAATAAAGCCAATGCACAAAATATTACCCCAATCAATGTTATTGGCTTGATAGTAGAACCCAATGGAAGTGTGAAAAATACCATCCCTGTATGCAAAGGTCTCATCAAAATCAATGCCTCTCTCGAGCATAAACTTTTGCAACAAGCATACCTTTATACCTATCAGCTGTTCCATCAGGTTTATGTCTCACCTTGTATATCCATTTAGTGCCAATGGCCTTTTTGCGGAGGAAAATCACATAAAGTCTAGGTACCATTCTTCATAATAGCATCATATCCTGATTGCATAACAATCATCCAATTTTTTGAATTTTGTGCTTCATCAAAAGAAACAAGCTCATCTCAAAGACTAGAGGTAGTCATAGCATAGCAATATGATGCAAAAGAAGCATTATGAGAGATTGAGCATGTACAATATGACAGAGGTGCATCTAATTTGCTATCTCGCAAATTTTGCACTAGTCATTTATGTCACGAGGAAGGAGATAAGGAAGAGACCTCACACACACACTCTCACAATCAAAGGGAAGCACACACTCAGATTGAGGCAAGGAAGAATGATCTTCTTCTTCTTCTACTATTACATAAAAAGGAATGTACAAGAATGACCTAAAAAACAAGAGTACAACTACTGCAATATATAAAGACCAGTACATGAGGAAAAACCTAATGCCCACGAATGAGTGAGCTGGCAAGAAAAAAATGTGCCATTGCTCTCGATAGATAAATCTAATAAAGATCAATGAAGTGTCCTTGACATATATCGGAGTGACCACTATACATGTCAGAGAAATAAAAAAATGATGTGTATTGTTCTAGCATGAAAAATAGGGTTCCGTGCTACCTGTATGCTGCTAAGATTATCACAATAGATGGTGATAGGCTTTTGCACTTCCACACCTAAATCTACAAGTAGCATCTCCAACCATGATGCCTCGCATGCTTCCATTGCAGAACCTATATACTCAGCCTCTGTACTTGACAAAGCAACAGTGGGCTGATTCTTGTTGCTCCATGTAATAGTTGCACCTCCAAGTGAGATTAGAAAGCCACTAGTAGAACTTCTATTTGGAATACCACCAACCCAATCTGCATCGGTGTATCCATGAACCTGTAAATCTACACCAACTTCATAAAACAATGCGTAATCCAAAGTAGCACTCACATAACGTAGAGTGCGCCTTAGAGCATCCAAATGTGGCTTCGTGGGAACTTGCATAAATTGACTTTCAAGTCCAATAGTGTAGCTTAGATCAGGCCTCGTAATTGTGAAATATGTCAAACTTCCCACAATTTTCATGTACATAGTAGCATTTTCCAATGCTTCACCTGATGTAGTATCTAACTTCAAATTTTGATCTAATGGCATAGAAATTGGCTTACAATCAGCCATACCATACTTTTGCAGCATATTCAAGGAATTTTGCCTTTGCGACATTCATATACCTATTTTTGTATGTATAAACTCAATGCCCAAGAAATAGCGTAGCACACCAAGATCTTTCATGTCAAATTCCTGCATAAGAAGTTGCTTTACCTCTTTGATGCGTTCTTCATTATCACCACCTACAATCAAGTCATCAACATAGATAGCCACAATTGAGATGCCATCATCACCCTTCCTTGGACATAGTGAATGATCTGCATCACACATAGAAAATCCAATGGTGTTTAAGCCATCTCCTCTTTTTCCCAATCTGCATTTCCAATTGCATCTTCAAAACAAGAAGGTTTAGCACCTTGTATTACCTTGGTCATGGCACAATGAGGAGCCACATAACTGTCATACGTCAATCGTTGCATTGAATTCCGCATCCTCCCAGATCTTCTTTGTCCTGGGTCACTTCTCCTTGTATCATCTGCATGTGCCTTTCTTACTCTTGGAGTCTTCACAGAGGGCAATCCAAGTTCCTCATCAAGACTCTTTTCTGAACCGCTTGAATGTCCATCAATGTCTTCAAAACCTGCACATGTTTTACTACTAGCAGAAAGCTTTTCTTTACCTTTCTTGGATGTATTTGATCAATTTGCTGGACTGAAATTTCCACGCAATCTTCCACTCCATGGATTTGAGTTGGAACTATTTCTTTGATGCATCCAATCCACTCAAAGCTTCAGATTCTACACTTGATTTTTTAGCATTTTTTTTGTCATTTGGTTCAAGATTAAGTCCTTCTTTGGTGTCTGCATAAAAGCTTGACATTTCATCAAATACCACATCTCTGCTCACCTTCACCTGTCGTGTGAGTGGGTTATAACATTTATATCCCTTTTGCTCAAGGGATATCCAGTGAAGACACAATATTATGCTTTTGGATCAAGCTTTGTCCTCAATTCATGTGGAACATGTACATATGCAATACAACAAAAAACTTTCTAATGTGATAAGTTTGGCTTTTTACTTGTAAACTTCTCTTCGGGTGTAACTTGATGTATAGCAGCAGTCGGAGTTTTGTTCATGATGTATACAGTAGTATGAACGACTTCTACCCAATAACAGTGAGGTATATTCTTCTCAACCATCAAGGCTCTTGTTATTTATGCAATATGTCTATTTTTGCATTCAACAATGCCATTCTGTTGCGGTGTGTACCTACATGAAAACTGATGCCGAATTCCATGATTTTTTAGAAAATTGCTGAACTCATTGGACATGTATTCACCTCCTCCATCAGATCTTAATGTCTGAATATACTTCCCTGTCTGCTTTTGCACCACAGCTTTAAAAATAAGGAAGTGAGTGAACACTTCACTCTTCTCTTTCTTGAAATATACCTACACTTTTCGTGTATGGTCAGCAATGAAAGTAACATAAAACCTGCAACCGCCCATAGATGTGGTCTTTGCAGGACTCTAAACATTTGTATGTACTATTTCTAGCACATTCTCACTAACATGCTTATCATGCGAAAATGATGTTCTTGACTGTTTTTCTAATTGACATGCTACACATACCTTTTGCATCTGTGCAACCTTGAAATTTGGTAGTCCATTGACAATCTCCTTTGACTGCATCAATTTCAGCCTCTGTAAATTTGCATGTCCAATTCGTTTGTGCCAGATCTTTATATCAGCAATAACACCTGCACCTTTTGCAAGCATGGTTGCATTCATTTCAAGAATTTTCACATTTAAGGTGAACATCCTACCCACTTTGTTTCCTTTGGCAATCAATCTTCCATCCCATTTGTATTCTTCTACATATAACCCATCAACATTGAACCTGACTTGTAATCCATGGTCAACCATTTGTCCAACAGAAACCAGATTCTTTGTTATATTTGGAACATGCAACACATCAGCAAGATGTTTTACCTTCCCGTCCTCCATAGACAATGCTATGTTTCATGTATGCTCAATAGGATGTGATGTGTTATCATCTATTTCAATATATCCAGGAACTGGTAATTTCTGCAAAGTACTAAACCATTTTGCATGACTGGTCATGTGATTTGAAGCACCTAAATCAACATACCAGACATTATCATTCAATTTTGAAACACCAGCAAACATCATATTCATCACGTGATGTTGAACCATGAACAACTTCACAAAATCATGTGTACTTGTGGATGCATAGTTGTTTTGCTACCTTCTATTTTTTTGATTCTTCAACCTGCAATCACATTGAAAGTGTCCAGCTTTACCACAATTCCAACATCCTTTACTGTCATTACCTAAATCGTTTCTTTGGAAATTTTTGCGACCTCTTTAGCTCCCCCTGCCTCGAAACTATCCTCTTCCTTCTGCATGATTCTATTGTTGACCTTGGTCTTAGTTACGATTTCCTCTTCCACTTTCGAAACCTCTACCTTTGCCTCTTCCTCTACCAGAGTAGAATACCTACTCAGAATTGGGCTTTCCTTGGGAGTTTGAATCCTCACCAAGATTCTTGTATTCAATAATCAGCATGGATACCAAATTAGCAAAATTCAAAATATTTTCTCTGGTCTGTATAGAGGTTCTGAACTGCTTACATCCAACTCCTAAACCACGAAGGCACACTTCCACCTTATCATCATCATCATCTACATTCACGCCAATAGATGCAAGTGACTCACATATGCTTTTGATTTTCAGGGTGTAGTCACTTACCGACATGACCTTCTTCTCCAATGTATGCAACTCGTTCTTGAGTTGCAATTTTTGTGCCTTTGTATTGGTCTCATACAATGTGACCAAATTTTTCCAAGCCTCTTTCGAAGTCTTGGCATCCTATATGTGCCCAATCATGCTATCCTGTATGCTAACAGATAGCCAATACATTACCTTTCGTGCTCCTTGATTCCATTCCTCATATGCTCTTAACTGGTCCGCAATCTGATTCCTCTCTTGTAACTGGGGAGCATTTTTGTTCTCTCCTTCGATGTACTTCCAGTAGCCTTTTCCCATCAAGAAATTCATCATTCTGAATCTCCAAGCATGGAAGTTGTTCTTGTCCAGCTTCTCGCTCATAAGCTGACTCATTCCATCTGCGTTTGCCATTTCTCCAGCAATTCACAATATTGCAAAACACTACAAGTAGCACTTCTGCTTGAACACTATCACACTATGATGTGACAATTCGATCTCAGAAAAACACAGTTTTTGTGTATCAACAGTACACAAAATTGCTTGAAATTCTAGATTTGGAATATATGAGTGTTGCCAAACAGGATGCAAGTTACAGTTTTGCAACTTGACCTGGTTTTTTGTGGGCCCCACCTTCTGGGCTCAAAATAGAGGTCCAGATGGCTCTGAAACCTGAGGTCATTTTTAAATCGCACTTTCTCCATGCCTTCTCACGTACTCTTCAACGTTGGCCTTCTCCATGAGCTCTCTACAACCACACTGGCTCTAATACAATGTCATAAGGAAGGAGATAAGGAAGAGAGTTCACACACACGCTCTCACAATCAAAGAGAAGCACACACTCAGATTGAGGCAAGGAAGAATGATCTTCTTCTTCTTTTACTATTACATAAAAAGGAATGTACAAGAATGACCTAAAAACAAGAGTACAACTACTGCAATATGTAAAGACCAGTACATAAGGAAAAACCTAATGTCTGTGAATGAGTGAGCTAGCAAGAAACAAATGTGCCATCACTCTTGGTAGATAAATCTAATAAAGCTCAATAAAGTGTCCCTAACATATATCGGAGTGACCACTATACATGTCAGAGAAATAAAAAAATGATGCGTGTCATCCTCGATCATCACATGTTGAGCTTGATATCTCAACAATTTAGGCATGGTTTTTGCCTCCTCGATATCAGATCTCTCATCAACAAGTGCGTCATGTAAATCTTCATCACAAATGGAATGATCTCCATCATCATGTGGAACCTATAAAGGCTGGGAAATTGCCTCATTTGGACCAACACTTAACTATCCACCTGTAAAAAGAGGCGAAAAAGTGTCATACACATCTTTGGAGATAACTGATGTCTCCTTAGTACATGAAAGTAATGGGTAAATTGCATCTTCCACAAAAACAACATCATGGCTAACCAAAATGTTTTTATTTTGTGGATGATACAGACGATAGCCTTTGCATTCAGAACTGTTACCCAACAAAAATACATTTCATTAGTTTATCATCCAATTTCTTATGTTGTTGTTCAAGCACTAATGCATATACCAGACAACCAATTATGACATGCACATGAGTGAAAGATGGCTTGCAACCATGGCAAGACTCATATGGAGTGATAAACTACAATGCTTTCCTGTTAAGTACATATGGTGCACACATAACAACATCAAGCAAGAAGTTATGTGGTAAAGCCTAACTTATGACCATAAACCTTGCCATCTCCATAAGATATTTGTTCTTTATTTTAGAAACTTCATTTTGTTTAGGTGTATACAACACTGTACACTGATGATTTCTCCCACGTTCAGCCATAAATGCATTAAGATCAGAAGACATGTATTCCCCTCCTCGATCAGAACAAAGGGTGCCCATTTTACATGTTGACATATTTTCAACCAAAACTAGAAACTCTTTGAACCACATAAACACTTTGGAGTTTGCTTTCAATGGATACACTCATACAAAATCATCAATAAAATTCATGAAGTAAGGGCAGTTCCCAAAAGAAGGTGTCTGCATAGGAACATAGACATCATTGTGAACAAGCTACAATTTTTTAGTAGCTCTTACTAAACCATCTTTTGGGAAGGAGGAACGTTGCATTTTGCCCAAAATACAGCCTTCATAGACATGTTTACTAGATGCCTCATGTTTGGGCAGAGAGGACACCATTTCAGATTTCTGTAGGCATAGCAAACTAGCAAAATTTAGATGACCAAAAGTGTGCATGCCAAAGCTTTGCATCTGATATAGCCCAAGAATCTTGAACTACACATGTTGAATCATTCACATGTTTTGCATATTCTATGAGCTTATACATCCCATGACATAAAATGCCAAAAGCAATAATGACATCGCCATGGAAGAGATCATGAACTCTACACCTATCATCAACAAATTTGACAACTAAGTCAATCTTGGCTAATGCTAAATCTAACAATATATTTTTCTTGATCCTTGGCACAAAACAAAGCATCTGACAATGTGAAAGAACTACCATCAACAATAGTCAAAATGATTTTACCAACTCCCATGACAAGATAAGAGGAGTTGTTGGCACATGTGACAGTATACTGTAGGGAAGGCTCAAGTGAAGTGAAGAAACTCTACTATGAGGTAATATTTTTGTTTACCACACTCTCAAAGTACCAAACAGTTGAGTCTACTACAGACATAAATTGTTCGACAGAAGATGTGTCATAGCTGCAAACAGTAGTAAATGCCCATTCTTCATTCTGCATAAGATAAGCAGACTCTGTTTTAGGTGTAGAGGCCTCTGCAATAACCATTCTAGCCTCTTTCTTCTTTGCCTCTTTTGCACCCAGTTTTGGAAAACTCTTCATGACATGATCATTCCCTTTACAATATTTGCAAGCTTGTTTTTGCTTTTCTGTTTCCTTCTCGTCTTTGTCTTCCCTTTTTTATTATGCAAAATTAATAGGTTTTTGCTTACTAGTAGATGAGCTCCATTTACCTTTGCCCTTCTGACTAGCTAAGAAAGCTTGATCTACAACATGCATAATGGACCTATTCTACCTATTGATTTTCATGCAATAAAACAGAGACTAACTCCTTAAATGTTAAGGCATTTGGATTGTCTTTCATCATCAACCAAAGAGTAGAAGCAAAACTTTGATATGAATTAGGAAGACCATTAAGAACGGTTTGCACAAGTGAACTATCTGGCAAGACTTCATCTGTAGAAATCAACTTCTCTTTCAAATATTTGATATTTGTCAAAAAAATGTCTATAGAATCCCCTTCATTCATATGCTCACTATCCAACTGTTTTCGGAGGTAATCAACACAAGCCTCATTTCTTGCCTCGTATAAAGCGGTAAGTGTGTCCTAAACATTTGTTATCATTAGTGTCCATGTGTTAGTAAAACATATAATGGCCTGGTCAGCCACAGACTGTAAGTTTGATTACATGTGTATGACCTAAGGATTCTGTGTACGTGGTCTACATACTGTGTGTTTTCTACGTATTCAGCACCCTTTGTGCGGAGTATTATGTGTGGCATCTGGAAGTCATTTTTCTACTTTTGACATTATCATCATGGAACTCTTGACAAGGAGATTCCATTGTTGTGCATCACCATTGAAATACTTCATCGGTATCAGAGCATTTTGACACAAAAAAATTCTTCCTTTTGTGTGAGCAAAGTGAGCACTTGTGTGCCCACCCAAGGCTTACGACTAAGGTGGAAACCAAGGCATAGACCTTGGCATACATTGCCATCAAAGTCACAAAGTCACCACTGGCACCATTGGCTGCACGTGAGGGAGGACCTCAACGATCAAGGAAGACAAAGGTTCCCAATACTTCCTGGGAGGTCAACCATCCTAGCACTATTCCCCCTGAAGCTTGCTTAAAGGACAATCTCTTGCCACTATTACATTTGTTGGTCTTTTCAAATTCATAATGTCCTTTAATTTTTCCTCATTTTTGGATACAAGATTTTTTGACACTATGTGTCCTAACATCCTTCCTTGTTTGACAAAGAATACACATTTTTCAAGATTTAAACAAACCCGATAAGTTTTGTACTTTCTGAACAGGGCTCTCAAATTTTGTAAATGATCTTCTCTTTTATTAGAAAAAGTACATAGATCATCCACATATATTTCCATCAAATGCTGTAGAAAATCTTTAAATACATGACACATCATCCTTTGAGATGTCTCTAGTGCATTAGTTAAACCAAATAACTCTAAATGCATATACACCCCATTCAATAGCGAGGCTATTTTATGTTGATCTTCTAAAGCAATAGGAACTTGATTATATCCTAAGAATCCGTCCAAAAAACTATAAACTTACTTTCCTACTACCATTTCTAAAATGATATGTTATTGGTAGAGCATAATTATCTCTAATAGTTGCATCACTTACTTTTTAAGATTTATAAAAACCCTAAGTTTACCATTCTTTTTTGGTGCTATCACTATTTAAGATATCCATTTAGTATATTTTATCTTATGTGTGAATTTTGTTGCCAATAACTTATCAATTTGGTATTTAATTGTTGTAGAGTATTTATCATTGTATGTATAATGCCTCTATTTAGTTGGTTTAGCATTTGGTGCAATAGGAATCCTATGCACAAAAATATTGGGATCTATCCCTTTGAGATCCTTATAATTATAGGTAAATACATCTCTAAATTCTCTTACTAAATTGATTAGAGATTCTTCTCCCTCCAATGTCATGTCAATTGTTATGAAAATGTGTCTATCTTCTCCTTCCCCTTGAGTGATTACTACCTTTTTAGTTTCTTCTTGATCATCATATGATTCACCTCTTTTTGTCTCTCTTTGTGGTTTTAGAGTCAACAAAAATCTCTCCTCCATATCATATTATTTTTAAATTTTTTGGAACATCAAATTCATTATCTTCTTTTTCTTAGTTATTGTCTTTTTTCCATTTACTCCTTCCTTGAATTCATTTTCCATTTATTCTTCTTTATGTTTCATGTTCCTGTGTTTTCTTGATATCTTATCTTTCATCACATTTGTTGGTCCTATGTTCTCCAACTATAAGGTTTTATCTTAGATCATCAAAGCTCCTTTTTCTTCTTTTGATTGTAATTGACATTCCTTTCCTTGATCTTCAAATTCACTTTTACCATCCTCAAGACTACATTTTTTCCTTGATCTTCATTTAATTTACTTATCCCCTCTCACTTTTCTTCAATCTGATTCACTTTTACCATCCTCAAGGCTTGTACCCTTGTTATCACATGAATAGGTGGATTCCATCTTGTTTACTTCCAAAGGTCAAAAAAATATATACTATCTTTAATGGTACTTGGTTATGAGAGACTTGCCTATTAGGGTTTTTTGCACAATCTTAATTACCTATTAGGGTTTTTTGCACAATCTTAATTACCTATTAGGGTTTTTTGCACAATCCCTAATCAAATGTTCTCTTCCACATTCCTTGCAATAATTACCTTCTAATCTTGAGGACAATCTTTCACAAAGTGTTCTCCACCACAGCTATAATATGTTAGCTTTTGAATAGTCTTGAATTGGGGTTTTGAAATTCTCATATTATTATTGGTAATATACATGAATGTTGCAACATTCGTTTCAATTTTCCCATTTCCTAAATCCAGCTCATGTAACTCAAGTTCCTTGTTATACACATAATCCCAACTAGTATCTTTTGAATGATCATCTGAATGACTATCATATACATCATAATACCCCTTAGTTAGGACTAAAGACCTTTCTAATTTTTCTTCCACAAGTGTATATTTCATTGGAACTACATTTGTTAGTGTTGGTTGTTGTTGTCCTAACATTGGTCTAGGCTAGTCCAAAAATTCTATTTCTCATATTTGCATTGGTTAATTTGGTATTTCTTTTTTCTTACAAGTTGTAACATTCATCCCTTGTGTCATTTGTCCATTTTTTATATAGGGTACAATATTGCAAAGTTCTTTTGTTGTGTAAATGAGATGGCTTTTGATAAGTACATTTGGGTTGGATGCTTTTCTCCACAAATATAACACCTTCTAATTCGCATCATTCTAGGATTAGAAGTGTTCTGTTTTGCAGTTGCTCCTAAAATACATTTTATTTTAATTTCTTGTTCATATAAACTGCATAGCAACTTTCTCTTTGAATCTGTTGTGACATTCATTCCAACATTGTTGAGTGCATGTGGCTCAGATGCCACCTGGCTAATTTGGGTGTTGCTCAGTCTTCCACCACTACCATAACTGACAATCAGGGTGCATTGGTAGTTGTGAGGAACTCTGTGTTCCGTGCTTGCACAAAGCACATTGAGGTTCCCTATCATTATGTCATGGAGAGATTCTCTACTGAAGAGATAAGTTAATTGGCTTATGTGCCCACACAAGTTAATGTTGCAGAGCTTTTCATAAAGGCTCTCCTTAGGGAGAAGTTTAAAGCTTTTTCTAAGCTTTCAATTTATTTCCTTTTGTGGATTGATTTCTTTCCACATAGCTTGAAACTTCCTTATACATGAGTGCCAACTCCCTGCTCATTGCATCACTCTCAAGGGGATTTGTTTATTTATTTTGGTAGTGATGTGTGTGAACACACTTAATATATCACTTATCTTTGTACATTCGCTTGGTAATACATCGAGCATTGTGTTGTTCTCTCAAGTTCTTCTTCTTTTTCCTTGTGTTGTTAGTGTGCTTTTGCAGACTTCAAACTCCAATGCTTATTGTATCTTGCATGTTAAAAGTCTTGGCTCTCCCTTGTTTGACATTCTTGTTAATGCTTTGTATTTTGAGGTCTTGTCTCCTGTACATTTGTAACGCACCCTCATTAATTTAACTTTCTTTCCTTGTTGTAAAAAAAAAACCCTAGAATGTTTTGTTTCTATCCGTAGTATACTATTTTTTTCATTTTTGTGGAAAAAAAAAGGCAAGTGGTTGTTTAGGTTGTATGTGTAATGTGCAAATATTGGTTCTTGTCTTCCAACATCTATGGCCCAATCCACATAAGAGAGAAGGTGAAGTCCAATTATAGACCACCAATGGACTCGGATGAAGGTTTTCATTCACATAGCACATAGGGTGATATATATATATATATATATATTACACCCAACCTCGTAATGTAGAAGCACTCATCAACTTGGGGATTCCCAAAGGTACGTCCAACCACCAAAGTCGAACTCGGCACTTTCTCTCCAGATTCAGGGCATGAACCATTAGGCTACACCCGCTAGACTTCCCAAATATTTTTATGTGCCACATCACTTTAGATTTTGTAGCTCAACATTCGGACCCCTGATATTTTCACGAACTATGATATTCATATCCTACCTGTATCATAAGAAGTTATGGACGGAAGTCCGGAGATGGAGGGTAGATCCTCAGTAGGAGAGAGTATGACTCGTGAAGAAAATTACGGAAATGTAGCCGTTAACCGAGCGCGCGCTCACAAATGGGACCGGATTGCGACGGCGCTCGGGAGTCCGGATCGCGAGAGAGCTTACAAGGCATCCGATCCCCGGAGTCCAAACATTCGCCTTTAGTAGGACTAAGCGAGGGAGCGTGTTCGGGAAATTGGAATAAGCAGCAGAATGAAAGGCAGAATGCGCTTCTGGAAGCTATTGAAGCTCTGATGAAGTAGTTAATCCGTATATTTTTCATTATGCACGCCACTCTCCAGCGCTCCACCAAAGCCGAAGCAACAGAAACAGATTTATTGAAGTGTATTTGTTGCTGTCTCTAATAACTCTATGTTGTGGGCGATCATTGTACACGCATATGTGTAGAATTTATTATCATGTATGCATGCGCCACAGTGGAACTTCATCATCTTTTTTCAACAGGTGGCAATGACGATGATCACAGTCCAATAGTTTTATTTTTCTTCCATCGCTCCGTCTTCGTATCACTGTCGTTTCTCAAGAGGACCCTCATCATCCGTGGCGAGCCGCGGCGGTGGCATCCCCACATCTTGTCACTTCCACTTTCTCAGCCTTCCCTGTAGAGTGTGATGTACCATACATGATGCACTCCTTGTTTCACTTCCTTGTAGAGTGTGATGTACCATACATGATGCACTCCTTGTTTCACTTCTGCGCACGGCAGGTCCCGCCTTTTCTCTTTTTCCCTGTCTCGTCTTCACCTGAACGACGGCTGGCCAACATCCCATGTCTCATTATCGGTTCGCACCCTCGTAATTAAGCGGGTTTGAGCGATTCCTTGTTACACCTGCTGCATTTGCAATCTAAGGTCTTTTCCACCTTCCGCAAGCTTCTGTTTCTACAGAATAAATGTTCCGTCTTTGTTGCTAACACTATACCTCTCAGCCTCTTCATCGTTCTGTATTTCCGTCCTCCTGATGCATCTTATGGGAGATACCTACTCGGACCCTATCGAACTTCTCTAAGAGTTTTGACGACCTTAGCTACCGTTCTATGCTTGAGGAAATCTCGTCAGACGCATCGTTGTCAGTGTTGAAATGGTAAACTTTAATAGGCGCCAATTTATGCTCGTGATACCGGTCGAGAGAAGATTGATCCTTACGAGAACGGGGAACGCCTGCCAATGTCGTTTGCTTGCTTTTGGCATCCTGATTGCAACGGTCCTATGGGAAGGAGGTATGCAGCTTCTTCCAGAATTCACAATCCCTTTCAGTAATTCAGATTTCACAGCCATGTTAGTGAGAGAGAAAAAAATAAATGAATTATTACAGCAACCGAAACAACAACAATGACATTGCATCACGCAAATGTGGACTAATAAACATGCTTGTCTCTCTGTTGACAACGTCTATCTCTGAATTGGCTGTTTGCGGGTCGTATGCAGTGCATGCAATGGTTGGAAACGAGACCTGGCCCTGCTTATGCAGCCGGACTGGCCTTATTGGCATTCAGTTTTACACGGGAGACGAGAAGATGGGCTTCACCGAGTGCGACTGTTCGGAAATCGGAGGTCATTGTCTCTTCCGGGAAAAAGATCAGAAGTTGTGTTTTACAGGCAATTGAATGCGTTTCGTTTGAAATGCACTATAAAATATCTCAATGTTTATTCCAAAAGGTAGGCACATTTGATTGAAAAACGAACTTGCCATTCTAAATATAATCATTCAAACATAACAGGAGCTTGCCATCGATGCTGACCCTGTAGGACATTTCAAACTGAATTACGAAGGATACTGTTCATATGTCTTTTAACGAGACGCCTTACTATTTTATTCTGTATTTGGAACACAATATGATAGGCGAGTTCAATGTTAAGGAGTTGAAAAACTTTATTTAGGCCCTTGGAAAGAGCAAATGTAATTGCTCTTGGTACTGAAAAATGCCAGTTCGCTCACGCCAAAGAGATCTGGGAGTTTCCGCAACGAAACTGATCTTGCTGAAGTTTCCTATTGTGTTTGGTATTAACAGAAATATAGATGTCTGTGAAGCTCTTCTCCTTTTTATCTTCTCTCTCTTCGCTCAACACGGCTAGAGTTCACAGATCTTTACAATGTACATTTAGATGCTGCTCTCTCCTGTCCTCTCATACACATGAGGTGGAGGCAAAGTGGGCAGGGCAATGGTGTTTTTAACCCTTGTCATCAGTTCGGGAGATTCACTCTCCCAGCTGCGTGTCATGCATTACTGCCACTTTGATTCTGTTTACTGCCACGAGAGGTTTTGATGGGGCCAATAGTAAACACGTTGTTTTGTCATTTCTTGGCCTAGCGGGATATGGATGGAGCTGGTAGTGGTCATGTTTCTGCTTCACTACTTGTTGCGTAACTTTTGATGAGGGCAGTTGCAAACACTTTTTAGCTTGGAAAAGGATAAGGTCGAATCATTGTTGATGTACTTCTTCTATTTCTGAACCACAATTGAAGAATTTTTTGGTGGTTGTCCGCGCTATGAAAGAGGATGGAGTGAAATAATCATTGAAGTGCTTCTCGTATGTCTGAGCCCACATTTAGGGTGCGCTATGAAAGAGGATGGAGTGAAATTATCATTGAAGTGCTTCTCGTATGTCTGAGCCCACCTTTAGGGATGACAGGTTTTCAAGTGGCCAATCGCAAACATGTTTTTGTCTCACCATTTGTTTGATGGCGTAGGAATGAGGTGAAACTGCTGCTGGATTCTTCCATCCCTCGCAATGTTGGCTTGGTCAACACCCACCCTATGTCCAATCATGATCTGAACAAGTGGGGAATATTAGTAATCTTTAGTGACCGATTTCTGTTTTGGGTGCATCATGTCCTCATTTTCGGTTTAATTTTAAGAAAAGAAACCTATGCTCAAGCATATTCCAATGATACGCAACATTGTAAGTAATTTTGTAGTCTTTACCATTGTTCTGCCAATCCATAATACTCTCATAAGCTAACCATGGCATCACAGTCGTATGTAATATTGTATTAAACTGATTATTCTTGTATGTAGGTTGCCTCATGTGTCCTGCGGGCCTTATCATGGACCCTTTTAATAGTGCTAATGTGACCTGTACCTGCACAAACCCTTTATTCATCACTGTACGGTTAACTCAAATTCAACTCTCCAACTATACTCTGAGCCTGGAGAAAGCTTATATAAAAAACTTAGCATCCTCTCTAACTCTTACACCATCCCAGGTATGCCTTTGTTGACTGATTAGTTCATATATGATGTTGCACTATTGGCATCTCGTTAAGATACATATATATACACACACACACACACACACACACACACACACACATATATACACACATATATATATATATATATATATATATATATATATATATATATATATATATATATATATATATATATATATATATATATATATATATATATATATATATATATATATATATATATATAGACACACACACACACACACACACACACACACACACACACACACACACACACACACACACACACACACACATGTGTGTGTGTATTTATATATTACTTATTATTATTATTATTTTTTTTGATCCAGATTATTCCCAGTGCAAGGAGGAATGGGAGTGTCATACTTGATCTGTACATTTTGTCTAATCATCAGGATCAGAATTTTTTGGTGAAAACCAGAGATCAGCTTCTGCAGAGGAACACCACAGAAGACGGTGTCTTATGGTCTAGTTCGATTGGACTATGGAATTTGATTTATGTGGGGAATGTTTCATCAGATCCAGGTGATTCATCATGGGGTTTATCTCCACATAATTCTCATAGTCGTGCTGAAAGACTCACCTGTCATTCTGCCCATTTCCATATTTTGACAGGTCAATCATTTAACAATCATGAAAGGGATCTTGATGGAAAAATTTTCATAGTTATCCTTGCTCTATGTTCTACTCTTGCAATTGCAATGCTGGTACTATCAACCATGCTGTTGCTTTACAAGAAGAAAAGGGGTCCAAAACAGTTTCCAGTTATTTGGCTTGATGAAGATAGTAGCTCAAGTGGTTTTAGGACTTTACTAAGTCATCGTTCTTCATCTGCTGATAAGTTCCAGATTTATGATAACACGTGCTTTACAGGAAGCACAGGTACAAAATTATCCTGTATATGGCATCAAGATGATTTTAACTCTGAAAGCTTTTAGCCTGATTGGAAATTTCAACGAAACTTTGACACTGATTAAGTTTTGATGCTTGCTTAATAGAAACCTTTCATAAGCATGCACGCTGACTATAGTAAGGCGATTCAGTGAGTTTTTCTCGTATTAACCATTACTGATGAAGCGTTTCAGGTTGTATAGGGAAACGATCCATCAAGTTAAGCTCCAAACTGAGCCCTTTTTTAGGTATGGTGACCAGACAGTTTCTATTTTCGGAGCTTCAAGAAGCCACTGGGGGATTTTGTAAGTCCAATTTGATTGGCATTGGAGGTAGCAGCAGTGTCTACAGGGGCCGTCTGAAGGATGGTAGAGATGTTGCTATCAAAAAGCTGAATAAGCTGGAAGGAGAGAGCTTGGATCGAGAGTTCTTGCTAGAGGTTGTTGAGCAGCCAAAAGTATTTGTAATGTAGAATATTTCTATGGAACACTGAACCTGGTTCTGTATTGTACACAGGTAGAGCTGCTCTCACGCCTTCATCATTTTCATCTGGTGCCTCTTCTTGGGTACTGTATTGAGACCCCTAAGAGGGAGGTCGAACGCTTATTGGTCTATGAGTACATGCCCAATGGTAACTTGCGTGAACACCTTAACCATTCTTTGGGGAAAGAAAACCTCAATTGGGGAGCAAGGTTGAAGATAGCTCTTGGAGCAGCGAGGGGCTTGGAATATCTACATGAAGCAGCAGAACCAAGAGTTCTTCATCGTGATTTCAAGTCAAACAACATCCTCTTGGATGGAAAATGGAGGGCAAAGGTTAGATTCTCCTATTAAGACTTCATAATATGTACTTTATATGTTTTGATATGACTGTCAGCATGGGTACTGTGGACATCGTATTCTCATGTGGAATTTTCATGTAAATTTGATCATCGTTTTGAGGAATTAGGATTGTTTTAAGTAGAATTATTAATTACATCGAAAATCTTCCCATCTTGCTTCCATTTCTTTTTTCAGTTACCTTTTAATTTATTCACATTCTTTGTTTGTATTTTCTTATGTATCTTTCCTAGAGCCTTCATTCTTCTGAAGGCATTTCTTCTTCTGTGTGTTACAGTTAGATCTATTATAGCAAAACATGATTTAGTTCATGGAGGCCAATAATGCTTCAGGTAGCAATGTAATAAGTGCATAGGTTGTTTGCCAGAAGACCACTTGTGTCGAAAAGGTCCTTACATGAAGCTTGGGAATTTATGCAAAGGGAAAAAAGGGAAGGGGAGGTGGAAATCAAGCTGGACTAAAGCCCATATTTTTCTTTTTGTTTTGTTTTGTTTTTGATTATGCATAATTAGCTCTTAAATATTAATTGGTTGGAAGCAGACTTGTACGTGACATGGATTCATGCTCTGCTTTTGTGTTCTTGTTATAAGATATGAAATCTATTGTAGAAATCTATGTTATTATGTTATAGCTCATGGCTAAGCAAGAAAATGTGTGTTTTTTCTTTGGTATTTTTAATCATTATTCGATAGTATATATTGAGATTTAAGTTTAGTATCCTTTACCTTTAAAAATGTGGCTCTTTAAGGTTCATATTGTTATTACTAAAAAATATTTAGTTGGTAGTGCATAGTGAATTTAATATATTTTATAGTTGGAAGCAATCGTGTTTGGCACATGGAGTCATGCTTTTTTTGGTGTTCCCCTTGTTTTTGACATACATGAGTAAGCAACATGTGTATTTTTTTGCATTTATGAGCATTGTTTTTTGATACACAAGAGTTGACTTTCCTATATATTATTACTTTAGGCCTTGAAGTTGGACTACTTACAAATGGATTAAAAAAATTCAAACTTTAGTCCCCACTTGCTCTATATTTTTGGAGGGACATGGCTTCGAAGTTTGATATGATGTGGAATAATGTCTATTCAATTTTTATAGTGTTTAACATGGGAAGAAAGGGTGCATTGCATTATTGGCAAATTGCCATCACTTACATGTGAGGGCAAGGATCGTATAGGGCCAGGGTCATGTGCTCAATGCAGCAAAGGCATAAGCGTGAGTGTCCCAAGGCTATTTTTACATTCATAATGACCACATGAATGGGGGGAAATTTCAGATACATACTCTCAGAGAAGAGCTTTGTTCTCTCAACTCTTAATGTTGTTTTGAATACTTTCTTTTCCTTTTAATACTTCAATATTATTAGTTTAAGTGGTATGATTTTCAAGGGATTTAGACATTTATGGATAGGTTAGATTTTGATCCTAATGAAAGAATTAGAGTATGTCTATTTTTTGAACTTTTCTTACAAGTATGCACTAATGGATTAGTTTCCATAAACTATCCATTAACCCACTATAAGAACCTTGGACGAGATCAAACACTTTTATGCATAGTGCATATCCAAAAATTACCATATTTGGAGCAATTTGACCATAGAAAGAACCTCTACAACTAGTTCTAACTCCAATGAGAAAGTATTTGAATATGGTGACCTCGGTACAGGGACATTGTTGGTTCTCCTAATCCTCAAAACCATATGGTTGAGTTTTGGATGATTGATCCTTCACGACAAGGGCTATCATTTGATCATAAAAGTGCAAAATTTGGGGGGCTCATTGGGGATCACATGATTCCCAAGAGACCTTTGCAAAATTTACTTTTAAGGTTCACAAACCTTGTATGGTGTCATAGTAGATTGGAAATAATACTTATAGAGTAAAATCAATGCCTATTCTTAATCAATGAAATGAAAATATTTTAATAATAGTTTATTTGATTAAGTTTTAAGTTTCAAGGTATGTGCTCTTGAATAAGATTAGTAATAATAACCTTTACAAGTAGTTATTGAATGTACATTTTAGATATGACATTTGCGCATTAGTAAGCATCAGAGAATACCCTATTTTCTTGATTCATTAACGCATGTAAAGCACATATTCTTATATCTGAAACAATATTATATGATTTTAATGATGATCTGAATAATGAGTGGAGAATTTTAGGCCATATCAGAATCTAGAAAAACAAAACCAATCATGCATCCCTAATATATGTTGCTGCATGGCTCCGGAATG